>CM043015.1:70388731-70988731 GCA_023690525.1 Holotrichia oblita
TACACTACTGAAAGGCAATATTACATTCGGTCATATCTATCTCACTCCTTGCAGAAATCAACTTTTCTAGGAAGCATAGTATAGTATTATATCACTAACTGGAAGAGACAACACAAATGACACTTTTCAAGCATACCTTATAGTGTTGCTGAACAAATTCAGACGTTTATCAGACCGTTAACCAAATAACTCATTGTCAGTGTAAGACAAAATATACGGTCCGTGCCACTTGAAATTCTACTTCAAGTGAAGCAGGAAGTAATGGATTGCATTTTTATATTCTTCTATCTAATGCCTCTGTTCTCAATTGCTCTTTTTAATTTTTTTTCGCATCGTCTTTGTCTATTTAGTCTGTGCTCATCTTATTAGTTGACCTAAACCTAGTCAAATTGATAGAACAGGATCAACTAAGGTGGTTAGGTCATGTACATTATGAACTGAGGTGTATAAATTTGCAATAAATCTGAACCAGCAATTGAGTTTAACTATCGTTTACAAACGCCACCAAACATGTAAATTGATCTGATAGACATTAATGCAATCATCGAATCTAAGTTAAGCAACTGTCCTAATATATCAGACCGCTTATCTCCGACGATTTAATTGGGAATAAGGTTGACCATAATCCAATACAACGACCGAAATCGAAGGAAGACGTGCGGCTGTAACCCGTCTGGGAATAATCAGACATGGTGTTCCTCCTCCGGTTGATTGAGCGGTTCGTCTTATCTGACAAATTACTATAACACAATCATTGTAATGAACATGCACCCCTTGTTTTTAGCTTTAATCCTGTTATCTAGCCCTCTGCAAACGGTGTTGCATAAATAAGGAGAAACGGGCCTAAAACTTGCGGAATTGCTTCTTTTGTGAGTTTGTATTAATTTCTAGATCTATGGTTCAATGAATGTTGTTACAATGAATTAATTTTGTAGTGCTGGTAATACAGTATAATGAAATTCAGGGTTGAACTTTGAAAGAATAATTATATCAATTTATCACGTTGTCATATATTCACCAAACGAAAGCAAATTTATTATCGCTGGATAATAAAGAAAATCATAAAATATTTTCAATTTAAAAACGAATGGAAATTGGAGATTTTGAAATACACTTGTCGCCATCAAGGAGAAACATATTTTTGCTGTCTGGTTGTTCACTTGTAACTCAAATATACCTTTGATGTGTCCGTTACGTTTTTAAATTCGTAAAAATATCAAAGCAACACGGCAAACGCAAGTACACACAAACAGAATAAATTGAAAACAAAAATGTTTCATAAATATTTTTCGTCCTAAAAATAACATTCCGCTAGACATGTGAGCGTTTTTTAGCTTGTTATGTAAATATCACCTCTGGGTCAGCTTTCATTAAAATTCATTCAAACCTCACACGGTATGTCATTGCTGTACCTCATATATAAAAGACAAAAAAATGAACATATGCAATATTGTATAGTTTAATTATATCAAAATGTTGACCATTAGAGATGAGATCAACAATAAATAATATATATAATAATCTGCACTAAAGAGAGTCACATCTTGAATTTACCATAATTTCAAACTCCTTTTTTTAAGAAAGTTTGTTCTTCCGTTTTGTTAGTTGAGTTATAATGAATTATGTATTCTTATAAAAAGGAATCTCTTTCTGCTTTAAAACACCAATTGTTTACAATAACAGCGAATATATCAATCATTCAAATTTGTAATGGATGGTGGCTCAAATTAAAAAATTACCTCATAATTATTATTCCTTGTATAAAATGCACTGCTAATAGGATAACAACGATTTATGACTATAAGCAACAGCACATAATATTCTGATAGTATACAAGTTGCATTTTAGCATATACATAGTAGTACCATGAATGCCTTCATACTAAAAACGTGACCAGTTTGAGAATTGGTATAGCTACAGACTCACTTCGATTGTTGTAATTCTGAAAAAACGTTTGTATTATTGTGTGGAGGATCAATAGGGTTACTTTCTACAAATATTAACCTTGCGATTATTTCTCGTGCTGAATTTCTAATTTGTACTGATATCGTTGATTATTATTTGCATGTCTCTTTCTTCCCAAATACTATTAGAACTTTATGTTAAGTTATGGAAGTCTTTTATTCTTTTACAAAATCTGAGAAAAAAACAATTTTTACACTTTTGTATCCGTACAAACCAGTTCTCAAAACATGTTTTCCACTCTGAAGGCTGTATCTCAGAAACATAGTTTTCGAAGGCTTCGACTGCTTCTTGAGGCGTTGAAAATCGCCGTCCACGCATTTCTTGTTTCACAGTTGGGAATAAAAAAAAATCATTCGGCTACAAATCAGGTGAATATGGACAATGAGACATTGGGTGGTATGAATAAAAACGAAGTACATGCTAATACTACAAGTATTAGCATTTTCTATAAAGTAGGTACTTTAAAACTAAGAAGAAACTACATTTCAAAGTAGATACTTTTAATTTATCCGGAAGTTACTATACTAAGTAGCACTCTCGTGAAAATGACTAAAGTATTTACTGCAATTTGAAGTAGCGACTTCTTACAGCAGATACTTCGATTTCAAGAAGAAATTGTAGTATTTGTTTAACGTTAGCGAAGTTGGTATAATAGCGGCTTCTTGAGAATTCTACGGTTAGTTTTGTTTGAAAATGGATGGAATACGCAGAAGAAAAATATACAGTGCAAGACGACACGTTAATGATGATATTTTGTATGATAAAATGTTCCGGTAACAGAAAATAAGGTATAACTTGTTAATTGTTTTTTATTTCTGTTTTACTTGTAGGTTCAATAGGGAAAACGTATTTTACCTAGCTAATACATTTCTGACAGAAGTAAACGAGACTAGAGGCTGTGCGCTTACACACATTCAGCAAATGGAAGTGTTTTTAAGAAGTTTAGGTATGTTTAAATAGAAAAATAGGAAAAATAAAAGAAAGTACACCAAATATATAATAAAAGACTTAAAAGACTAATTTAACATGTTTCAGCGGACCCTGGATTTCAGCAAGGTGTTAGTGTTGATGTTGGAATTCATCAAACAACTGTGTCAAAAATTATTGATAAAGTCTCACGTGCAATCTGCAGCAAGAAAAAGTATTGGATTAAGTTCCCTACTACAGACGATATGTTTAACATAGCTAAAAATGAGTGGGCAGTACATCATGCAGTACCCAACGTTATTGGTGCAATTGACTGCACTCATGTCCAAATTTTAAAACCTTTTGTACATGGTGACGAATATATTAATAGAAAAGGAGTTGCCTCAATAAATGTACAAGCCACGTGTGACAGTAGAGAGATGTTTACCAGCGTAGATGCAACATGGCCTGGATCTGGATTCTAGAATATGGTATAATTCTTCTACCTATCCTATTATGTACAGCAATCAAGAAAGAGTATGTCTTTTGGGTGATTCCGGATATGCTGTAACTCCTTGGATGCTTACACCATTCCAAAATCCGGCAACAAATATTGAAAGATATTTTAATAAAGTACATGCAAGAGAACGTGTTATTATAGAAAGATGCTTTGGGCAGTTGAAAAGGAGATTTCCAATGTTAAAGTATACAGTTCGACTTAAAACTGATAGAATATGTCGATATATCATGTGTGGATTTATTTTACATAATTGTGCCAAGTTTTTGAACGATGCATATGAAGATTTTCAAGAAATTGATGTAGAAGAAGAACCAGTAATGCCTGCATTATATGCTGAACCAAATAATGCTGCAATTAGACGCCGAGGTATACAGTTTCGTAATGAAATTGCAGAATTGATGTACCGACAACGTTAAAACAGTAAATCAATAAAAAAATTTGGTATTTTGTATTTTTTTTATTTAGATAAATATTTATTTTATAATAATAATGAAACTTAATAAACTTAAGTACAAAATAATAAAACGTACACTTTAAATCTCTCTTAACAAAAATAACTAAGTAGGTAGTTAAAAGACACTAATACTCCTATTTTTCACTTATTTTCAATGCTCGCATAGTCGTGCAAAGTAATCTTCTACAAATTGCTCTACAGCCCCTGCGGCTTTTCTTACAGCTTCGGCAGCTTTTTCCTGAGCTATAGCGGCTTTTTCTTGAGCTATAGCAGCATTTATTTGTTTAATAAGTAATGTTTTCTGCAATTTTTCAATTGATTCATTGTCATTACTAAAAGGTGTCCTATCCTCCTCATCAGTAAATCGATCTGCATTTTCATCTCTACTGGTGCCTGCACTCACTCCCCCTAAAAAACGTATTACATAATTACATTACAACATACGTATGTACAAACTAGACTACATTAGAAACATACTACACACACATATTATAATATTACAACATTACATTTATTTACCATGTCTTTACACAAAAAAGCTACTAGTTTACCTGGCACTCTTTGAATGACTGGATTCTCATTTCCCTTCCATATGTCATAAAATTTTTGTTGCCACTCATTTAATTTAATTTTCTTATTTCCTGTTGCTGTCATATCCGTAATTTTCTTTATTTTTCTTTTCATATTATTAATTTTGTTTAATACTTGTTTAGTATCTAAATTTTGTTTTGTATTTTTATTATAAATATTGGTTAACTCTTTAAGGACTGTATCTTTTGCAGACTTGATGGCAGGTGTCATTTTTTTATCCAGCAGTATCTTGAAATCTTCTAGCATTATAACAAATGCTAATTGTATATCTTCATTTTGGGACTCTTCTTGCTGGGGCATTTCTTCATCTGAAGACATTTTACACAATCACAAACACACTTTATTACTTTTAATAATTTAATTGACAACCAAGAAAAATAGCAAATAATATTTCGGGTAGTCTCGACAATTTTGTGTAACAACAACGATGGAACAGAAAATCTAATAAACTTGTCATGACCTGCTCCCCGAGCAGAAGGTGTGGGGGATGCTGCACATGTCGAAGCATATACTACGGGCTAAAAGTAGATACTACAAGCAGTGTAGTAAATATTTCAACGTTAAGCAGATTCTACCGGAACTGACCAGATGCTTCATGATGGAGCAGATACTTTGAAGTAGATCCTTAAATTTGTAGTATTAGCATGTACTTCGTTTTTATTCGTACCACCCATTATTTCAACAGTTTTCTCCTTCAAATAGTCAACTATTAGGCGTGCTGTATGGAAACTCGCATTGTCGTGATGAAGAATAATGCAACGTTTTCGGTTGCTCTTCTTGATTTCGTCTGTATCTTTTGGCAAACAAATTACTGTATACTATTCAGCGTTAACAGTTCTTCGATCTTCTAAAGGAATTGTTGCGATGATGTATAGCTCTCTCTCTCTCTCTCTCTCTCTCTCTCTCTCTTTCTTTACACCAACTGACACGAGCTACCTACCTTCTGTGCTTCGATCAAGTTATGTGGAATCCATCTAGAACATATTTTTTCTACAAATAAATCGTAATCGAATGTATTGCAGTCTGCGATATGGTAAGCGATGCCTCTATCTCATTGTCGTAAGTCACATATGTTGATCGTGTTCTATCATTTTCCGCACAGCTTCGATATTTTCTGGAATCCCAATAGTTTTTTGTGGACCTTTACGTGATTCGTCACTCACTGAGTCACGAGGACTTGTAAACTGTCTACTCTGATGGTATCGAAGCGATATAATGCATTCTTGTGGCGTTAGACCTTTTTTATTGTCGTAAAAAATCATCCAACAAAAACCTTCACGAGTAATATCCATTATTTTACAAACTCACTGTCTTAAAACTGTCACTTTAAGAATATAGTGCTTACGTATGTCAAAAGCACCATCTAGTGGTCCATTGTAAAAATATAAAAGGTGTCCCTCGTATTTCTAATAGTGCTGGGCATCCTATTCGAATTATTAGATTAATCCAATACG
Source organism: Holotrichia oblita (assembly GCA_023690525.1). Taxonomy (NCBI): domain Eukaryota; kingdom Metazoa; phylum Arthropoda; class Insecta; order Coleoptera; family Scarabaeidae; genus Holotrichia; species Holotrichia oblita. The sequence goes on from CM043015.1 coordinate 70,394,622, forward strand.
CATCTATTCAAATATTGAATAAAGCTGTACCGAATTATTCGAATAATCAAATATCTGATTAATCAAACATTCAAACAATAGACTGGTCAACTAATAAAATATTTGAATTTACACTAATCATATATTCATACATATTTGAGATATAAACTAATCAAATATTTAAATATATATATGTATATACAAATGTATGTATTGTATGAATTCGAACGCGTGCATGTATAGTTTTAATAAGAAACTGTTAATTTTCTTGGATGTCACATTGCGTTTTGTTCGTATTTTATTTTTTCAGACATAATGTCAGTTATATTAAACAATATTTCAACTTCATCTCATTTCAAATTCACTTATCCGCGAACATTATTGCATTAATATACCCTAGTAGCACAAAAAATTGGGCCAATATCGGCTCCCTGTCGGCTGTTAGTCGGCATGATATTAGCTGGTGATATCACGCCGATACGAAGGTGTGAACATTTTGCAATAGCGGGCGAATATCACGCAATGATAGTCGACCGATATTTAGAGCAAAGTCGGCTCTTGATCGGCACGTGACGTTGGCTTGATGTGTCCGGCCGATACTCACCCACTCGAGGAAGGGAATGTTGAATATAGTATATCTGTATACGACATCGTACCGTCGTTGTGATAAGACACGTTCGTGATAGCGTTTGCCTACATTTACTGAATATTATAAGGATATTGATGCAATAATATACACTGCCATTTCGTCAACACTAAATTTGTAGTAAATATTAATTAGTGTAACTAGAAAATTAGAAAGTGGCGTAATACGTACGCAGTTTTTACTGTGTATATACGTACTACGTCACACTAAATTAGTACAAATTTAATGTTGATGAAAAGGCAGTATATAGATACTATTGCATCAATATCACCTTATAGCATTCAGTAAATGTAGGCAAACGACAACACAAACATGTCTCATCGCAACAACAGATATAAGAATACTAATAATATAACGATGTGCCATTAAAAGCTAAAAAATATGTTTTAAATGAACTGATCTCGTACACAGATAACAACAATAAAGGTGTGTTTTGTAATACGAAGAAATAAGTACTTTAACAAATGAAATATATTTAATGTTAACACATGAAAATATATCAAATACATAGTTAGAAATATATCAAAAAATAGCTAAAATATTCAATTTTAATGGCTATTAGCTAAACAAATAAATACTATAAAAGAGTGTGGTAAATATATGTATTCATGATACACATACAAATATAAACCAAACTAAAATGTCAACCTAACCTAAATAACAATACAGACATCATAGCAGAATAAGGGTTATTACATTTTCAAATAAATCACTATTTTAAGCAATAACGTATCGGGCTTGATTAAGGTGACGTTACACAGTTGTGCGGGAAGTTTAAATTTTCCTCATTTTTAGAGTACCGTAGATTTCTAAACGTGCAAGAATATCGAAATTATTATAATTTCTATAAAACTATAACTGCATTAGGCAGTTGCTGATTAACAAAAGAAAATTGGAAGACCTGTAGTAAAAAAAATAGTAAAAATTACTTGACGAAGTAAGGCTTTTTTAACGATATCTCTTAATCATTACCTAGATATATACATGTATGTAGTTTCATAAAAAAGACAAAGTAGCTAGAAATATAGTGTAATTAAAAAATGTATGGTATTTTTTTAGTAAAAGCTCAATAATATGATGCCGAAGGCAAATATACATGCATAAAGTTCAGCGATTGTGTAACTGATGGCGCTCATTAAATGACAATAGGTTTGTTCCTTTTAGACATTCACAATACGACGCATGCAGTGATATTCGAAACTCGCTCTTACAACAATGCAAATGGAAAAGGGTATTTTTATGGCGCATGATCGTGCATTTCACTATATAAAGCAGGAGACCAAATCAAACAAAGCTAATAAAATGCTCAATTGCCATAACAAAATTTAAAACCTGTCTTTAGAGGTATAATGAGAAATTATTAATTATTTAATAAATATTGAGGTTTACTATTCTAATCTAAGGTCTATTTACAAGTCCACATTTTACTTAGGATTTTACGTATTTTTTTTGAAAAAAATTTTGTGTTATGTCAAATTGAAATTATTTCTACCAAATTATCGTTTTATATACATGTACTATACTTCCAAACAGTTTAACAAATTAGACAAAACAAAGAAGTATTTTTCTTATTAATTTATTAAATATGCTTCACCAGTGTGCAACATTACATTACTACAGAAAGTAATAAAGTTAATAAGGCTAAGATGTTAAATAAAAATACCTTAATTTTTACATAAAAAACTAGTTATGGATAAGAAATAAAACAGCTTGCTTTTTTATTAATTATTTCTGGAAATATAAAATTCTGATAAAATGTTTCTAATTTAGGAACTATTTCATTATTATTGATATAATAATAAATTGAATTGTTTGTTCTACAAATGTTTGATTGATATGTAAACTAGTACAGGTACTTTTTTAACTTGAATTAATCAATTATTAAGTATTATTGTAAGACCTAGAAAAAGCTAAATGTATTAGATCGAAATTTCAAAAAATCTATAGGACTGAATATGTACCATATTTTACTTTTTGCCCGTCGTTCCTGCATTTTCAAAAGTCTAGGGTTTTTATAAAGAGTACATTGGCGAAATGATGTATTTCTTGCTATTCTACCCATTCTGCAAATCTTGAAAAAATAATTATATAATAACTCATACACTACTCATCTATGCATGTAATTCTTATGGTAGCAAAACCTTTAGTAAATCGATAAGCTGTCCCAGAATAAAATATTTATATAAGTATATATAACACCGCTATATACACAAACCTGGAATTACTACTGGATATACGGTATATTTATTTACACTAATATCAATAATACTGTACCGAGTAAAAATGCAAAAAATAAATCTGTTGCGAATTTTTGCTGGACTAGAAAAACCAACTAGCAAACAGTAGAAACATAATTATAATACGGATTGATACTGATTATAGTTGTGGAGCAAGTAAACTTTCGAGAAAACGAATATGTAATTTTTACCCCAACGTATTCATTGCTCGCTCTACCCTTTCTTAATCCAATACAACTGACAAAGATAAACCGATAGTCTGATTATTCAGGTAAATCCAAATACATAACAATAAACCTATAGTACGGAATTAAAACAAGGTCATTAAATTTAAAGGGAAATTTATGATGTGTATAGAAATATAGTACTCTCCGAGCCATCCATGAGCCATGTTTCACTTGCGACATGAAATATATTTTGAACGATATGATGAATATTTAGGCGCGGAAACGTCCCCTTAAGAGTCCGCTATACCAGCTGATCAACTTTTCTAAGACAGAGACAATAAAGTTCTATAAGGATAAAAGATAATCGGAAGTATTTTGCACGACATACGTATTAGCAACGTTCTCTTTTACTTAATATCGTGCGGTAGTAACGTACGTCTAAATTAAAATGTTATGTTAGTATTTAATGTTGTCTATCTGCAAGTTTATTTGTAGGTAAAGTGGATCTGGCAACTATGTACTAATTTTATATAGTATCGTAATAAGTACATGTTATTTCATAATTATTTTTGTATGTGTAATGAATTTAGTCGAAGTCTGAAATCGTAAAATACTCATTATGAAATTAAATAAAAGTACATCTGTCAAACTTCATAAAGAAATCTTTACAACAACATAACTTATTATGTTTTAATATCTGTAATTATTTGTAATATCAAATACACACCCGGTGTCTTGCCTTTGTTATGCTCGATATACTGCTTATAAAAAAACTTCCAACGGTTGATAATAACTAGGTACACAAGGTCGGCAAAGTTTTGAATTTTTAGTACCAAAAATGTAACGTTTTACTATTATTCTGCTGTAAGCAGTAAATTATTATAATTTTGGACGTTTACTCCAAATTATCTCTCTAATAAATTAAATAACTGAAGAAATATGTTAATTTCATTACATTACAAAAAAAATCGAATTTTCATTTGCGATTTAAAGATATTGCTTTGAATAAATGAAATACTCCACTATGATCCACCAATGTTAACACACATTATTTATATCTATTTCAGTAGAGTAGCAAAAAATATTCTAGAAAAAACTGAAATGTTGAGAAAAATGTATACAATAACTATCATATATATTTGTATACATATTCACGTTAATCCTGTTACTTAGGGAATAGACATAAAATAAGAAAGCAAGACAATTTGGAAATTACTATATTGTGAAATACAGAAAGAAACATATATATCAGAAAATATATCATAATTAAATGGAAAAGCAACTACAAGTACGCTTTCGAATCAACAAAGTTGCATTGTAATAATACTATAATTTTCTTTTACCTGCCCATTCACGGTAACTGTTATCTCCTCACCTCTATATGCTATATTCAAGACATTTAGTTTATATAAAATAAACAATTAATAATTAATGATTTGTTAAAAAATACTACAAAATATAAACGATTATCTTTTTTATATTCCTGACGTTTCAAAATTGCCACTTAAATATTTCATAATTTTTATTGGATATACTATTATTGCCAACTGAAAATCCTTAGGGAAATGTCAAAGCACTCGTAAACATAACCTAGAAATAGCACGTTTTAGATCATTTTTAGGTATCTTAGACTGATATCCGCAAAAAAGGGGCCCCGTGTTGAACTCAGTAAAACATCTACTTTGCACTAAATTACATATGAATAAGTACTCAATTCGGTGGTCTACATACGGAAGTCTGAAGAATACAAGCTTGTGTAATGCTTATACTTTTATCATTTTAACCTAACCAGTTCTAGTGGAATAAGTAAATAAAATTATTGTCGCTAACAGTACGTATTTAAAATAATTTTAATTAAAAACGGCAACGGCAATAAGTTCAACAACTTGTATTCCCTGATTTGAATCCAACAAAGATACTTCCATTACTACACAAGACACTATAGGTATACATCTGCACCAATCCGCATACAAACGTGGTGTAAATATGGATCGTATGCGATTTCCAATTTTTATATATTATTTGATTATTATTGACAATTCATCGTTGCGGTGTCTAGGCCACTCAGTAAACACTGACTTGCGGTGTTGCCATGTAAATCAGTACTTCATTTTCATATATTTTTCCGGCAGAGTCCGCCACATTATGGGTGCTGTAATTTTAATTTTTACTTCACGTTTTTCTCTTTTGTTTGTTTTTAAACTTCTCTCAAATTTGGCCAAGACATACAGAATTAGTTAATAATTTTTTCTACAAAGCGTTTTTTTAGTTTTTCTGCAAATACCTCTTTCACTTTTTAATTATTGCATTATATCAAAAAATCGTTCTGTACCTCTATTTTATAAATGTTAATTAATGTATAAAAAAAATAAAATTAATTAAATTTCGTATTTCTTTCAAGTAATTTGTGAAATAAAATTGGTCAAAACTAGGCAACCTGCCACACGCCATAGCGGACTCTTAAGACCAGACCTTTATACTAAACAACACATCTGAAATATTTAATAAGAGTGCACATCTCTACTGTTGCTTATAGTAGTACATAACTCTAAATATCGATCAGCTGATTTGGTAAACTCAGGTGAGAACGACCGATTGCAATCGTATTGTCAATGTAAATATTATATTCGAGACAAAAATACTACGAGGACTACTAATCAACAAAGGTGGCTACGATACTAATACAATGGGGGCTCAATACAAAAACACAACACTAGAATCGAAGCTACATAGTTACATTTATCGATAACAGAACGTAAACTTATTATCTTAAATGTAATATTAGAATTATTCTAGATAATTCTACTACAGACATTCTATGCAGATAATCCAAAAAATATATACATATATATGAGTTAAGTAACAAACCAATGCAAGTTTATATTTGTGTCGATGGTAACATTTAAGCTTCCGTTTAAGAGTAATATCGTAGTGATTACAGTATAAATTGTAATAAAAAGTATATATTAGCTTACGGTACAATTATTTCAGTGTTACTGTCCTCGACATGGTCTTATTGTGCAATGGAACATATGCACACAAAAGGTCTTCTCTTGGAATAACCCCCAAATTCACTGTTCCTTGCATCGTACAATGGCCTTGTGTGTAGGTAAAGGTGTAATATTCCACCAAACACCTTCACATTAAATGATTGTGAATTTCACAGCTAAAACAACCATTCCTCACAATGATGCCTGCTTATTATAACTTTGAAGCCTAAAATAGATAAACCAAAATATCTTTTTTGCTTTCGAGTAATAAATAATTAGAAAATACATTCCTGAATTAATCGTTCGTATACAAGAGAATCTTAAATTAACAAAATATTAAATTAATTAAAAAGAAACTTATTAGATCTTAGCTTTCTCTCCGTGCCGGTGCCGTGCCGTGTGCCGTTCACCTAAGAAGTACAAGATGTCCGCCCAGTTACCAACTTGACATTATTAGTCACTCATACTAATATAAAATAAATGATTATTTTCTTTCCTTTATCGCGTTATGATACTGGCCTGATATAGAGCTAACATCGAATGAAAACATCATCGACACACATCTAAGATTGACTTGCAACCAACATGATACCTATATCCGAATAACAATATCACAGTGACACGCGGCTTTAATATCATGTGAATACCTGTTTCCGTTATAAATACAATATCGACGACAGATATTCTACCTATCTTCCAGCGATATTTGTCGCTGTCAGTATAATATATACCCGACGTCGCATACTGATGTCTACTCAATATCATCATATATTTATATTTATCCGATCTTGGTAGGGAGTCACTGATATCGCGCCAAGCACGGCATATCGGTGATACGTCGGTGTGATATTTAGCCAACATTTGGTGCTACTAGGGTAGCTCCATAAAGTTAGCGCCTCACTATAAGCAATTATAATAAATCTTACTTTTATTCGTTTGTAGGTCGTTTGTAGGTGTTTGATAGCGAATTTCCAACGTTTGATAGTCAATAGTTCATTAGCAAACAATAAAACAAATTCTTCGGAAAAACCTATGTGATGTTAGCCCCTCATGTCGTCATTTTGACATCAAATTCAATTTTATTTTAGCAGAATCGTTTATAGGTGCCTGATAGCAAATTTCCAAATCCTGATAGTTGATAGTTTATTAATAAATAATAAAACAAATCTAGTGGGATATTAGGCAGGCAACCAAAATTACATCAGAAAAGCGTCCTATCGGACATATATATAAGTGACTTCACATGCAAGCTTTTTTTAGCGGACAACAAACAACCAATAGGATTTTAGATTTCTAAAATTTTAGAGTTTCAAAGTCAGTACGCTTAAAAGTTAATTCAACGTTAACTTTTGGTGTACGAAAATGACTGAAAACAATATAAAACTGCATATATTGACAGTTGTGGTTATGTTATAGGTATATATATTTGGTGTGTGCTATTTGATATGTGCTACTGATAATTTAAGTTTTCTTTATTAACTTTTTCAAATCCAATTTGAATCCAGTACTTCCTCTTTTCTTTGTTTTTTTATTATAATAATTTTATAAAATAAATAAATTATGTTTTTTTATTTTGTATGATTTTCGCATGTTTTTTTGGTTGCCTACACAATATTCTGCAAAACTTCTTTCATTGCTTATTAATAAATGATCAAATATCAAACGTTGGGAATTTGTTATCAAGCACCTATAAACGACGCATAAACGATTTTTCTCAAAGAAATTTAAATTCGATGGCAAATGTGGCCGGGATGAGTAACAATTACATATGTTCCCTATAGGACGCTTTTCTGATGTAATTTTGGTTGCCTGCCTAATATCCTACTAGATTTGTTTTATTATTTATTAATAAACTATCAAGATTTGGAAATTTGCTATCAGGCACCTACAAACGACCTACAAACGATTCTGCTAAAATAAAATTGAATTTGATGTCAAAATGACGACATGAGGGGCTAACATCACATAGGTTTTTCCGAAGAATTTGTTTTATTGTTTGCTAATGAACTATTGACTATCAAACGTTGGAAATTCGCTATCAAACACCTACAAACGACCTACAAACGAATAAAAGTAAGATTTATTATAATTGCTTATAGTGAGGGGCTAACTTTATGGAGCTTACTAGGGTAGGTACGTAATTTTCTTTTCAACGAGATATTAAAGGTCTCTTCTCTAGTTCAAAACAGTTACCTACTGAATAGTTTTTTGCCGACTTCAATCATTATAAATCACATATTGGTTGGATTACATTGAGTGTGAAAGAATAAAATTGAAATGAATACGAATAATCGATCGAATTGAATTGAATATGAATATTCGAATAGTTCGAATATTCGAATAGAAAACGAAATGATTATTCGAATACAAAAATCGTCAAAATGCCCACCACTAATTTCTAACAGATCCAAAAATCCTGAACCAATACTGAGTACTGTAAGTGTAGTTAGCTTGTACCCTGGCGCTAACAATTGCGATCTTTCTAACACATACCTCTTGCAAGTATCGAGTCGACAGCGACTTCGGTAAGATCATTTATCACCAACCATCAAATAGTGAATATTATTAAGATTTGTCAAGAAATATCTTAAACATTTTTATCTGTGCAGGAAATATCGATTTTTTTTTATTATTTTGTCGTGAGTAGTTTTTGTGTTCGCATAATTGTGTTCAAATGGCTTTGTGACAGCATTATACCGCCTTTTATAATGCTGAGCCGTTAACACATTGCGTGCCACGTTATTCATATACATATGTATGAATGACATGGCCTGCAATGCAAAAATTACATATCATTTTTCCGGTTGGGCCACATTATTCATGTATGAATGGCAATAAAAAATAGCAAAATGAATTTTGAAAACTTTTCCAAAATCAAACATAGTAAACTAACATTGTCCAAATGTAAAAACAATACAAAATATGAACAATAACGAGGAAGTCGTTTCGACGTCTAGACTGCCTTTACTATGGCATGCAAGGTGTTAATCACATTGCTCCCAATAGCGAATGCTACGTCGATCGGAATCCAATTCTCCTAAAAAAATGTCTCCGACAAAGCAGTCTCCAATTCAGCCCAAAGAAAAGAGACCTCTGAGATATAAAAGGTAACAGATCAAAAGCGCAAATATACCAAACTTTATTTCAATAGACCTACCACACCTTTAGGTATTTCACTTGCTAGTGGGTGGATTCAATAAGAACACCTGAATATCTTTTCTTACGCAAATTATTATCGTTCCAATTAATAGATTTTGTTGTAAAAACTGTTAGAAGTATCTGAATACCGAAAGCTTTCAAATAGTTGTTTACAAGAGGCTCCGACAATATTATCTGGAGAGCAGCTAGTTTTACCACGTTCCGTTCCCGTGAATTCAAATAACGTTACCTGACACTTATGCAACCAGTTTTACAGGTTAGTAATACTTTGAATAAAAATTCCTAACTTGAACTGAATGTTTGAAAAATTTTATGAACAAACTTTTATAACAGTATAAATTTTTTTTGTGAATAAAACTAGATATTTCATTAATAATAAACGGGAGAATTTTATTATGATTTTTATTGTGCACAATTTCTTAAGTAAAATCTTTGTGACTATTTATTTAGCGATTATGTTTACAGTTTCATCAAAAGCGGTAGTTTTAATTTTTTTGAATTTGTCCAAGTATTGAACGTAATTATCATCGATAGATAATGTGTGTTGAAATGTCATCTAGCCAGACAAACTGAAAAATTGAGAAAAGTTCCATTATTTTCATAAATTTTAAATTTGAGTGAAAGTACTAAGTAGTAAATTTCGAAAAAAACACAAAAGGATCTGTATCTATTTCAAGTGATCTCTACTAACACGCTGCCATTGTAAAGTATGACTATTACCGGTCACCCTGTATATTATGAAACATTATTCGCAATATTTAGGGATTAAATGTTCGAATGTATGCTAAATAGATAAAGCAAATTTGCTTTGAAAACGTTCAAAAGCACAAAATTTCTTAGAAAATTATAAAGCCTTATACTAGGTACCGTACAATTGTAAATCGCTCAAAAATATAGCTATAATATGCTTCTATTCATTTATCATCTCTGTTTATTACTTGGTAACTCTGTAATGCCAATAACGAAGCGAAAAATTGAACCTTCTAGACGTATATAAACCATCTACTTATCTAGATTATACTCACATCCAAACTACATATACGAGTACAACTAGACTGATAAACAGTAGGTAGTGCATGTCTTCTTCGTGCAATAATATTCATGACACATAAGAGAAACTCAATTTATCAAAACACCATCTTCAACAAAAAAAGCGAAAAACTTCTTAATCCGTAAACACTTTCGTCACGAAATACGGTGGATCCTTAAAGTTTACGCGATCTCTCGTCAAGATATATTGCATATCCGTTCAGCGGAGAAATTCCACCTTTGTTTTATAGATGATAAATTACATTCGCGGATAAAATCCCGCACACCCACGTTTTTCGTGAGCTTGTAACGTACTTTTTACCCTAGATGGCGTCGCACCGCTTCTCATTCCTTAAAACTACGGCAATGACGGATTCAACTGCGAGGAGCGCGTGCCAACTTATCGCAAATGAAAGCGATGGATCCTCCGCTCTTCGAGTGTAGCTACCAAAACCGAAGAACTGTGATGTTATTTGTTTTACTGTCCGATAAGGAAATAGTGACGTATTGTTCGAGAATGAGATAAGGTTGAGAAACGATCTGAGAAATACTGCGAACTTCGTATGTGTGATAGTAAGGAAGATTTATAGGTGCGCAATGTAACTCGTCTGATCTTTGCATGTTAGCTTGTACGTAACACAAGACAATACAGAAGGAATTCGATTCTTTTCTAGATTACTGTATTATCTGATTGACCCAAAAACGAAGAATAAGGAAAGCTTCGAAGTATATATCTTTCTTTTTTATTATTTTTGTTACCATCAATACAATTTTATCGCAGATGGGTGATAATCTGTGATAAAATAAGTCTTATGCCACTTTTTTTAAACGAGGTTTGGTTATAGTATTCTTTAATACAGTGAGATGCATCCTCCTACTCTAAAGCGTTAAACATCTTTGAAGGTCTTGAAATATTGCTGTTGGTTGTGTTTTCAATTAGACAAAAATCTAGGATTGCTAAGTAACACCTTTGCCCAGTTGCTTTATTTCATCTTCGCTTTATTCCATGTTCACCAGTTATAAAATGCTGTTAAATGTATATGGACGTCTGTTGTTCAATAATCATTCCCAATACGATGATAACTGATAAAAATATAAGCACCGTATTATACGAATGCATTCCACCTAGTTCTAAAGAAAAAAGCGTCGTATAGTAGGAGAGTTTTCGTATAAAAATATGAAACACTAACGCTGGTGTTTCATATTTTATTCGAGCGTCAGCGATTAAGTATCTACAAAAATTTAACAATGTTAGAGATGAAGCCAGATTGATCATTTTCTTGAATGAAACTCATGTTCGTGCTGGATATACAAACCTCAACTCCTGAAGTGACAAAGTATCATTTGGATTGTTCACCCCAATTTTAAAGGAAAATGTTTGATTACTGTTCACGCTGGTGTAAACAGGAGTTTTCTTCGAGTTGCCTGCTGATGTTTAAATCAGGATCGATTACTAGCAGGATAACATGATTTTGAAAATTTATTAAAAAAATATTCATGTATCCGATCACTAATAGTAGTAGATCAGTAGGTTGAGTAGATATACCTGTTTTGCCAACGATGAACTTCATGGCTGACTGAAGGTTGATAAAAGCCAACATTAACTGTTGAAGGAGGACGATTATACAATGTTTCGCTTGCTCTTTCATCACCTATATTTAAGCCCAATCAAAAAATTTTAAAAATAGTAAAAGGCAATACTGAATACCACAATATATCTAAACCGGACGACAGGTAACTTTGAGCATACATTTTGGAAAACAACCACTTGTATGTAATACACAATTGGTACAAATTCTGGTAAAGCTGGCAGCATACTTCTGCAGCAGTAATTGACAATTTAATAACAATTCTGCTGCTGGTACGCCACTGAAGTGAGTAGTACTGGAAGGTACACACATTAAGGAAAGTGTGCGCCTTATCTATAGTTGTCGGCGTTTACAAAACCATAGGCTGTGTACTGCATACCTTGCATTATTTTTGAACACATAACGCGTTAGAGGGACTTAACAGCATATAATATACGAGGATAGAACAATGGCCAAAAAGATACCACTTGATGCTTCGGAAATTTGTTTTGAGATTTTCAGAAAACGAACCTTGACGACTCAAACACCATTAAAAATATGTCAAACAAGGATACCACTTGATTTTCCTAATCTGAGATATAAATGAATACGTTAAATTTTATTTTGTTATTGCACCTTTATTTATTTTCAAAATAATTGATATTCCTGACAGCATTTAAGGCACCTCTATTCAAAAACTTCACACTCACAAAGATCCAAAAAAAGTTGCTGGTTTCACTCAATTCTCTGCATACTTAGACATCGTTTAGAATCAAGGTTCCCCTGAACAGATTTCTAGTTACATCCGACAAGAATAACATAAAGCTTATGACAACTTTTGAAATGTTCCATACTACTCCATTTACAAATCTGTTAAATTCTTTTTTGACTTTTGAAGATGTATACAATCTGAAAAAAAAAAATCTGTACTTTATTGTTTAAATATGTAGAAGATTATGTTGCTCATAGACAAATTTATGGGAATGTTATTACATTCTTAAGTGTTTTTTTCATATATTATAACAACAATTTTCAATCATTTATTTCAACTCAATATTTGTGCTCATTACTGATATTGAAACGCCAACCATTTATAGACGCTGTCGTTTATTTTCAAATGTAATGAGGATCAAGATATAAAGATATGACATTGTCTAGTGTTACATTCGTTATTAATGAATTGGAGACACAGAATTTTCTTTGACACAAAATTTAAGCACAAATTAGGATTTGATTAGTGATACATCGCATGCGGTAACGCGCATACTTATTTCGACTTTTATTGCCTAATAAGGCAAAATCGTAATGTCAAGCAAATGTACAATAGTAAAACTGATGTTACGGATTTTATTGGCACATCTGGGCTTAAATAATATTAAGATTTTATATGGTCGTAGTTAATAATTTAGTTGTGTCGTAGTAAATGCCCTATTTCAATGAAAGTACTAGTTTACTGCCTTTATGTTTAGACGGAAAAAATAATAAAAACTTGCTTGAGGCGAACCTCCTATTCTAGTTGCAAGTAATGATGATATAGTATTTGTTAGGACAGTGATTAAATTAGACACTGTTTAAATAGCACTAAGCATAACGATCCAACTATTTTATGTTTACTGACTGTAAAGTATGCGTTATTGTACCATTTAATATACATCAAGTAACCGTGTACAGGGTTAGCCGAAATGATGCATATGAATTTAAAACCCTATTTTTATTACATTTAGTTTAGTATTGCTTAAAAATCAGGGTTTGTACGTATATCTTAAATACTAAATGTCAAAAGATGACAATTGTGGAAGAAGTCGCAAAGGAATTCACAAATTTGACTTAGCGAAAGCAGAATGAACCAAAAATGAGAAAATCTATTGAACGGCTTTATATGAAATATCAGTTGCAAAGACTGAAGAGCTGAAATTTACAGAAAACAGTGTTTCTTTTCTAAAAAGAAAATAAGAAAATTGAAAAATAACCTAGTCGTACCATTATAGCAGTTTGCAAAAAAGACAAGAGTGAATAGTACGTTTACGGTTAATATATTCATATATTTTTAAAGCCGTAACATATTTACAGCTTATCAATTGAGTACCCATTTATATGATAAATAAAGTCATTTACGATACTCTAGAGTTGAAGTTTATATTCTATTGACCACAAAAGTTAAGCTACATTCAATACATGGTATCTTTAGTATTCTATATGGAGTCTCATCATTTTAAAAGCGATCATGAATAAATATATGCAATCTTCGGGTTGTACGTCAAAGTGCCCGCCCACGGAAATATAAATCGCATTTCGCGTACATGCCGGAACGTTTAAAGATAACAGAAGTCGCATTACTTGCAAACCGACCAAATGAAACGGCCGTCCGACAAATTGGACAAGACGAGCGGTGGTATAAACCGATCAAAACTGTTCGCTATGCAATGATTGACGTGGACTTTGTATGCAAATTCGGTATGTCATCCAGTTGCGCTCAATCAATAAACCTTCCCCGGGACATACATTAACATTAATAACCCTAAAACTGAACGTCCTTTAACGATTTCGTTGTCGTCATGTCGTACGATGTTATACGTTAGCAACATGACGATATAATTTTAACGACAATGCGTCCTACTTATGTAAACGTACGTATATATAATTTTTTTGCGTTTCTTTCACTGAAATGGTACAATTTCTATAATGTTATACCCGGTATGTAGCTAAGCGACTTTAGGTATGGCGATTAAGCTCCATAAACAATAAATTAGTCGTGGCAACTAAAGACAAGACGTATTTTTACTGGTGGCCCTATATAATGCCATATGAGTTCCACATTTTGAGATAAATTCAGTAAGTAGATAGTATTACATAAAGCTGGAGAGATGGTTGAATAACAATGAATACATATATCAGCCAGACCTAGTGGATTTATTATATAATTTTATGAGAATTCTACGTATATAAGATTGAGTCAAACAACTTTTTCTATTTTTTTTTTTCAATTTCGATGGCAGGGTAGAATTTTTTGTGATAGGAGTTGAATAGTTGCGTGCTGTTTTTTTTATTGTAAATGTATGTTGCATAAAATATCTAGAAAAAAACTTAAAAAATAGTAATCAGTGACAAGGAGTTGTATAAAATCGGTATAAAAATAAATAATAAAAATGGTGACGTAATGTTGTTACCGACAACCTACTACAAACTGTCTTATCCCTGAAAAAAATATTATCTGGTTATTCGTTAAAAGAAGGATTTTGGAATCACTACATCATCTACTAATTAATACTAACAGTAAGTATGTTCTGATTAAAACTGGGGTATCTTTTATCTAAGCTCTAAGAAATTGGATATACAATGAGATGCAAGTATTTGATCTTTTGTTCTTAATGCTGCTTACCTGTCATTTATAATGACTCAGTTCACAGTTTTGTGTTTGAGTATTGCAAAGATTTTTCAAATAAAACTAGAGATTTATACTTAGCTGACACCTATGGCTTTGTTTTAAAATTGAATTGAACTGTTCTTTTCTGGAAAGTATTCAAGAAACGCAAGTGCACATTGCAATTGTGCCAATGCTACACACACTAAACGCACACTATCCACTTCTATCGCAAGTACAAACCCTCTTACACTTATCTGTCAAACCACAATCAATTACAACATAATTCTGATCTGACAACATGCAAGAACAATGAATACAGGCAACGCAGTTAAAATTGACATTTGCATTATCAAGCCTCTTTATGATATAATGCATACCACAAATCAATCTTTATGAAACAAGGAAACGTAATCTAAGTTTTCACGTTTTAGGTAGATATGACTTTAATATGTTTGCTATTAGATGGACAACTATCCTGCGTTAAATACATCTCCAAACTAGCAAAACTGCATCTCATATGTATCTGCACCTCCTGTTTACCTTTCTTTTTATTATGCTTTCATACCATTAGCTAACAATCTCTTCAATAAAAGAAGCCAAATTAAACGTAAAAAGAGATACGTTTTATAGAAGCATAAAACGCAAACACAAACTCGTGGCGACGATGACGACAGCGGCAATGAGGAGGAGACAGCAATGCCTTTTTCCACCAGCAGCCACTTCAAACGTATATCGACCTATCAAATTTACCTCCGCTCGAGTTATTGCCGCCTATAAATCACACCTGTTGGTCTTCGTTACACTGGTCGGTGTTAGGGATCGGTTTGTTCTAAGTATGGCACACGAATATTTCACTGTCGCCTCCGTAATCAGAACATCAGTTGTATTTTTGACCAATTGTATGGTTGCGCGATTTGGAAGAGCTATTCTTGCTTGGCAAAAAAGGATTGTATAATACTGTTGCCGAATCCGTCAGCAAAGCAAGGCTTTGTCGTGATTATCTCACAACCAATCATAGATTGAAAACGTCTTTGTTTAAGGAGCAATTTTTCTTTAATCGTTTTACTTTTCGATTTATTTGTAATGTTATAGTGTTGTAACTCAAACTACCGCAGGCATCCTCAATAATTATAAATAATTTAACCATAAATTCGGCAAACTAAATCATCGATTTGTGACAGAAAATAACTGATTACAATTTTTTAAATTAGCACTTTCACTAGATTTTGTGTATGCTATCGACCAACTACCTTGCCTGCTCGAGGATTAGTGCTATTGGTCTTATAGGTGGTTTGCTATTATTGTGAATGTGACAATTTAGGTATGTAAACATTTTAACGCTTCAAATAAACTATACGTAACAGGTATTTTCAATGATCACAGTCAACATCAACGGTAGATAAAATAAATAGTTTGACATTATAAAACTGTCATTAGAGATGTGCAATGTTTTCCAAAGCCAACTTATTTTTTATGATATTATTGCCTAACTCGTTTGTATCTTTATACTTGCTAGTTTCTTTTTTTGCGATAACTTGGGAACAAATAGAGATATCCAGATGCGGTTTTTAGTAAAATATGTGTAATTTAAATCCACTTACGAACCTATTTACACAATAGGAACGTTCCATTTAATTTTATTAAAAAAATCGTAAAAATAAGTTACCGCTGGAGAAAGCGACCTCTAGTTTATCAGTTTGAAACTAATGGATATAGCATATGAATGCTGTTTAAAGTCCACAAAATTCTCTTTCAAACCAGTGCAAGGTTACTCGGATAGGTTGAACAGTAACGGAAATATTAAACTTTAAACATCGATAAATAGATGGTCTTCCCCTTCCCTTATTATGACAGATACGAAAAAATGTAACTAAAAAAAGTTATCTGCCATTGAATGGACTTTCAATTGATGATATCAGAGTTATAGCTTATTCTGCAATTTTCTGATATAATAGGAATTTTAGATTTGAACATAGCAATTACGTCCCCTAGCTGTAAAATCTGGAACTTCAAAATAATTTCCAGAAATTTCTCTTGGCCACTTTTACTATCAATATTTTTTCCCGCAGAACCTAGAACAAATACTTTTAGATATACAGCCGCTTACCTCTCTTAGTGGCCCACCCTGTATGTATACTTAGGACGTATATTCTTACCTAACATTCAATTCCATTGAATCTATGATATGTCTTTATCAAACAGCTTAAAATATTTTCCTCTATCTGTAGGTATACAAACCCGTAATATAAATGTATTCATTAAACAACATATGCTTTCAGAAATATGCTACTACCAGCCTAAGCTGAAATTTGTCAATTTTCTACGCTATACAGTGAATTTAATTGCATTTTTCAATGTCCCCGTTCCAGTTTCATACAACATATGGCCAAAGTAATATTTGCATATTCCATAGTAAGACCAATACCTCTAATTTTACATTGCAAAACGAAACGTTGTTACTGCAAAATCCATTACGGGATTATCGCGGGCAAAAATGTATTGTCTAACTAATACTATACGCTAATGCGCACTAATAAGGCGCATCCTGCATAAAATAGCGCTGTATTTCATTAACGAACTTAATGCCTTTGTTAATATGCTTGCTCCACATTCGGTCTCTATAAAAACATGAACATAGGTGTAATTATGTTTGTAGTATGTGTACTCTATAGCGACGCTTTTTGAACAGTATCAAATAGACCTCATTAGTATTGTATATGTATATTCAGATTATAATACTGCATACAGCATTTCATGTTTTCAGGAACCGCCACCGTACGTAGTACAGATAAATATACTTAGCTAGTAATTAATTCAGGAAACTAAATTGAAAATTCTGAGTACGCTGTTAGTTCTTAATTGAAACTAATTTGAAGGACATGCTTGAGATCTTCGTTTTATTATCTTGCCCCATCTTTCGTGCGACCTACAACCGATTGAATTCCTATCTGGGCAAAAATGATAACTTGATATTCTATTACGTTCGCTTCTGTTTTATCACGAGCTTCTAAAGAATTGAGAAACTTTATCAAGCTGTTTGAACTTAACATACAGACAAACGGGTAAGCAAGCAAATATATTTTGTCACAGAGGTTTATTTCAATCACATAGAGAATTGTTTGGGTGAACTTGTTTATTGATTTAATAATATTTGTCAGTAAAAATTAGTCTAGCCGACAACGTATAGCAACATTATTCACATAATTATAAGTAGTTGCGAAAAAAAATTGTAAAATTAGTTAGATGATAATTTCATTAGAAATGTGTGGCATATAGTTATTATGGAGACAAGAGATTTGTCAAAGAAAATGAAATATCATAAAGGATGTTTAATAGATGACTTTATTGATACACAAAAAAATAGCATAAGAACACACAGAGAAAAGACAAAGCAGGACTTCCTAATCATGTGGCGCCCCACAGAGAAACATTTTACAATGTGGAAAGTAGCGTTTGAAAGATAGGAAAGTGTTGTAAAACTCGAGAATATTCTTTGAGAAGTTCTCTGATTTCTCGATATTTCAAAATGAATACTTTTGCGAGGGCAATTCGTGATATTGATTTGGACCAATTATTTTGGCAAATTGTTTGATTGTCCAAAATTATCTGAAATTTCTTTAAAGCACTCTGTCGGATTTACTTCATGGTTTGCCATTGCTATTGAAACTCGAACCCTTGTTTATGTATAATACAGCATCGCCTCAGTTTAATGCTTAAACCGCCAGTATCCTCATAAATTAATTGAACGAGGAAATAATTATCTTCAGCGCTAGTCTCCAACATCGAAATAGAAGAACTATGAAATGATATTACAAATAAATGAAATTTTCTAAAAATGGTATTGTTGGACAAAATAGACTTCAATTTTCCGCGAAAAATAAATTTATATACGAAATTGGCAATCATTTTTAACAATTTTTAAAAATAATTAAAAGCAAATTCATACTTTTCAAATTGTTCGCTACATTACTATTCGCTATTTTTATTTTTCAAGGAAATTGTTCTTATTGAAACTTATTTTCCAGCTTGTCAAATTTATGGTATATACATATATGTATATGTAACTTCAAATGAAATGTATTTGAAGCATTTCTAACAAGTTCAATGAATTTTAAAAGTCTGTAAATACCTAAAACATGTGTGCGATTTTGAGAAACTCTAATCAATCCTGTACTTGACTATGTCTTGCCATCCTTTGTGTGCCCCAACAGTGACCAGATTTTGTACTTCTGACAATAAGTTAAAGTACTGCAGAGATATTATTATTTCCGAAAATTAGAGCTTTCGTATGAAGGTGTATATCTCTTAAGGAATCATACTTGATTTAAAAATAATTTACGTAGATTTCTTTTTTTTAATAATAATAACCTTTATTCGTTTGACACACAAAAGGTGTACATGAAACGTCATACAATACAATAAACACAAACAAAACAGAGAACAATAAAATTACAACTCCTTTAGCCGTCACTACTCGCTGCCATCTGTGCAATACCGTCAAAATACTCTTGAGTTGAATAAATGTATCCGAGAATCCGAAGCGGTCGATTTCACGTCGCTCAGAAGAACTTGGCCACTCGCAGACCACAACTTGGCGAATTTTGCGTCGTGACTTGTGCCTGCACCCGTACAAAATTCAACTGACACAGGAGCTGAAAGTAGATGACCATAGACAACGACGTGTGTTCGCTGATTGGGCCCTGGAGTCGTTGGAAACTGATCCTAATTTTCATCAAAAAATCGTCTTCAGCGATGAGGCCCATTTCTGGACGAATGGGTGCGTCAACTAACAAAATTGTCAAATTTGGGACGATACCAATCCACGTGAGATTCAAGAGTGTCCAATGCATCGCGAAAAAGTCACTGTTTGGTGTGGATTTTGGGCTGTAGGCGTCATCGGTCCATATTTCTTTCACAATGATGTTGGCCAGGCCATCACCGTCAACGGCGAACGCTAATTACCAACTTCTTTTGGCCTGAATTGGATGACAAGGACATCAATGAGATATGGTTTCAACAGGACGGCGGTACGTGTCACACAGCTTACAGGAGATTCTGCACGAGCGATTTTAGGGGAGGATCATCTCACGTGGAGGTGACGTGAACTTGCCACTGAGATCGTGCGATTTGACCCTCTTGGACTGTGTCTTGTGAGGTTTCCTTAAGTCGCAAGTCTATGCGAATAACCCACAACCCACAGCGGCCCTCCAAGCCAACATAACCCAAGCCATCGGTCAAATTCAGCCTGATTTATGCGCCAGTCATGGAAAATTGGATATTCCGAATGCGCGCGACCCAGCGAAGTCGCGGCTGACATTTGTCCGATCTTATATTCCATAAATAATGGCATCGATAGGCCTTTCAAACGAATAAAAAATTTCGATGATATCTCACACCTACTTAAATTAAAAATAGGAAGCGCTTAATGAAAGACCCTATATGTATGTTTCTTATTAATAGTTTCATATTTTTAATTAAAATAACCTACTACTACTTGTAAATAGATGGCGCGTCAATTTTCATCGTCGCAATATACTGTAGCTCAATTCATAACGTTTTAACGATGAAAATCAAATAACGCAGTTCTCACGATCCGTACCGTAGGCCCACCAGTATATTTTATGAGGAAATGGAATTGGAGGTAGAGGATTACGACCATCCAAGCAAGGAAGTGCGATATCAA
The DNA here is from genome assembly GCA_023690525.1 of Holotrichia oblita. Classification (NCBI taxonomy): domain Eukaryota; kingdom Metazoa; phylum Arthropoda; class Insecta; order Coleoptera; family Scarabaeidae; genus Holotrichia; species Holotrichia oblita. The sequence goes on from CM043015.1 coordinate 70,415,444, forward strand.
GGACTCATATCTGAACATACTTTATTTTTCTATAGTAAAGCGTCACATTTTCACAGTTATGTATAAATGTAATCACTGCAACCATGGTGTGCTGTCTTCTGAGCGAGAGGATTGCTTTGTACGAGGGGGGACCCAAAAGAAACCGGAACGACTCCATGGTGAGCGGAGATTTGGTATTATCGCTTTCTCCCACTAGTACATAAGCAGCTGACATTCATTGTTACAGGCAGCTGACAAGGACGATGCTTTGGGGAAAACGCAAGTGTTTGAGTGGTTTTCCCATTTTAAAAAAGGCGAAAGGTCAACTGATGACCAATCTCGCTCAGGTCGTCCTTCCACTTCCCGCAGTGATGAAAATGTGGATTCTAATCAACGAAGATCAACGTCGAACTATAGACAAACTTGTGCGGGGAAAGAGACGCGATTTGTGGGCGACAGGTGATTGGTTTTTCCACCACGACAACGCTCTTGCACACACAGCGCTGTCTGTACGCCAATTTTTTTATTTAAAACGATACGACTCTTGTGCCCTATCCCACGTATTCACCCGACCTCGCCCACTGTAACCTTTTGTATTTCCCCGAATGAAAAGAAACCTGAAAGGAAGGCGTCTTGTAGACATTGATGAATTGAAGAAAAAAAAAACGATGGAGACGCTGTTAGGCATCAAAGAAGATGAATTAAAAAAAATGGTTTGACCAGTGGAATAAAAGCTTGGACAAGTGCATTAGTAACAATGGAGAGTACTGTGAAAGATATTAATGGTTTTTTTGTATATAAAATGAATAAAAGTATTTTTATAAAGTCATTCCTAATCTGAATCTCTTATGAACGAGTAACAAATTAATTTAAAAACACTACTTAAATAACAATCACTATTTAATGGTCGGAGGTCACTTTTTAATTACTTTTTTTATCACTTAAGTTTGAATTTGCTCGAATACGAAGAAATATGAATTTATACGGTCAAATTGGGTTTCATTACGTTTAAAGTTATTTGTGTTATTTATATTCTATTCATATTCTATTCATATTCATATTCTAATATCTTAGTAATTACATTTTATGTCGCAGTATGGACATTAAATATATTATCAGTGGATACAATTTTCCTTAAACTTTAGATGGTGTTGCAATATTGTCAGTTCTACTACATATAGGTAGGTAAGCATCCAGGCATGCAGTTTTAATCATTTCATATACTTCCGTTTGAGCGTTTCCAGTGAAGACCACAGTTTACTTACCTTCAACGAACTAAATAATTTACGCTGTGTAGTTTATATAGCTTTCTTGACAGTTATAACTATATTGTGAGAACTAGATCTTAGACAATATACAATGTGTATGTAAGTCTCCTGTAAGTCCTCCGAATAGAATTTTGAAATTGATCTTGTTATTTTTTTATACAAGCTAGTACGTAAATAGTATTGAAGCTTGATTTAATATTTGGTTTTTTCTAATTTCCCAACAGCAATTTTTCTAATGCTTTTCACTAACCTGCTTTTTATTTTTGCAAAATTTTGTAAACCGCAAAAAACGTGTCTTCAACATGTATTCAACTGTTTAGCTGCGTCCATCAGTTATATACATTAAATAATTGCCAGTGAACCAGTTTCCGCAAACATTAATTTAAAATAACATTCTATGTATATTTTATGCATTTCTGCGTTGCTACATTTTAACCGATGCACGCTGTACAATATACGGTTAACTATAGAACTCACTATAACGCACAACCGCATCGTGCTGAAATATGCCCACTAAAGAATCAAAACCCATTACGATGATTGCCAGCCAGTCTAGGACAAGTCCAGTGGTTTATACGGTCGATGATTTAGCATCGAACATGGTAATGAGCTTGGTATATTGCATGACGACTTTCATTGACAAGCAACTACTCATTGGTGAATTATTGTTTATTGTTCTCGACATTCCTGCAGTATAAAGCACTAACGCGTTCGCAAGTACAGATGCACGCGAACGTAGGACTAGAGCGTCGATAAATACACAGAAAGGAAGGAACAATATTGAATAAATGATGGGAAAAGGGGAATCAATGTAAGACACCGGACACACGTTTCAATATTTAATGTCGACGGTTTCGATTTATTTGAGGTAAATCGACTGGAAAATGCTAAAGGGATGTCGTAAAAATGAGTAATGTTCGCGTAAAGTGCATGAGCTAATAAAAACGCTGCGCAATAACAATAGACATTATCATTACAATTTTTATGGATGTGTTAGCGTCGGCTTGTTTGTAATCGAAAATTGTCTATTTTGTTTGAAAGAATCCATACACAAGTGTAAATTTCCAATATAGCACATTTTATTATTTGTGCCACAAATCGGAAGTTTTGTGTTGCTTCCGTTGTCGAAATATTTGCATTTGTTTTTGGGGGTGCCGCATGTGAATTAGCTAAACTTTTATACTTATACCGAACGAAACTATCGGTATGACTAGAAATTAATTATATTCTAAAAAAGGCTGTAATTTCTGAAAACTCTGCCTAAATGATTTAGACTGACTTTTCTGCGATTGCACATGTGGGATGACGCCGAATGGCTAACTAGGCCAAAAGAGAGATCCATTGTGCCCCCATGTGCTTTTTTGTTGTCTCAACCAGGTTACATCCGGACAAAAAAGTCTGCAGCCTGGTCAAGAGTTAGTTCACTTACTCCGGGATCATGTAATCGATCGACCCCAAAGTATCTCCGCCTCTCCCTGTCCGCTGTTGGGCAGTCAGCGAGGAGATGGACTCACAGTTTTTATACAAGGGAGAGTTTACTAAGACCGTGCGACGCATGATTTTATCAAGTGTGCAGTGACCGATTAAGATCCCTGTGAGTAACCTGTCTCTGCTCATAAAGACTACCTTGCAAAGTCTTTCGTTATTTGGCCGGATCCAGAGAGTTTTACATTGTTTCACGCTAGAAAATGCATTCCAGTACGAGCAAACAGCGTGTTCAGATCTGACAAAGGCTTTGATGCTCCAATAAGACCTCCCACACGTTGGTTTTGGACCTATGAATAGTCGTTCGCTGGCACCTCTTGCTAACTTGTCAGATATTTCCTTACCTCTGCAGTGCTCTAAGGGCAACTTAGCTGTCAAATATAATTTCTACCAATCCGTTTCCCTACGGGCAGTTTAGAATGTCCTCTGCCTGGCTGGCAATTATTTCGACCTGGAAGATGGACGAAGAGCCCCCTAAGCCGATGGCTTTGTCATCGGATTCTCCATCTCTCTAAATTGCAATTCTCGTGCTGTTCAGCGTTTTAGAAGCATCCACAAACAAGCGCACAAGGGCTTTTGCAGTCTCTCTGCTGGAGATGCCTACATTACATACATACGCCATTGAAACTGGAGAGGGGCGACATCTTATCCGCCCTTAATTGCTTCTACCGAACGAAACTATCTAGAAATTAACATCATATTCTAAAACAGGCGCTAATTTCTGAAAGCTCTTTGCCGAAATAATATCCTATATATGTAAAATGCTAATAGATTTAGACTGACTTGTTTATATGCGTGCTCGTTAGGAAACAAAAATGCAGAAGCATAAAGTTCTGTCAAACTATACATCCATATATCATATACATACAGCGAAACTGGTAATTACAAATTCATATTATTCTTGTATCAGCGCAACACGATCAGTTTCATTTCTAGCAAACAAGGCGGTCGTATCGTTTGTCGGTAATTCGTATTTTGCTTGTCGTCGAAATATGCAAGTAAATTATTAGCTAATTTGCAAGGAATGGTGATCATAAATCGAGGCAACATGTAGACAACAGAGGGCACAACAGTTAGTGAGTAAATGTGTCTAAAATTGTCTGCAATACAGAACGTTAAACTATTACCGTAATCTTCCGTCTCACTCCTTCCCTTTTGTTTCGCTTCGTAAATTATGTATTAAGTAACTGCAGCTGTGTTCAGGAATAGCTAAGTTGTTTTCGTATGTGCGTATGTGTATGTATCAGCTATAAATTCGCGAATTCTATGCTCGCCAGGTGGTCTCTACTTATTAGGATATCTCGAGATCTTATTAAAATCAACTGAGAACTGTGGTGCGAGCACTACAGCTGAAGTTACTTACGCACCACGCAACCAAATTTATATTATGAATGTAACGTTGAACACCATTACGAGTGATATCTTGTAATTAAGTAGCTTAATAAAAGATACAGTAAATTCTGTAGGTATACTTATTGCCCTTAGTTAATGAGTGAAAGTATTTAAAGCTAACCTTTTGAGTAAAAGTAAATGTAAAATGGGTAAGTCAGATCTTCGTTTTCTCATGTGCTTCCAGATTTAAAAACATTGTAGCCTTTATATATCAAAACAATAACACAAAATTTAACTGCTAAATTCGATTAAATGAAAGAATATATACCTATCTACAAGAATGTGCTTTATTCCAAGAGAATAAGAGAGAAAACGCGTATGTAAGTAGCTTGAAGTTGGAATTAGGCAAGTGAAAATGTATTTTTATAAGTCATTCAGTCAAGTAAAATGCGAATTTTAAAATAGTATGCCCTTGAGCGATCATCTTCATCATACTGCATTCTCTAATATATGGTCCCCAGAAAGAACAATGACAGGTATAAAGTTAAGTTTTCTATAAATAATATTTCGTTTTATCCTCAATTATTGAGCTTAATGACTAAATAAGTATATACTTATTTAATTTTCTTCTGAGGAACTCAAATAATGCTGAAATAATATCTTTTGGGAATGGCTATTTAATTGGAAGACAGTAACGGAGTACCTACTGGTAACTAAAATAGTATTAACGCTTGATACTCTAAATAATCTTAGGCAAGATAAAAAGACCCAGTTATTGACAAAGTTCTTTATTGAAAATGTCGAATTTTCGTTCGTGAATGCGAACTTCTTCAGAACAAACAATAGAACTATGATATTAAATAATTAAAATTATTCGACGTGAAGAAAAATACATTATAAAATTATTAAAACACAGCTGTGTAAATTCTAAATTTCTAGATTTAAGCAAGAAAATTATTTAAGAAAATTCTAGATTTAAGTATGGTTTTAGAATTTGTGTTTTAATAATTTTACAATGTATTTTTTCTTCAAAATTACAACGTCGAATAATTTTAATTATTTATCATTATAGTCCTATTGTTTGTCATGAAGAAGTTTGCATTCACGAACGAAAATTCGACATTTTCAATAAAGAACCTTATCAATAACTGGGCCTTTTCATCTTGCCCCTCTTGGAGTATCAAGCGTTAATACTACATATTTGATTGCTATTTAATCATACATTACTTTTACGTGAAATGCATCCGCACATTCGACATATGGATTGTAATAAATACAAATAGGGACATAAACTAGTCGTTACAATGAAACTATAAAACAGTTAATTTACTATGTGCAATATATATTCTTGGTTAGGTGAATAACGAGCGTACGTACTTCCATTTACAAAATCTGTTTATTTGCGTCTTTGTGTATCTACAATTTTTGCGTTTAGAAAATATATGAAATTAAAGGCAGTAAAATATTTTTACTATGTGAACAGTTACCCAGTAGGAAACCGCAGCTATAAAACAAAACGTCGTAAACTTCAATAATGAGTAGTGCAATGAATAGATAAGTTCCATCAGATAAGTAATAAATATTTTATGGTTTTTTAGAATTGTGGTAGATGTTATTTTTCAATAGTATCTAAACAATTATTTAATGGGAAGAATTTAGTGTACAATATTTTGGAAATCTTAAGAATATATTAGCTATATATCTACCTAACTTCAAGTGTGATTTTTTATAAAGTATACAGGGCAATCCAAATTAAGTGTTCACCATTGGTAACTTCGTTATTATTAAAGATACAAAACTGTTTAAATTAGCAAACTTATAGTACTTTTAACGCTCTTTAAGATGGAAGAATAAAAAAAAACAAATGCGCAGCGCGTTTTCGAGTTTTGCCGAAAAATATTTTTTTCAAATGGAAACCCTTGTATATTATATCATTTTCTGCTAGAACTTTAATATTTAAACAAAAAATCTTATAAGAAATTTTTTACTGGGATTAAAAATACTTGAGTTATAATGACTAAATAAAAACAGCTAAGCAATTTGAGAAGTTCGGAAGCGTGTACAAAAATGTATTGAACAAAAAGGTGGTATTTTTGAACATCTTCTATGAAAAAATCAGTAATTTTTATTTTCTTTTAATGATAAGTTTATGTATAAAATAAAGTTTATAAAACTTCTTTAGCTGTTTTTATTTAGTCATTATAACTCAAGTATTTTTAATCCCAGTAAAAAATTTCTTATAAGATTTTTTGTTTAAATATTAAAGTTCTAGCAGAAAATGATATAATATACAGGGGTTTCCATTTGAAAAAAAAATATTTTTCGGCAAAACTCGAAAACGCGCTGCGTATTTGTTTTATTTATTCTTCCATCTTAAAGAGCGTTAAAAGTAGTACAAGTTTGCTAATTTAAACAGTCTTGTATCTTGAATAATAACAAAGTTATCAATGGTGAACACTTAATTTGGATTGCCCTGTATACAGGATGCCCACCTAGTGCGCGGCAGTCCAATATGTTGGTTGAGAGAGAGATAGTTGAATCTTTTTTATTTCATGTGTGTAGTTTTCTCAAGATCTACAAACCTAAAATAATGCCGATTATAAAGGATGATGCATTTCCTCTTCACAGAAAGTAACTTTTTTTTTTTAATACAAACATATATTTTTATCATTTATTTTGAATCTACATGAAAAATAAAAAGGACTTTATGCATGGTATTCATATGAAAAAAATGACTGTGTTTAATATATTTGGCTTACTATATTTTTCTAGAAAATTTTTGTTAATTTTATTATAATATCGCACATTTTTTGGGTACGCTAATTAACAGAAAAATATTTTTTGATGAAATTTTAGGCAATAATGGTTCTTCAAAACACCATGTCAGAAAATGACCTACAGTACAAGAAGTGCACAGAAAATGTTGTCAAATTTGATGAACAAAAATATGAAAAATCTCCATTAACTCAAATAGAACACCTTATATACGTATTATTGATCAGTTAATATATCTATGTTATGACCTTTATGTACTTATCTTTCAATTCTTGAAGTATTTCAACTTGTAGGTCAATGAAACAGCATATAAATTAAATACCAATTTATTCCAACAATATTATGTTTCCGTTAATAAGGGTTCTTCAGTGGAAGAAATTTATATTTAATATGTGTCAAAATACTAATAATATAAATGGCCACGCCTATCAACAAAAATATCTAAAAACAAAGAAATCATTGATATCGCATTGTTAATATATGTAAATTATAAACAAATGTTTATATACGTACCTTTAATATATGCAACCATCAGAACTTACCTGTATAACCAAATATGTGTTGGTTGGTTGGTTTAAAACAAAGATTTGACAACTAGTCAGTCGTAAGATTAAGATAAGTACAGTAGTGTAACATGTTCATTTATGTTAAAATCTACATTTAATGTGTGTGTGTGTTTGCGTGTTTAATGTGGCATATCAATAAATTAATAATTAACAATAGAAGCAGTTTAATTCAACAGGTTATGGGCCCAGGACGGCCGTAAAAAAGGCATTAAAATATACGAAAAGAGAGGTTAAAAAAGTAGAATTTAAAAAAAAAAAACATGGCTACTTCCGAGGAATTAATACACATTGAAACGCTTAAAGATGCTGCGAATTACGAACTCTGGAAATTTCAAATAACGATATTCTTTAAAGCCAAGCAAGTACATGAGGTAGTAACGGGTAAAAAACCATGTCCTGAAGCGGAAAATGACAAAATTGAATGGAACAAAAAAGATGCAATCGCACAGAAACTTATAATTACCACAATTGACAGGCAAGTAATAACCCATTTATTAAACTGTAACACGTCGAAAGAAATGTTTGAAAAGATATGTTCGGTGTATGAAAGAGATACAGAACAACAGAAATACACATTATTGCAAGAATTTTATAACTACAAATATAAAAAGGGACTTGACATGTCGACATATATTTCTGACCTTGAAAATTTGGCACATAAATTAAAAACATTAAAACAAGCCATTGACGATACAATGCTAATAACAAAAATTTTATCGACACTTCCTGATACTTACAAATTTTTTGTTAGCGCTTGGGAATCTACTGCGAAAGATGAGAAAACACTAACAAATTTAACAGCACGGTTAATATCTGAAGAAAATAGGCTAAATTCGAGTGAAAAAAATGAGCAAGTAGCATTTAGGACAACAGGAGCAATTCCTAAAAGAAAAACTGACAAGGTAAATGTAAATGAGACTAATCACAATGTTAATAAAGAAAATAAAAATTGTTTTAAATGTGATCAACCTGGACACTATGCCAGACAGTGCAGAACTGGATATATTAAATGTAGTATATGCAAGAAGTCCAATCATCAAACGAAAGACTGTTTTTTTAAGAATAGAAACACAAAAGATAACTCATCGAAAGGAAAAGTGACTTTTTTGACAGAACGTATAGAGAAGATGGAGGACCAATCAGATCAATGGATTTTGGATTCCGGTGCTTCATCACATATGGTAAACACTAAACAGTTAATGAAAAATATTGTCGAGAATAACATAGAAATTGGTACTGCAAAACAAACTGAGAAAATGAAAGCATGTGCTAGTGGTGAAGTCGAAACAGAAACTTGCACTTTGAAGGAAGTCATATATATACCAGATCTTTGTAAAAACCTGTTATCTGTAAGTAAAATAACAAAAAATGGTGGCGAAGTATTTTTTAAAAATGATAAAGTAACTGTTTTTAAAGATAAAAATAAAATAATGGAAGGAAAAAAGAATGAAAAGGGATTGTATGTCGTAGATTTAACCAAAAGAGAAACTGAGAAAGTATTGCTGAGTGAATGTTCAAATGGAGTGAATTGGCACAGAAAATTAGGCCATTTAGGCGTTGACAACCTAAAATTTCTAAAAAATATAAGTGAGGGACTGGATTTAAAAGATGATGATTTTAAATTACTCAAAGATACAGTATGTGAAATATGTACAAAGGCACGCCAAACAAGACAACCTTTTTCAGAAACTAGAAAAAAGCAACTCGTCCACTTGAAATTATCCACACAGATGTATGCGGCCCAATAGAACCTTCTACGTGGGATGGCATGAAATATTTTATAACCCTTTTGGACGATTATACACATTTTACAAGTGTATATTTACTACATGGTAAACATGAAGCAACAGAAGCAATCAAAGATTTTGTCAATGAAAGTGAAGCCAAGTGGAACAGTAAGACTGCAAAAATAAGATGCGACAACGGCAAAGAATATGCGAACACAGAGCTAAAAAGTTGGTGCAAAAGGAAAGGAATAGTGATAGATTACACGGTACCATATACTCCACAATTAAACGGCAAGGCCGAGCGTTTAAATAGGACTCTATTAGATAAGGCAAGATCTTTAATTTTTGATATGAAGCTAAACAAAGAGTTATGGGGAGAAGCCATAAGAGTGGCAGCTTATCTTACAAACCGATCACCGACTGCTGTGTTGAGTAAAACGCCATATGAATACTGGAACAATACAAAACCGAATCTTAAATATCTTCAAATATTTGGATCAACAGCATATGCTAAAAACCTTGGTTATTTAAGAAAATTAGATGAAAGGAGTCAAAAACTTATTTTTATAGGTTATGCTCCAAATGCCTATCGACTTTTTGATCCTGACAGTAAAAAAGTAATCATATCCAGAGATGTTATCTTCAAAAATGAGAAATTGAAACTGTACAATGATGTAGGTGTAACGGAAAATGAGGAAGATGATAATAATGAGCAGAGAACAAATGAAAAACAAATAGAAGATGATATTCAACTGCAAGAAGGAGAACTAGAAAGAACACAGAATACAGAAATTGAACAAGAAAATGGGGAATTAGGTAAAGGAAAAAGAACTAAAATGATTCCACAAAAATTTGATGATTATCATGTCTATTTAACGTTTGAAGAAATAATGAAAAGTGATGATAAAGATAAATGGCTAGAAGCCATAAAAGAAGAAAAAAGATCACTAGATGAGAACAATACTTGGACACTTGTTGATAAAAATTGTATTGAGAATAAGAAATTACTGTCTAATAGATGGATATTTAAAGTTAAAGATGACGGAACATACAAGGCGCGACTGGTTGTTCGCGGTTGTGAACAAAAACTTGGTGAGAATTATGAAGAAACCTTCAGTCCAGTTGTTGGAAATAGTGCAACACGACTCATTTTTAGTATTGCTGCTAAAAGAAATGACTTCATCGTAAAATTTGACATTACCACCGCATTTTTATATGGTGAACTGGATGAAGATATTTGCATGAACGTGCCAGAAGGCTACAAAATTAAGGACAAAGTTTGTAAACTAAATCGTGCACTTTATGGTTTAAAACAAGCATCTTTAAAATGGAATGAGAAATTTACGAATTTTCTAAAACAAATTGGTTTAGAACCGATAAAATCTGAAAGGTGTATATTTAAATCAAGAGATACTGGAATTATACTTGCTTTTTACATAGATGATGGACTAATCATTGGCAACGACTTGACAAAAATAAAAATGTTTTTGAATACCTTGAGTGCAGAATTTAAATTGAAAGTATGGGAACAACCGGATTCTTTTTTGGGAATCTCAATAAAACGTAATAATAACAAACTAATATTATATCAAAATAATGCAAGTAAAGTGCTAGAAAAATTCAATATGTTGAACTGTAAACCAGCAAAGGTGCCGTTAAACAAAAGTGATATAAACCGAGACAATTTAGAAACAAACAGCATTTTTCCATATCGTGAAGCCGTGGGTAGTTTATTGTACATGATGCAAAAAACTCGTCCTGACTTGGGATACTCAGTGAACTTTGTGAGTAGATACATGGAAAATCCTAATAAAAGTGATGTGAACAATGTTAAACATATATTAAAATATTTAAACGGACACAAATCGCTAGGAATTAAATTCGACATCAATACTGAAATTGGTAGTCAATTAATCGCGTATAGTGATGCAGACTATGCAGGTGACAGTGAAACAAGAAAAAGTACAACAGGGTATTTAATTTTGTTAAACGGAGGTCCTATATCCTGGTGTGCTAGGAGACAATCAATAGTGGCCCTATCCACCACCGAAGCTGAGTATATAGCGGCTGCGGATTGTTGCAAAGAATTAATCTATTTAAAGAACTTGACGACAGAACTGTTGGATGAAGAAATAGATGCAACATTGTTAATAGACAATCAAAGCGCCATAAAGTTAATTAAAAATGGTATAATTAATAAAAGGAGCAAGCACATTGACGTGCGTTATCATTTCATAAGTGAAAAAGTCAATGAAGGAATAATTAAAATAAATTATTGTAATACAGAGTCACAACTTGCTGACATATTCACAAAACCTTTAGACTATACCAAATATAAAAAGTTAAGAAAAAAATTCATGATAGAATTGTAATTTAACTTTTTTTTTGAAGTGTATTGTCTGTAATAATAATTGTTTGTCATATTTAAGGTTTTAAAAAAAAAAAAAAAAAAAAAACATTTGTTTAAAGGGATGATGTTAATATATAAAACATTTGTTTAAAGGGATGATGTTAATATATGTAAATTATAAACAAATGTTTATATACGTACCTTTAATATATGCAACCATCAGAACTTACCTGTATAACCAAATATGTGTTGGTTGGTTGGTTTAAAACAAAGATTTGACAACTAGTCAGTCGTAAGATTAAGATAAGTACAGTAGTGTAACATGTTCATTTATGTTAAAATCTACATTTAATGTGTGTGTGTGTTTGCGTGTTTAATGTGGCATATCAATAAATTAATAATTAACAATAGAAGCAGTTTAATTCAACACGCATTATAGTTACATTCTCAAATAAATTCTGGAATAAATTGATATTTATAATTGATAATTTGCTGTTTCAGTGACCTAGAAGTGGAAATATATACTACAGGAATTAAAAAATTATTGATCAGTAAAACGCAGAATTAAATACGAGGTCTCACTATTTAGTAACGAGACTGTATGCGCAGAAAGCGTCCTTGAGGGGTAAGGAGGGAATACAGCGTTGTATAGCTGGAAGTATCTTCTATTCCAGTACGAAAACACGTTTTTGTCGCTGTATTAGTATTTTTTTTTACAGAGGATAGAAACGAACGTGTTTTTTTCTTGTGTCGATAACAATGTGTGACGAAAAACACGAGCAACGGATCAATGTGAAGTTTCTCGTTAAATTAAAAAAAAAACTCGACTGAGTGCTATAAAATGTTGAAAGAGGACGATGGTGAGAATTCTCTATCTCGTGCACGTGTTTTCGAATGGCATAAAAGATTATTATCATCCAGCTCGACCTGTGTCTGTTTCAACACCGTAAATCGTGAACAAAATCAATGAAATTGTGCGCGGAGATGGTCGAATAAGCATTCGGATGATTGCTGAGGTTGTAAACGCCAATAAAGGAACAGCCAGAAAACAACAAAGTTGGTCCCAAAAAATTTGACCCCAACAAAAGCTACTCAGATCTGCTCTGATTTTCCTGAGAGGTTAGATGAAGACCCTGAATCGATGGAAAACATCATCACTTGCGATGAAACCTGGATATTCCAATACGATGTTGAAAGTAGGCTGCAATCCATGCACTGGAGAACTCTTGCATCGCCAAGAATGAAAAAAGCAAGGATATAGAAATCAAAATTTAAAGCCATGCTAATCGTGTTTTCGCCATCAGCGACATCATGATGACTGAATGGGTTCCAGATGGTGAAACTGTAAACTGAACTTACTATTTAAACGTTTTGGCAACGAGCGAGTTCGTAAGAAACAGTTTAGTTGTGGAAAAACTAGTCGTGGATCTTGCACCAGGACAACGCACCTACCCATAACGCACTGTCTATGAAGCGTTATTTAGCCGCTATAGGCACTCCAGTGCTCAAACACACGCCGTACTCGCCTGATTTAGCACCCTATGACTTTTTCTTGTTTTCGATCAAGTCTGCCTTAAAAAAACCCGATTCGAGTCAATGAAAAAGGTGAAGCGAAAATCTGCAAAACTCCTAAATGCTCTTACAAAAGAACACTTTCAGCATTGTTTTGACCTGTGCAAAAAAGGAATGGAACTGTGTGTGGCGAAGGGAGGGGAGTACATTGAAGAGTAGCATTCGTTTATAGAATAATTTTTAAATATAACTTTTTCATAAGCAGTCTCGTTATTTAATAGCCAGGCCTCATATTCTACAACTATGCTAAGTTCAACACTTTAGATAAAAAACAGCATCGGTTTGGTCCTTGTTGCATTCATGTTGTGATGCTACATATTTAACGTATTGCGGTTCCGTATCATAAATTTTTTGTATTATGTAATTAATTTTGATTTTCTCAAAATTCAATAATCAACTATGATTGTGTTGATTTTGTTACCTACATCATTGCGAAATGATAATCTATACATCGTAAGCATTTCCTGATTTTCCATAGTTGAATGTTTGAGCTTTCAGTAATACGATAATTTTTCGTTGTCGGTTCTTCTGCAATTTTAGCATTGCAGATTTCTGGAAGACTTTTTTGTCATCACTCTGATGAGCCTTGCTTTCATATAAGAATCGATAAATATTTAGAGATTACGCCAACTGCCCAACTCTCTTGTTTTTGACACCACTGATTCCTTTCCACGACATGTACTATCAACTGAGTTGTTCATGTAAAGAGAAAAATGTTATTACCAAGAATATTTATCCATAAACATGATTCAAGATTTGAACATAATAATATGAATAATATGAATAATATAAAACATAAACAATAATGTACAGGTTATTCTATTAAAAATAAAATACATAGTTTAAATGTAGATCATATCTAAAGTAAGACAGACTTGGAGCTACTCTTGTGAGTGTAATGTAAAATGTTTGAGTTATAGTGTGATCATAACTCACTCAGAGCAAACCCCATTAGAGATATACATACATAGATTGACTTTCTCCTGGTATAAACCAATTTTTAGAATGTTTTAGCACAATTTTTCCTTTGAATGACTTGATGCAAATAAAATCAATTTCCGAATTTGAAAATAACTGATTCCCTTGATATTTACTATATTTACAGCCTGGATGAACATCGGCATGACATTCAGAGAAAACTAATCTTTTGATTTAATTCTGTCTAATGGTTTAAAAAAAAAATAATCGTCGGTGATATTATATTTAATTATACTATATTTCTGATAACAATTGTCAATTCAAGGGTATCAGTAACATCGGAATTGCCGTGAGCATAAGACTTGCATCCCAAACTTTTTCGAAATATTTGCCTATTTCGTTAATTTACCATAAAGCATAAGCTGATCACACTTTCTAATGCCCACTTTTCAAGCCATTAGCCTGACATCCTTCCTATTGAAGGCGATGGAAAATGTAATAAATAACTATATTAGAACTGAGACTTTTTCATGTTTGTCGAAGCCTATGGAATAACTCCCAGTAATGTATTTTATTTTATTACTCTAAAGTAATACTGCCAGTAAAATCTAACTATATATTTTTTATGTTAATTAACACGCACCATTTGAATCATACTTGCCACATTATCGATCACTACCATTAAAACTTAATCATAATAAGCAAAGAAAGGCAAAAAATACTTCTAATAGGCGCTCATAGTATATTATTCGTTTTTTTTATATTGTGCCATTTCTCAATGTTTTCAAAGGAAAGCAGTTCAAACCTTCCACATACATTAATAGCACTTTTGCTACCCATTAGTATCTATCCAAGTAATTTGTTAGGTACGAACAAAAAGGATCTAAACCGCAGCGCATAGGTACAATACAAACACTTAGGCGCTGAGCATGCAAACCCTTGATACTCATTTACAAACTTCTATTAGCTAGAATATACCTACGAACGGTGAATTAAGTATGTTAATTACGCCCCTTATTCAGTAATTAAGATACTTTATTGTTTAATGAATTTAATAAAGGCATTCATTTACGTTAATTTATTATACGGCATAGTAAGAGTAAGTACTACTAGATAAATTATCACGTAATTCATTTTGATTAATAATCGTTTAGGTAATGAGCAATAAAATATGATGTTATTATATACGAACAGGAGTTATGGGAACGTATGTTCACAGATAGAAATCGTTTCTTCTGCAAACTTATAGCTACGGAACAGATGGTAAGTGGAATGTCGGATGGTTAAAGTAGTATATGATATATTTAGAGCTTTGCTGAAACCCCTATTTGTCAACGTGTTAAAGGTTCTGTAAGGGGGCCTCTTCGAATTTCGTAAGTATTGGCAATAAATTACGGTGCCTAAATATATCCCTTACATTGTTTTACAAAAAAAATTAACTGTTACAAAACTGCTTTCCTTATATTAAAATACTTTATTTTACAATGAAAGAAGTCGTGAATTGATACGTGACATTTAATTCATTTAAGAAGCAAAACAAGTTAAGTTATGTGAGATTGTGTTGATAAAGAGAAGCAAAAATATAAAACGAAAACGAAGGACATGCACTAATGAAAAAGGGTGCAAAATCAGGAAAAAGGGTGTAACTTATTGTCCAAGAGAGACAAATGTAAACTGTACATGCTACATAAAGTACGAATGAATATGAAATGAAACATCTGAAAGTAAAGCAGCTTCTCTCAAACACATTTAGGAGATCATAATGCATTTAGAGCGAGCCTTGATAAAATATTTTACTGAGATACAAAGAAAGGTAACAATTATCGGTTGAAGTAACCAATCCATTGCATATCTACAAAGGTGACGATCTTGTAACTACTTTAATGATTATTGCTACTTTATCCGAGCAGGAAGTTATGCTGTCATTGTATTTTATATACCGTTTTGGAGCCGTGGCGTGCAAGATATGTGCATTAAGCATTAGATATGCCTCAGCTAATAAACTGCGAAAAAGACATAGTGTAAAGCGTTATTAGTTGTACGTAATTCCAAATACAGATACAGGTGGGTTTTATTAACAAGTCATGGTGTATTTTAGCCATTTTTACGTGTGACTGAAATGGCGACAACTCGCATAACCTGTCCGTTTTTGTTATGCCGTAGATAGACACCGCATATATCTGTCCACTGTCTTTTTTCTGTAATAAGCTTACAGGTATGGTAATGTGCCCACAATGCGAGAAAATATAAAACGGAATCTTATCTGGGACGTAATAAAAATAAGTAAAATGCCAGGAGATAAGCCCGAATTGACGCCTGAATCAATAAAAACATGGTAATGTTAGATTAATCCTTAATTAACTGCATAACTTATTGCGCTTGTAGATGGCTACATGACGCGGACTGATACGGAACGTATTGTTATAAAAATTAAGATGTGCATTCAAGGATTAAATTAGAATAACTCGTCCCCGTTTCAACTTATTGTCTTAAGAGCAATAAAACAACTCTCCAAATCAGATAAGTGTATGGCAGATGGAATATCGAACGAGAAAACAAATTCATTATTTCGATTATTGAAGAACAATCACTAGATCGGATCGGAATATCAATTCGTTGCACGCAAGGCGTTGTATCTACGACAGGGACTTGCAGCCCGAACGATCTAGACATGTACTACAATGGTGATGTGTGAACAATTTGTTCTACAAGTTTATGTTTGAGTTATTCAATATCTGATAAGAAGTGTAAGGATAAGTATCGATACGTCTGAGTACCTATGCGAAGACATATACATACATCTGTTTATGTATGTATAAGGCAATACCGCAACATATAGCTTTTAAATATAGTAGTACTACAGTGAACTATACTACGTTTGCCGTTAAAGTTTCGATATAATCTAATCTGAATCGTCAATAGGAAGTGTAATATAATACTAATAATAAAAAATTGCCACTACCTCTTTTAGTTTTTGTATTTAAACTCAAGTTATCAGAATTTGTACATATTTTCAACGTCCCAAAACAGCCGCATATCTACTAAGTACAAACAAATTCAGGGAAGCTCAATCAAGCGTCATGCTTGAACAATTTGTTGAACATAAGTCAATTTCTTTTTATTTATCAACTTATTAGTACTGTAACCCATAAGGTGGACGCAGACTGCGGTCGCAGGTCTATTAGACATCGCAGTACCTCTCCGATCTCTTTAATTCTGCAAGTGACAACGCGAAGATTTTGCTTTCCAATACTTTGCAACGACAGCGTATAAAAAAGTGCTTCACCATCATTCTAACAACCTCGACAAAAAGACGAGGTCCTGGTTACAGTTTTCAGGTGGCAGTGTCTGGTTATTACTCAGTTAATAGGGCTATTACCGTTCAACTCGGTATTAAAAAGTTGACCTAATGTAACAAATATGGTTATCATAAAAATTGGTAAGGCATCTGTGGACACAATTTTATATTAATTGCTCCACTTTGCTTTATTGCCTCCACTCATTCTTATTTGGAGTAACAACTTCAAAATCTTTAGTGAAGCAGAAGGTTTTGTCTATCTTATCTAGGGATGGCAAAAAAGCAATCAAAAGGCAATACATCGAATCATCGATGCATGGTAAACTAAATATCGAAGCCTACGATGCATCGAAAACAAAATATCGATGTTTCCGATATATCGAAAAGTGTCGATCGAGATGTTGTGGCAATGTTGTTCGACGAATTAGGGTAGGCAGAACCTTTACGATGTGTCCTTAAGGTGTGAAATTTAGTAGAGCATTCTCGATTTGTTGTGAAAGGCCTGAGATCCCTCACTTTATTTCCAACCGTCTCCAGAGGCACCTTTCGCAAATGTTTCTTGTGGTAATTCGGAGACCCCACCGCGTATATACAGTCCTCATCTTTATAAGAATCAATGAGGACTACAATTTGCTCTTTAAACCACTTTTGAGACGTCTCTTGCTACTTTGACATGATGGTATACCTTTACTGTACACCTACTCCAAACAAACAGCTGTGCACATTCGTGAATTTTTGCTGACAATCGATACATCGTAAGTTGTGGCATCGATGTTAAAAATCGATGTATTAGTTTCGATACATCGATGGTTTAAAAACATCGATGTATCGTTGCCATCCCTAATCTTATCTATTACTATACCGGTTGGTGGTTGAGGTTGGTCCGAATTCGGTACGCATGAATAATAACCATTACCTGACATATTCTATAGGGCATTATCGGTAAGTGTTCCTAATTGAACCCAAACGTTCTTCTACATGTCCGACTATCTCAAGGAAAGCTGAAATGTGAGCATTCGGTAAAGAGCTATTCCAAGTCCTTTCATATTGTTAGTTATAACGTTAGTTTCTTTCCAAATAGGAATGTATAAGGCCCGTTTTCAAATAAATCTTACCAGTGCGGTTTTAGAAGGATCTATCATTAACTTTTCTCTTTCGCACCATATTTCGACAGAGCTTAAGCTACTTTGTATTCCTTTGGAGGCTGTATATATCCTCAATTTTTTCGGTCGTTATAATTCAAATGTCATAAATATAGTCAATAACATATGCACTGCTACATCGTAGTGGTGGCGAGGAAGGAAGTTGTAGTAATACCAGTTGTTCTAACAACAAGTAGTTGTATATATTACTAGTAAATTATACAGGGTGCTTTATTAATTATGAGAAATGTTTTAACTGGAGGTACTACGTGTCAAATAATTACCATTGACCAAAAATAGTTGAAAGTTCCAGAAAAAAAAAGTTTTTTCCGTCTTTCAGCTAATCTACTTATTCGATGAAAATAAAATTTGGCATGGCGATTTAGTATTATTAGAAGCTTCTTATGGTGGAATTTTCCGAAATTAGCAAAATTAGAGCAAAGAATAAAAATATCCCCTTCTGTTAACTGTTATAGAATTAAGAAAATTTTCATTAAACTATTATACATATATGTACACTAAGAATTCTTTTTGGTTGGACGACCTGCCACTGCACATACGTAGGATGGATAGTAGACAATATTGCATTCACTTACTTCAGACAATATTGCATTCATCGCGCTCGTCAAAATATGTAAACACAGATGCGATTTGCGGGTCTATTTTAAAAACGCTGTAGCTGCATTTATAAATGTGGAAAAAAGCATCTATTATTTGACGTATTTGAGTAGAAAGAAATTTGTTTGATGTTTCAAGTATTTCGAATAAAATAATACTGTAGTCTTATTAAATTGTTTTGAAAGGTAATTTCATTACTCTTTGCGGTGAACTTTTTTTGTCGTTGAACTAGGGTAAGATCTAAACCAAAAGCATATTTATTATACAATAAATAACAATATCAAAGGTTTACTACTTTTATTTATTTAAAACATAACGAAATAATTATACGTATACACTTAAAAGAAATGAGGGAAAACCCTATAGAACGAGGAGACAGAAATTTGTTGTGGCAAAAAATTGTGCAGGAATGGGAAGAAGTTACTGACGACTATTGCCATAAATTAATAGAGTCCATACCGTCAAGATCGGAAGAAGTTATACAAAATAACGGCGAATGGACTCATTATTGATTTCAGCATAAGTGTATACGTATAATTATTTCGTTATGTTTTAAATAAATAAAAGTAGTAAACCTTTGATATTGTTATTTATTGTATAATAAATATGCTTTTGGTTTAGATCTTACCCTAGTTCAACGACAAAAAAAGTTCACCGCAAAAAGTAATGAAATTACCTTTCAAAACAATTTAATAAGACTACAGTTATTTTATTCGAAATACTTGAAACATCGAACAAATTTCTTCCTACTCAAATACGTCAAATACTAGATGCTTTTTTCTACATTTATAAATGCAGCTACAGCGTTTTTAAAATAGATACAGAAATCGCATCTGTGTTTACATATTTTGACGCGGGCAATGTATGCAATAAGCTGTCTACTATTCATCCTACAAATGTTGAGCAACATGGTGTACAAATACAAAGTGTTCCTAGTGTAAATACATATATTATTTTTCACTTAAATCATATATATACATTCTTTTGTCATAATAGAAAAATGTGAAAGTTCTGAAAAGGTAATTAACTATGTACATGACATGAAAACATTTATGTAATAGTCAAAACTTCATTTTTGTAAATATTTTTAGATTATATTTAGTTTTGTATATAAACTATGTTTTTTAAATATACATTAACAGTCTTAAGCAAGTTGTTGTAGTTACAATAAGCAAACTATTGCTAGCAATTCTACAATTTGTGACTTGTACTTGTTCCGCTGGGAATTATTATACATCACTCATTCGATTTCATTATATTAAAATTGAAGAGTAGAGTTGATAAAGGAGGTAAGTGACATTTTCGTGAAAAATGAGTTACTGTTGTGGAAGAAGGTTATAAGTGACACTCTTTTACTCTCAGTAATTAAAATCAGTAAAAGTCCCATATTCTGGAAGATAGCACTGGATAAAGGAGGCAAGTAACTCCTTTTTTCCTATGATTCATGCAATAAAGAGGTAAGTAGCAACACTTACCTCCTTTATCTACCTATTAAGAAACTTACCCCTTTCATCCATGAACGTTTTGAAGATTACTCTATTTATTGTTTAAACATTATGAATGAAGGAGGCAAGTAGCAGTACTTACCTCCTTCTTGCATAAAATTTCTGTTTGTGTTCCGTAGATGAACTTTGTAAACATAACCTACAATATTTTGTTAGTTCACCGGTAACTTGCGAACAGTTTGGTTGTTGTGCAAAAATGACTTCAAGGGCCAAATTAATGGTAGAACTGGCTAGGAAAAATGCTGATCAGTTTTCAAACACTACAGGTAATATTCGTTCATAAATCTCTAGGTAAACACTTTATTTTTTATCTTGACTTTTATTGCTTTTAGCAGAACCAGAACCAGGCTGTAGCAAAATAAATAAAGCTAAATACAATACAAGATTTACATCCCCAAGCCCAGTAAATGGTTTGTTTAGTTAAGCTTTGTGCATTTTACATATTTTTTAAGCTGCATGTTATTTTTTTTTAGATTCAGTTCTTAGCAGTGAAGAGCCATTTAGAGATTCAGAAAGTGAATACTCTCCGTTCGATAATAGTAGCAACAGCAGCAATTTTTCAGAAAATAGAAATTTAATAGTTAAAAACCGTAAGCAAGCTATCACAAAAAAACTTTTTGATGATGGTGTTCTTAAAAAAACATGCAGTGAAGTACGTGATTCAATAGTTATTAATAATTTTGACGAAAATAAAGGCTCAACTAACAACACATCTGCAAAAATTACTATTCATGATTCAACAATACCAACGAAAAAAATTTTCTCCAAAGTTGACAAAAAGGTTAGGAAAAGAGTGTCAGATCCTGACAAAAATTGGAAAAGACGAGTCGCAGCTATAGCAAGGGAAAAGGGAGAAAGTTACACTAATCAAAAAGGAAAAATGGTTGGAAGTAAATCTGTAAATGAGGGAATTTTGTGTACAATAAATTGTCCAAAAAAGTGTAGTGATAATATTACTTTGGAAATGAGGCGAAGAATATTTACCCGTTTCTATAAGTTAGATGTAAATGGAAAAAATATGTTTTTATTTAAAAGCATGATGGCTCGATCTCCAAAGCGTCCGCGACAAAATGCAATCCATCATAAAGCTTTGTCCTACAAGTACTTTTTGGAAATAGACAAGAAAACTTTTTTTGTATGTAAGAAAGCCTTTTGTTCCATTTTTCAAATAGGAAAGAAGAAAATTGAGTATCTTCAAAAAAAGAATAAATTAACTGAGGCAGCACCTACGCCGGACAAAAGGGGCAAACACAACACAAGACCTCACAAACTGAATGACGATGTTAGGCAATATATTAAAGATCATATTAGCAGTTTTCCTGCTGAACTTTCTCACTACTCCCGTAACAAGAATCCATACAAAAAATACCTGTCTCCTACACTAAATATTACAAAAATGTATCATTTGTACAGGGAAATATGTAATGATAATAAGAAACCAACATCGTATTTTGTAAAATATTGCACTTACGCTAAAATATTTACCACAGAATTTAATTTATCATTCGGCACACCAAGGAGTGATACGTGTGCCACATGTGATAAAGGTGAAGACAACGAACAACATAAAGCAAATTATGAGGAAGCCTTTCTACTTCAACGTAAAGACAGGGATTTGTGTAAATTGAATTCTGAAATGTACTATATAACCATGGATCTTCAACAGACATTACCTCTACCGAAACTAACAACTTCAAAAGCATTTTACCTCCGCCAAATGTGGATGTATAACTTAAGTATTCACTCTATAACAAAGGACCAAGAAAAGGCTAATTTTTTTACATGGACGGAGGATGTCGCCCATCGCGGAAGTGCTGAAATTTGCAGTTCTCTTTTGACATTTCTGGAACACGATATTCTTTTACAAGAAAAAATGATCTCTCACCTGGTCATTTGGACAGATTCATGTGCTGGTCAAAATAAGAATTTTTTAATAATTTGTCTTTACCAATACTTGATTTTGAAAGGGATAGTAAAGCAAATAGATCACAAATTTCCCGAGGTGGGACATAGTTTTCTTGATTCAGATCGCGATTTTGGAAGAATCGAGAAGAGTTTAAGAAAACATGACACAATATACATACCTGACGAGTATCGTAATATCATTACAAAATCAAGCAAAATAAATCATGTCACTGATATGTCAATTTATTTTCGACAGTTTGATAATTTCGCTGAAGAACTTAATCTTATAAACAGAAAAAAAAATGTATTGAATGAGACAATCCCATTTAGGGATGGAATCAAATGGATTAAGGTGGATGAATATGGCTCTTATTGGTATAAAGAAAGTTATGATCCCAATACTCCATTTAAAAAAGTAAACATTATAAAGAACGCCCGCTTGATGCCTCCTAATGATTTTGAAATTCAGAGGATTGGAAGAAAATATGGAAAACTGGCTCCACTAAAAGTAGGTAATTTAAAAACGCAGCTACCGTTTGTAAAGCAACCTTTCCGTTGGTATTATGAGGATATAATCAGGGAGCAAGAAGAACATTAAATATCTAATATGTATTAAGTAGGTATTTGTGTTAAATAAAAAAAATATCATCAAGCCTAAAGATGTTTGATTTCTATCACCTTCATCGATTTAAAATTACACCTATTTTTATATCATCGCCGTGAATAAAGGAGGTAACGTCACTTTTTTGAAAAATTAGAAACCATGTTGAGGTTTTAATGAATAAATGCTAAACTAGAATAATTTTGGATATAAAATAAACCTCCAGTTTTAACAAAAATGTATTAAAATTACAATTTTATTCTCTCTAGATAAAAAACTTTGGCGTCGATTTTCCCAGTTATGTGTTTTTGCCTCTTACCTCCTTTATCCACTCGACTCTTCAATTGTTTAATGTGAAGTCGTGTATTTTTTTAATAACCAGTCGAGATCAATAGAACTTTTTTGTTTTTTAATTTACACGCACGAAATTATCATCACCTAATAAACCAGTTAAAATGTCAAAAATAATGTTTGGTTTTCGAGAAAAACGAGAAAGTTTGGAAGGATTTGTGCCTATATAAACAACATATTTTTTTTTCTGGAACTTTGAAGACCTTCATCTCGAGAACGGAACGGTGCGATTTTGAATAATAGTCTTATTCAAAATCGCACCGTTTTTGGTCAATGGTCATTATTTGACACGAAGTATCTCTAGTTAAAATATTTTCCATAATTAATGAAGCACCCTGTATATACTTATATACAATGTGTAAATGAAGGATATACTGCACACAAACAGAAGCCTCAGCGGAGGTGATCTTATAAAATGTCATTTCAGTCAATTACCTCTAACTTAACTGGATGATTTGCGAGACGCAAACTCGAAAATTAGAGGCACTAACAAAAACTGTCGATTCAGCAAGGAAGCCACTACGTTTTTCTTTGCTATAGAATTATTTCTCTGCAGGGATAACAGTAATACATCAAAATCTAAAATATTTTATGTTAGAGCAACTCACAGTTCGCGATTGTTTAGTTATCGTATTTGTAACGCATCTGTATATGGAATAAGTTACATGATTACATTCACAAAAGACTCTATAACGGTGTCGCAACATCGTCAATAGAATACGTTGTTACTTCATTTCAATTTAAAAAGAACTATTTTAATATCCATGTCGGTTCCATTTAAAATGAACACCTGATTAGCAAAATATTTTTTGTTACCTAATAGCCGTACCATGTGAAGTCTTTATTGAAAATCGTTTCAGTGTAAGTTTACCTTATTGTAAGACGTACAAAATAGCATAAAGGTTCTTTGTTTGGCCGCTTTATTGTTTTTCTTTTGTTATACCTTCAGTAAACATACTATTGTACCGATAGTACTTACGTAAAAGAAAGGTTAAAGTAGAGCAAGCTGCTTCAATTCTAAGAATTTTTTAATAACGTTACGAAATTAATCATCTCCGATACAATTCTAGTTCTACGATATGCTTACGTTGATTTTTATTTTAAAATTAGCAAACGATATTTATATTTTTCCTGTTTGATATATCATTAATTAAATTATAATTATGTGACGCGTTTTATCTATTATTGTCATGCAACATGAGCTACGTATATTGACAACGTTTACTAATCAGCAATACTACAATCATATACAAGGGCAAAAACATGTTGCTTCAAAGTACGATACCTAATACAATACATATACATTCCTCTATGCATGTAGAAGAGCGGACTTTTAATTGGCCGCCGCCTATCATTTATTCCGGAAAGGATGTAATTTATATGTATTACGAACTATCAACAAGCGATCGTACTCATGTACGAACGTTTCGTAACAGCTCAAGAACTTGTAATTAAAATAAAATTCAATTTCGTATCATCAGCATGTCCGTAGGATATCTCTGTTTATACATACATAATAATAGATGGATTACTATAATTAATTCTTGATAGAAGAATGTTACGTGTAGTGATTGCATACTACTAGAGATTTTACTATCAAATGTATCTCGGAACGATTAAAATCAATTCTCCTGCGGATGTGTATAACCTAAAATATTAATGAGGAATTCATCAAAGCAACAGTAGTAATCTCTCAAAAACAAATAAAAATTTCCTGGTGATTGAATGGCTATTTCATTGTAAATATGTATAAAGGGATTGAATATATCGTCAAGCATAGATGGACATCGATTGTATAAGCTAATGCGTGCGAAAGTAGACAAAACATTCAACTTGTTTTTTTTTGCAAATTAACACTTTGTAGCAAATCCGCCCTATGTTTTTGTATGGAGCACGGGTGAAAGGCAAGGACAGGGAAGCCGTTAGGATCGAGGCACATTAGGCTACATTAAAAAGTTATTCCTTTCTTATTACCAAATTTAATCAATCCAAATACTAAATGTTATAGCAGAAAGTTCAAGTATAATGGTGCACAGACGTTTAGTCTAGATTGCCACAAAGATTTTGGAAACAAAATTATTAGACGATATCCACAATTTTGACCACAATAGGTTTATATTAATGGGTCATCTGAACAAGATCAGTATAAACAAATTCTACCCCAAGTAGTAAAGCATGGAAATTCATAGATTATTTCGTACCTCTGGGTCTAGTATGCAGACATTCTAGATTATTATAGAGAGATCCTGCATTTTCTTCGACATGTTTTTGCAGACTACTATCGACTGAACTTTCAAACGAAACTCCAGACCAAACTAGGGGTATTGCCTAAAATATTGAATTTCAAATTCAAGTCGATTAACAACATTGGAGATTAAAAGTTATGGTAAATTTTGTCTACTATTGGCAAAGTATTAAGAACGTTAATAAATACTCCATCTGGATCTATGTACTTGTGTGGTATGCTTAGCCAAATCTAAGGAAGAGAATGATTTGAAAGCAGTCAGGGTAAGGCCTAAGAGGGAAGACTCTTACAGATCCAGACTTTCATCCTTACATGTTTGTATAAGATTTATGGTGTTGGTCCTTCATATATCGCACAATTTGTAATTTGCTGAGAAGGTTGCTTTAACTATCGAACAAGATGTAGAAAAAGAGGTAAACAGAAAATATCTACGAACAATTTAGGAATGAGATTGATATAATAGTACATCAACCACAAGAAGGGAGTAGGAATAATAATGCGATGGAAACATGAATAGATAGAAGGTATTTTTAAGTTCATCTAATTCAAAGATTTTGCATTCTGCAACAAACAGAGTTGTGGATACAAGTAAACTTAGAAAATACTCTTACATAACTGTATGTTGAAAATTCCAGTTGGTATTTTATGCCCGTTTCTGGATACAAAATTGATACACCGAGACACCATCATACGTTTTATAGCTTTTGTAAGAAGTTACAGGAAGCCAGACAAAAGAAAAAAGTACAGACTACACGATTTTTAAGAATTGCTACTAGTCAAGATCTTATCAATATGCTCTTGGATGCCTCTCATCCATATCTCTCCCCTATTATATCTGTACTTAATAAAAGCAAATTGAAATTAAAATAATTTTTTGATGTAAAATCAGTCCTAGCAATCCAGTGATGTGGCAGGTCGTTGGTGTCCAAAGTTCAATGCGCCCAGCGCAGTAACATAAACGTTGATATAGTGCTGTAACAAGGCCATTTAAACACATACAGGGTGCGTCAAAGCTCAGTATATCCATTAATATTAAAGATATGACAAAACGTTATGTACAAAAACCATACACAGTCTTAAGCTACATATTTTAAAATTATTTTCATATATACAGGGTGTTTCATATTTCCAGGGTATTTCAATTTTAGTTATACCGAGTATTTCAGAAGTTATGGTCAATTTTATCTGAAAATCATTGCGTGTTCAACGTCCTGTGTGTACCACACGAAACAACTTGAAATTATTTTTGTACTGGAATGAGTTTTTTATACTGTTACAGTTTTATAGCAAAGTGATAGTTTGCCAATATTGCGAAAACTCTGGACAGGGCGATTCAAAACACAAATGCATTACTTTCTCATTTTATTTAAATGATATATCCTGTATTTTATATTAAGAAAAGAAATGACACTGTATGCACTTTCATTTTTATTAACCACTCCCTCTACCTAAAATCCTTAATTTCTGAGATATTTAATATTTTCTTAATGAAAGGTGAGCTTTTTCAAAATAATTGCAAGATTTCTAATTAGCCATGAAGAAATGACAGTAAAAAGCCATTAAATCATAAATTGAGATAAAATTATTTAATACAACACCACTACAAATTGTTAAACTTATACCGGTAATTAATGTTTAATTACTTAAGCCAAATGTTCGCGACATAACGGATTTCACAATGAATCTTCAAAATAAGCAAAAAGATCAAAGAACCTTGTAGCCATTCTTCTACTAATCGATTTGCACATCATCTTGTTAATTTGGTTTAAAATTTATCTCACGGACAAAATTAGTGGGATGTTTTCTTGAATAATTCTAAAAACAGAAACGCATATTGCCGATACAATAATCGACACTTTTTCTGAATCTAATTCAATAGGCCCTCCCAATACATATGACCTAGCTACGACTAGACTTTTAAGCTATGTAATGGCCTAAAACATAATCTACGCGTTTGTAACTCTTGAATTAGCTTATAAATCCTATCAAGAACACTGAAAGCACTAAATCAGAATATTTAATAACACCACCAGTCGTTAGTCGCAAATAAAAAGTAACTTAAAACCAAAACATTCACCTAAATACAAGCGGATTACCTATTAAAACTTCCGTTATTCGATTAACTTTAGCATGCTCAACTGTCAGGAAGAGGAGTTATTCCGGACAGTGATCTCGTTGTCTGCGGATCCCCGGTAACCTTAAAAACAATGTCACCCGGTAACTGACACCTGCTGCTTATATATTCAACTCGTGGAATCGATACATTCCACTAAGGACTCTAATTACGTCAAACTCCGTAGTGTATCCGAAACAATTTAGGGGTAGACAGGGTGTAACTCAGTTATAATTGTGAACTATTTCGAATTCTCCTCGCGTTTTCCGATACCGTTCGAACGTGACTAAAGCTGCAAACGAGAAGGAGGACAGCAATGAACAACCAGGAACGACACTGGTTTATTTACGGATTGCGCGTTCACTTCATGACTTCATATCGACAATACTAATTCCGCTCTTACAAATCCTCGCAGTAGGAAGAAAGTTTAAATCATTGTACCCGTCATTAAAGGTGTTTCGGGAAAGTTTTTTGTATGCAAAAACAATAACGATTCTGTCGTCTGATTATACTGCTTTCATTTCCGCTTTTGCTAACGACTATACACCAGTATAATACGAATAATTATATCAAGAACACGTTGATTAATCTGTTAATGCTACGTTGATGTATATGGTGTTGTAATCCACTCTAAATGCCTGTATTTACACTTTATGATACGATGTAAATTGTACCCAGATTAATCATCAACAAAATATATAAGTACTGGGAAAAAATTATTGTTAAAGCAACCACAATTATAGTCAACTTGACAGCTTGTGCTAATTTTTATGATAGTACAAATAAATGGTACATATATTATAGCTTTTTTTCCTGTACATTTATTTTAGTTGATGAACTATAACAAAGAGTTCGTTATTACAACAATAGTATGATGATAATTAGCGGGAAATGCAATTATTGGAATTATGAACATTAATGTAAATGTTAGTTAATTAGCAGATTAAATTTATTACCTAGTGGCAGTAATTATTGCACGAATTGTGTTATTATGTATGTACATATTTTACAATACTTTTGTACGAAGTTCTTCACTGGATCTTTTGGTTCATTATCAAGGCGGTAATAAAACTCTATTATCGCCTTGATAATGACAGCGTTTCTATCGAAACGCGTCGGTGTTTAGTTGGTGTTTAGTGGGTTAAAGTGTTTAGTGTTAATACTTTTGTACGCCTAACAACAGAATTTTCTCAGTATTCTACCCGATATTTCTGAATAGATTTCAAGAATGATTCTGTATCTTTTAGTCCGTCATAGTAGTAAGAAAATACGTAATTACAAGTATTAAAATTAATGAAGAAGACAAAATGAAAATCAGTGCAATCTAGAATTAAGATTTGGATTGAACTGGAAAAACCTCCATTTGTTAGGAAAATATGGAAAAAAAATTATAAATGAAGCGCATAAGAAAAGATTGGACATATTTTACTTCGAAAAGATTAATATGAAACAACAGAATTAAATATTTTGAAGTAGTAATGAACTACTAATGTTTCAAGACAACGTTGAAGTTGCATCTACCACATTAATAGATAGATTCAATAGATTCATTTTTTAAAAATTACAAAGGTTGTGCGAACGAATGGGTAAGTGAAGGAATGCCATAATTTTATTGCAATAGAAATGGCAGGAGGCAAGACAATAAATTGCAGTAACAATTAGTGCGATGAAAAAAAACCAAGACAAGGCCTAATATCAAGTTGTTCCTCACTTGGCCATGCACAGCAAAATATAAATTAACCATGTATCCCAGTTGACCGCTTAGTGCTGTTTTAACGGATTTGCATCCCTAAAACGTCAGACGATGAGTTGAAAAATTATTCAGTTTGAGATAGCTCCTTACCTGCTAATCTTTTTGACAGTTTCTGAAAAATGCTTCTATTAGTATATTTTTAAGAAGGATATGCCTTCAGAATCGTATAACCCAAAGATTTAGTCAAGTACAACAAAAAATCTTACTTTATTTCGACGATGCGACGGGAGAATTGTTTACGCAAAAGCGTCGTAGATGGAATTATTGCTACTATAGTTATTAATATCGTTAAGGAACATAATAGTTGATAAGCAGAAGATTTATTTAAAGTCGGGCAAATGAAACATTGAGCAGAAAGTGTTTTCTTTGAAGAGTAAAAAAAAAAACTATTAAGATATCAAGAACATATTCTTTTTAACATTATTCTTTTCAATATAATCGCCTTGTGGCTCTATATACTTCATCCAACGATGTTCCAACTTTTTTAGCCCACCCAAATAATAAGATTTTTCGAACGCTGCAAAATAGGCATCTGTTTTCCCAATGACTTCTTCATTTGACGCGAACCGCTTTCCACCGACCCATTTCTTCATGTTTAGAAAAAGAAAAAAGGGGGGCAAATCTGGCAAATATGATGAGGCAACACTTCGTACCGTAACTCAACGAGTTTTGCTGTCGCAATTGCCGACGAGCGAGCCGGGGCGTTATCATGATGTTTCTTCGATAGTTGTGGCCTTTTACTTTTTACTTCAGCGTCGAATCGGTCCAATAAATTGACATAATACTGACCCGTTATGATTCTTCCCTTCTCCAAATAATCAATTAAGATAATGCCTTTCGAATCCCAAAAAATCTTCCCCAGAAGTTTTCCGGCTGATGGAATCGTGTATGGTTTCTTTGATGCACCTTCGCCAGGAGAAACCCACTGTGCTGACTGAGTTTTAGTTTCCAGTATGTAGTGATGAATCCATGTCTCATCGACGGTCACATAACACCGCAGAAACTCACTCGGATTATGCTTAAACATTGTCCAAACATAGCGGTGAAGTTGTCATGCGCTTCCGGTTCTGATGAATCGTCAACAGCCGCGGCACTCTTCTCGCAGATAACTTTCTCATACTCAATTTGGCGTGCAGAATATTTTGTATACGTTCAATTGAGATGCATCTGTCGCCAAACACGGGTTCTTATCACACCCCCTCGTATGTCAATGCAGGTGTAATAGTTTAATTAAACCAACCGATGAGAAATACCAGAAATACCTCTTGCCTACAATGCATCAATTGGGCAAGTGAAGTGAGTGTATTTGCAAGTGCACGTATGGTGAAGAAAAACGTATCATCACTTGAGTGAATGCGATCTTCTAATTGTCGTAACAATGAACAACTAGCCCTGAAGGACTTTCTCAAAACAATTTTTTGTAATTGCTGATAAAATGATGACAGCATCTATGCATAATTGCTATAATAATAATTTTTTTTGCTAGTACTACACCCGCTATTCTTGAAAAACCTGATTACGCTATTTTTGTGTTAACAAATTCCGATATCGTAGATTGAAAAACAGCAAGTGTTCTCGGATAGTGTCTATTTTTAAAGTCGAGAGACGAATTTCTGAAAATACCTCAGGCCCAAATCACATGCACGAAAATGTTGAAAACAAATTGTACGCGACAAAATTCAAATAATATTTGCATTTGTGATACGTATATTCATATATGTATGTATATTAAGTATAGATCTCTGCTTAGACTAAAGTTTATTTTCTGACATTAAATTTATAGACTCACCGTCAGAATTCTGAAGAGAAAAGAATTTAAATATTAGAAAGTGTAAACGGAGGATAGATAAGATACATAACATTTATTTATTACAAAATATACAATCATAATACATTTATTGTAAACTTACAGGTTCTGCAAAAATTACATTCAAATATTTATTTACAGAAATGCAAATGTAATAAAAATATTTATCATAAACTTATGAGCTGCTCATAACTATTAGAAATAAATTCTTATATCTCTACATTATGATGATATCGAACTACAATCAAAGTCTTCACTGTCACTTTCCTCTCCAACTCTAACGATGAATGGTTCTATTACATCGTCAATAATTGTATCAAGATCTCTCATACGAGATTCTTCTTTTATAACATGGTTTATGCATTTTTGTCAAGTAATAGCAGTTACATTTCAGATAATTTAAATGTGTTGTTTTTCGCAGACACTTCATTTTTTATTTGGGCCCAAACAAGCTCGATGGGATTCAGTTCGCAGTGGTAAGGAGGTAATCGTAACACAGTTTTATTCCGTGATTTTGCCAGTTCATTAATTACATAGGAATTATAATTACTCTTATGAATTTTAACCAAGGTTAACACTTCAGCTCTGACCATATCCTCATCATACTGTATTTCCTTGCTTGTTAGCCAATTTCTGGATGACGATGATGGTGGCTTTTCAATTTTTCGACTGATATGATGCATTATCTGTTACTAGAACAGCATTGTCAGGTAAATAGTTTAATATTCGAGAGAACCATTCTTCAAAAACAGTAGCATTCATTTCATCATGATAATCAGTGGTTTTCTTTCCTTCAAACAATAATAAGCAATCTTTTACAAAGGCATCACAACTTCCAATGTTTAACAAAATAAGATTAAGTACGGCCTTTTCCAGCTGGATTTTTTAATCCAGTTGTAAGTCCTTCGTTAAAGACTTGTCTACGACTGAGAATCCTTGTGTCAGTCCACACTTTCTGTGCTATATGACCCTCATTTACGCAAGTTTCATCCAAATAGAAAACTGATCTGCCCTGAGTTCTATATTATGAAATATCTGTGAATATTGTCGCCTCCATCTTACAATGTCATCTCTTTCGGTCAAAATGCTGTTTCTGCTCCGTTTTAAGTATCTAGAGGACATAGCACAATGATATAGATGCATGTATGTCTATACAATAAATAATTCTTACTTAAAGTTCATTTGCTTCATTAGCAGATGTATTGTTGATCGACTCATACTTGGCAAATCTTCATTATTTTTTACTTGCACCAGCACCTTAGCTAATGTCAGAGGTTCATTTTGCCGAAACATATTGTGAACTATTTGCCGTATAGCAGTTTTCACAGTCTCATCAGAGGATTTCAGTAAAGATGGCCTACACTGTAAAAAATAGCAGTAAAATTACATAGATAAACATCCTAACATTACAGTGAAAATAGTCGTACAAAATAATAACATGAAGATATACATATATATTCACTGTTAAATTACAATGGGTTGACAAAAAAACGTAAAATATGTAGTATTACGATAACATTATATGTAACAACACAGTATTACTTTGTGCATTACAAAGGTGGAGTGAATTTTACTGTTTAGTTTGCTTTATCACCCTGATATACATTGTAAATCTCCAAACAGTAATTGTAAATTTATTATTTTATTTTTGCCCGTGGTTGTAAAAAAATGCAAGTCAAGCAGAAACATGCAAGGCATCAGCTGCGAGGTGGATATTGGGTACACTGCAATACAAATGCACTCTAGATACTAGCGTCCATGTGTGCAGTTGTGTTATATGAATTAGAAGGAGGCATAAATGGATGTATCATCATCTTAGAAAGTTTTTGATTTTATAATAATATATTGATATAATTAATGAAAATGCTGTTGCTTTTAGATTTATTAGCATCACAGAATATCGAACTATAGACACATGCATATATGTAGATGTAATATATTATTTATACTGGAATAGTAACTAGCATTTTTGCATAATATAGGTACATATATACTGCTTAATTGAGTGAGTATTTGTAACATTACACCACTATTTAATTAATATACTAGCATGATTTGTAATGTTACAAATACAAACTGTGTAACTAAAGTCATGATTTGTAAAATCGCATATTCCGCTTGGTTATTTACTAATGGAATAGAAAAATTACATCAGATAGTAATTTTACTATGATAATCGTGGGTAACAAAGTTGCCCGCGATTATCGTTGTAAATTCGCATAGAAATTTTTTTCAGTGTACCAGTAATTTTTTTAGGATCCCCACATTTTCAAGAGGCTGTATACTCTTTAATTATCCCGTAATCCTGTTGGTCTTGAAACTCTTGTAAGTATACTCTGTAAAATATAGATCATATATGTATTAAATTGAAATCACTTACCTACTAGATCAGAAATTTGTTTTATCATGTCCAGTTTCTTGAAATTGGGTGTATCGGCTATAATTTTCTTGTAAGTATTGATAAGGGTCTGCTTTTCGGTACTACGCAAATGACTTGTCTTTTCACGCATTTTCGGATGAGAAAAAACATGTACACGGCCAGCGGCACTTGTACCTGGTCGTGCATCCATATTGGAGACCAACTATAAAACTTTTAATTGTATTTATTTCGTTATATTGCTTGTATATTACTTACGAATATATCTGATGGTAACTATTACTGTAGAGCTCTGAAAAGAACTGGTAGAGTATATAATGAAATAACGGAGAAATAAGATCGAGAGCAAGATCGATAATTTGGCCTTGCTTTCAACCAATGAGAATTCATTGTCAAAGTGGTCTGTTCAAAAATTCGTCTCTCGACTTTAAAAATGGACTTTAGTCAAGAAGGTTTCATTCAATTTAATTTCTAGATTTCAACGATATATCGTGTACAAAATTGTACAAAATTTTATCGGCTTTTAAGTGTTATATGGGATATTTCCAAATTATTAACTAAATTACTAACTGTATTTTCAGAATGTAGAACTCTGGTAATATGAATGATGAAAATGAAATTAATGCAGAATATCTAAATAGATTGAATTTTACGTATTATGTAATGAATTTATATAGATCTAGTAAACAAAATGCCGCAATGGCGCATTTTTTTTCCGTTTTAGTAATGGTTGGATAGAACAAATCCCTTTATTTATTCATTGTTGACCATATGTGAGTGCCAAGTTGATAAGTAGTAATAAAATGGGTTCTTCTCACATTAACATTTTTATTAATTTCTCTACATGTTTCGGCCAATGGCTTTGACTAATTCTCCTAATGTTAATGTGAGAAGAACCCATTTTATTACTACTTACCCTTTATTTATGTTACTTGTATATTTGGCTTGTTTACACGTAATACGCCTCATCATTTTATTTAGTCCATCTAAGCGTTAAGTAGGATTTTATGTCCTAACAATCCGAACCGTAAGAAAAATAGTGTAATAATTACTTTGACAAGTTAATCTCCTAATGGACGTACATCCCTTAATAAAGGCAACAACATGATTCAAATACACATCCTTTCGCTGATAGCGAGCTGGCCAACACGCAACAAATTTGATGAGGATTGACCGTGGGCATCCCTCCGTAATTTACCACAATTAACGCCCCATCCCCACCACGCTCTTCATCAACGGATGACCGGACCTATCAGGATCCTAATACGTATACGTATAAAAGCCAGGACCGTGCAAGGAGTGTAAACCCAGAAGCACAAGCGGCACAATAGACCTTTGTATGCAAATTGTCCATTGTCTATATGCTATACGATTTGATGAAATTTGTGCGTTCCGCTCTAGTGATATGGAAGTTGGAAAAATATAGTTAACAATACCGGACTAATAGTAGGCTGCTCTCGGGTCAAATGAACGTTCACCACCGTCGCGATATACCATTACGGCGAAAGGGGCACCCTTTTAAGGCGAATGCGAAACGCATTCTGCGCCGAAAAGGTGTTGCGTTAATAAGAAATAATGGGTTCAATGTGGAATTTTCAGTATCTATTGTACAGCTAGACAATGTTGCTAGGTTTAGTGCGCATGCATATGTGTAGAGACCTTGTTTGTATTATACAAGCTATTGTAATGGTAGTGTTATCCATTTTGGTAAATTTATTGATATGTTAATGCAATACCGTGTTGAGTATACATGATTAGACAATAATTTCAATGTTCTCTATCCTTAAAGGAAATTCGTTTGACTGCGACAGTAAAGTACAAATTACAAGATGCGGAGGTAACAGTTCAGTAAAATCTATTCGAATACTAGATATTTTCTAGATTAATGGTATAGTTTCTATTCGTCGCAGAATAAAAGCTTTTGTTGGGAACAATTAATTTAGATAATAAGTAATTAGGAGGAACCAACTATTTCAATTTTTACATAATTATAATAATTATGTAACGTAATTATGTAAATATATTCAGGAATGGGGTGGTGTCACATATTTTCCTCTCCAGATGTGTGGTACGTCGTCGTTCTACCTTGTTAGTTTGTAGTTATGTGATGTTTTGATTTCTGTGAAGAATCGGACGGCGAAGCTATCAGCTCAGGAAACTCTTGTTCCATTTTTTATCCAGGCACGCTTTGTCCGCTAAGAAAACACATCGCATTATTATGACTGATTCATCGATAACTTTGATACCGAATTACTAGAGCATCGTATACGAATACAGGTACCTCTTGTCTTGTGTTCCTATGCAATGCGGAAATAATTTTTCAGGCACATGAGTCTCAAATCAAGACTCTTATAATAATTCTGTAAATTCTCTACCTAATAATGTTGCTGATTGTGGTAGAACTGTCGCATGTTGTGATGGAATGGTCGCACGTTGGGCACCATATTGTGATAGACCGAACTTATTTTGTGATAATATGTGTTTATAACCTTGGGCGCCACGGTAAGTTAACAAATCCCCCTGTGAACCCACAACGACGGACGTTACTGATACCGAAATGAATAAACTAATTCCCCTGACTAGCAAAATGTCGGTAGCAATCGCTCTAACGTAATCAAGAAAACAGATACTTACTTTACAAACTTTCTTATCATCTTTTCCTTATACGTTCTCAGGTGCGTGCGGTAAATGGAGGATTTACAGTATTTAAACAATAATTAATAACACAAAACTTGCAATCTGATTTACCACTGAATAAATGAAAATGCAACAAATGAACGAATAACAAATATATTAAATAAACTAACTGAATAAATATGTAAATACAAAAGTTGGAAAATATTAAACAGAATCTTAACATTAACGATGCACCTATCTTACTCTTACTATAACTACTTACGCGCTTAATTACTAAATAATTACAACGAAAATATATAGGTACGTGATAATGAACTTAACAACGAACGCGGAATCAATTTAGCTTTAATACAAATGACTCTATTTATTACGAGCTCGTATTCTTAACATATAATAGTTTGTTGGCCAAATACCTGTACGTACGTATTCTTCGCTTATGCTTGCTGGCGTTGATTCGATCTGCCAAGATGTCCGCTTCCTTCTTCGCCTAGTCTATGGGCTTCGGGCGTGTCCTTTCTTGTTTGCTTCTTATCAGTATTTTTTATTTATGACTTCGTGCGGGGTATCCCCGTGAACACGGCCTTTTTATACTGATTGATTGAACAAACGTAATAACACTGGTACACTAACTAGCCCTGAACTGGCAAATATGTATAACTAACTGCGAAGCGAACTACTCTCTGTGGTGGCCTAGCGAAAAGTGTTCTTTTTTTAGCGGAGGAAGCGATGCGAATCCCTACGCAGGTACAGCTTACACCATAAGTCACATGTTTTACAGTTGACGGTTAAAACTATTACAATTTCAAACTATTATAATTATATGAATGTTTTAACATAGGGAACTTATATATGATTACGGAATATATTCGAATAGGTGCATTTTATTTCTTAAATTATAAAAAACATTCTTTACTACATCTAATAAATACCTGTTTCCCTTGTCAGGTTAATGCGACTGAAAGATAAAATAATTTAAAATATCGCGTCCCGTTACATGATTGTATCCTTTCCCATGGCAAATTAATAAGCCCATTTTCTAAATGATTCGCCTATTGATAAATATCTGTAATTTAATTTTCATTGAAACTTATTGAAAATTTTTTTAACCCTTAACCGACGTCGTGGAGTCCTCGGGACTCCATACAACAAAAAACGTGCTATTGTTTCTTACGTATTCACCCAATAGCCTTCTGCCATGTAGTACCTTCCTATGGTAGGGAAAGGTATGTTGTGTGAGCTCATAATCGATTTTAGTCGTTTGCAAGTACTAAAAGTGAGAGCGTTAGAGTCTAAGAGACTCGACGACGTAATTTGTGTACCTTACACAAAAATGTCTCCGCATTATAGTACTAAGCCCTGCGATCCTGGCTTTGAGGAAATAGTTATGCAATGGTATGATGAGGCGGAAAGTGACTTTTCGGACCAAGATGACAACTCTACGTCACATGTAAACGATGATCAAGAGACTATTATTAGTGTACATAACTCGCAAAACTGAATACACCAATCCACCCTTGCAAACATTTTTCTGGCAATATATATATTATCTTTCTGGAGTGTTTTAGCTTTAGTTATGTTAGAAGATTTCAGAAATTGCTATTATTCTTTACAACTAGTGCAAAGTATATTATTATATTACAAATAAATGTTTCTTGTTACGCTCGGTCATGATATTAATATACGCGTATTGTAAAAAGATATATATTTGTTTTTAAATAAAAATGTGTTAAACTTAATGTTTCCTTACTAACAATCTTTATTAATATGTTTCTTGTCAAAAAATTATTTACACTTTCACATAATGTCCTGGAGTCCGTTGGACTCCACGACGTGGTTTACGTTAAGATTTTTCACAACGTCGGTTAAGGGTTAATTCTAAAATTGTAAAGTTATTGGAATTACCCCGATACAGTGCCACAAATATAGTAAGATATAACACTACAAATTCAATAGTTCCAAAGGCTAGACATGTAGGAAAATGTAAGATAAGTGAAGGTGATAGACGAGCACTGAGAAGAATTATTGAAAAAAAACCATCGTGCAAGTTATCTTGAGTTGAATGTTATGTGGAGTGAAGCTGTTGGAAGACGAATTTCCAGGGCTGCGTGTCACAAAGAGGTCCATAAACAGGGATATGGAACTTACAAGTTAAATTAATAAAAATGTGTGAACAAACAATATCAAAATTTAAATTTTCATGTTAGGCAAAGGAAAGGCCACTTTTGACATTACAGCAAAAGGAAAATAGAATAAAATGATTCAAAAGAACGTAAGAATTGGACTCTGCAGCAATGGCATGCACTAGAGTGGAGTGATGAGTGCAGATTCGAAGTTTGTGTTGGAGACAGTAGAAGTCGTGCTATCCGCAGAAAGCACGAAGCATTTCATCCAGACTGTCTTAAAAGAAAAGAAAAATTTTCTATATCAGTCATGGTCTGGTGCAGTATGTCATCTAAAGGTGTAGGAAAACTTCACTTTATTGACGAAAAAATGAACACAGACAAATAGAGACTTTAGAAGAATCTCTTCTACCGATTATGGAAAATCACTTGACATCAGGGCAAGATTTTGTCTTCCAACAAGACGGCTCAGGATGTCATACGTCGAAAAAAGCTTTGAAATGGATGGAAGACTACGGGATGCTACTTTGGGACGGGTTTCAAGCAGTCTTGATTTGTCTCCAATTGAAGCTTTGTGGCGTGAGATGTAGAAGACGCTCCAAAATCATTCCGCAAGATCAATCCCTGAATTAAAACAAAAATTTCACGAAATATGAGATTCTCTTACGCCGGAGTTCTGCCAAAGCTTAGTCCACACAATGCCACAAAGACTTTCAGATGTTGTAACAAGAAAAGATGATGTTACCCAGTGGCACATTTTATGTCATGTTTTGTTTGTTTTAATTAATTAGTTTTCTTTGTTATCGCATTTTCTTTTGTAACTATAAGATTCTAAAATGTTGTTGAATTGATAAATAAAGAAAACTGCACACATTACTTACATACCGGGTGAGTTTTTTATCTTGGGATAACGGAATATCTCTAAAACACTGCATCAAATCAAAAAAATATCTTAATAAGATTTGTTATAATGTAGGGGGCTCACGAACTCGATCTTCCACCTCACCCTCCTCCCTCACCCCAGAGTAGGAGGGAGGACAACTTTGAAATCTTAAATGGAAATCCCCATTTTATATTGCAGATTCGGATTAGACGCCATCAAGTCCATTTGTAACAGATTGCTCTGTAATCCCAAAAATCATGGTTGTAAACGTCTAGAAAAAATACTCAAAAAAGAGAAAACATGATTTTGTGTTTTTTTATTTTAACATTAAATAACATTACAAAACGCCATTCAACAACGAAGAACTTTACTTTATCATACACAT
The DNA here is from genome assembly GCA_023690525.1 of Holotrichia oblita. Classification (NCBI taxonomy): domain Eukaryota; kingdom Metazoa; phylum Arthropoda; class Insecta; order Coleoptera; family Scarabaeidae; genus Holotrichia; species Holotrichia oblita. The sequence continues at coordinate 70,455,156 of CM043015.1, forward strand.
TTCAGAAAATGTGCTCGAAAATTTACCCTTCCAATTCGATACATTTATTTATTATTTTAATTTATTATTTGTTATTTTAAGTTTCCATCGATAAAATATGGACCAATAAACTCATTGCCAATTATTTCACACAAAAAATTTATGTTCCAAGGATTTTGATGTTCAACTTGGCGCAACTTCCGCCTCGCCAGAAAATAATACTCGAGCAAAAAAATTGGGATTATCTTGTATCTGTTGAAGCGTCCATTGACAAAATCTCACTCGATTTTGAAAATCATCGCCATGAAGTTCTGGATGCATGTATCGAAGTGGAAAGGGATATTTTCGACCACATAATCTGAAATGAGTATCATACTCATTCATATTTTATCGATGGAAGCTTAAAATAACAAATAATAAATTAAAATAATAAATAAATGTATCGAAGTGGAAGGGTGTATTTTCGAACACATTTTCTGAAATGTGTATGATAAAGTAAATTTCTTCGTTGTTGAATGGCTTTTTGAAATGTTATTTAATGTTAAAATTAAAAAAAAACCAAAATCATGTTTTCTCTTTTTGTGTATTTTTTTCTAGACATTTACAACCATGCATGTTTTTTAGGATTACAGAGCGATCTGTTACGAATCGAAAAAAAAGTTTCAAACAAAAACTATATACTTGATGGCGTCTAATCCGAATCTGCAATATAAAATTGCGGTTCCTATTTAAGATTTCAATGTTGTCTCCCCTCCCACTCTGAGGGAGTAAGGTAGGGGATCGAGTTCGGCACCATTCAGTGCCTATATTATAAGAAACCCTATTAAGACCTTTTTTTGATTTGATGCAGTGTTTTAGAGATATTCCGTTGTCTCAAGATAAAAAACTCACCCGGTATATATTTGTACTTTAGATTGAATTTTTGAAAAATCTAACATTGTGCCAACTGACATGAGAAGGAGTTCGTACCTGTGAAACAACTGGAACAACTTCTGGAAACTGAGTGCAGTGAATCTGTTTTAACTCCTGATCTTGAGGAAGGAGAAGTCCTGACAACCTGACCTGCACTAATTGTAAGTCCGCGTCTAGCATCGTTAATGCAAATTGTTGGAAGAAACAATGATCGAGCCAAGGGTATTTTCATTGGTAGTAGCGGCCCAAGTACCAGTTATCGGTGGTTAACATGAGTTTTTCCTTCAATGATATTGGCTGAGAGTGGCAATTCTCCAAATTCCTATTAAATTTATTCTCAATTTTATGCACAATATAATCATATGTGCCTCTTTCAATTGGGTGAAGACGTAGCTCTTTATATAAGTGGTAAGTTCTCCAAAATATGGCCGACTATGATTTAATAGATGTACTTCCTTATTCGTTTCTCGAACCAGTCTAAATTGAAATCTAAGAAAATAATATCTTCATCGGAAGAATGTATGCAAAAGATGTAACGGAATCTATCAGTATGTTATCAGAAGAAAGGCTCTTTGCTAAGTGCCGTCCTATGTAAAGTACATCGTTGAGGTCGTACTCTTAGGCACCGCTTCTATTAAAACAAACTTTCTGACAGGAGATACGACAAAACGCTCATGATTCATCGAAGGAGGGCTAAGCTAAAATTACTTGTAGTGATCTTAACTTGTCACTGTGCATTCAACATACATATGCACCGTATGAGCCTCTTAAACTCCCTCTGCGTAGAAATTGTGGAAGTGCAGAAGATATTTCCCTGCATCTTCTTCCCAATTATCCCAACAGCGGAAATTGAGGAATTGCTTTAAAGATAATCAGCTAGATGAATTCAAGCTAATAAAATGACCTCGCGACTTTGATATTGGGTCTAACTTGATCGAAAGAGGATCATGTGCAAAACGATTGGCTGAGTTTTGTTGTTTGATTTGTTTTGTAGCAAGTGTAGTATACAATTAACTGATTTGACAAAACAGCCTATACATCTTGATATTAATGTTATAATAGTAATACGTGTACGGACATATATAAGGCCAACGCCTCTTTCGAAAATAAAATTATTGATTAATTTCGTATATCAAGTTAATTACCACTCAAGCATTCCTATCAGCACCTTATAAATTAAACATTAAATTCATCTCTGGTAACTCGTATCATATCTGATCCGGGGAGTTTATTAGCATCGCAAATTTAATCGCGAAGTTACACGTCTGTCAATTTTTTCTTTGGAGACGCCGAGGGCTGAAAACCTGTGCGATTCAGGCAGATATTCAAAGCACGTAGGCACCAAAGTGAGAAATCTCAGTATTCTTCCATCGTTATCGTCAATAATTATCGTATTTGGAGGAAGATCGGTCCATAATTGTTATTTATTACAACGTTAAAAACTAATTCCCTCCTTAATATACATAGATATCGATTACATTTTTATTTCGGATCTTCGATTTATTATTGAACCAGGTAATTGCATAACTAAGCATCGTATTTAAATTCCGTTTAACATGCATTAAATATAACCTGGTAGTGTAATGATCGGTCCGAACTGATACCAAATATGTACCGTAGCAATTATATGTGCGTAAAGAACCTGTCCGAGATATATAATTAGATAATTGGGGACTCATTTGTAAAGATTATTTATCACAGGAGCAATTAGGAAATTGACAAATTCGTAATAACGATATCAATATGTTATTAATGCTTACCTGTCACGTTTCGATGTTTTTTATAGCGTAATTGATGTATTAATATTCTGTTACTGTATGGTTAGGCGTATCAGACCTAGAATTTATTAGAATAGTAACCTGTTATTAGGTAAATTGCTGTAAATTCTTAGATTTAAAGTTATTTTTAATATAATCCCAGCAGAATATTCTGCAAAATATTAATATTAATTGCAATTAGATTTAGAGACACACTTTAAGTCGCAGTCAAAACGTTGCATAGAGTGGTCACTAAAAAATAATCAATTTCATAGTCACAATTCGATCTCACCAGTTCAAACAGGAGTACACATACACAGCAGTTTTTGAGCGCAAGTGCAAAGGCACCACTTTACTCTTCTTTGATTAATTGTTTGGTATGTTATTAACCCTAACAATGTGATAAAATGGATCGTCCACAATCACGAAAATGGATCATTTGGTTGTTTGAAATTACTCTTCCTTGAACTTAAAAAAATTCTTTATTCAAATCATGTTAGTTTTCGGCCTGTTTAGAACTATCCTCTTTTAAAACACCCTGAACTTTCTAAGTTTACCAGCACTTTGCTTGCACGTGATTTTTTTGTGCATATAAGTACAGAGAAATTATTTCGTTGCAACCATTAAGTGATGTTCCCTGAGCACATTGAATATTTATTGTTCCAGCGGTAGACCCACTATCGACCAACGATATGCACACCTACTACCATGAGTATACAACGCCATCTACAACGTGGTAAGTGCTTCAAACAGTACCAAATCTTTTAAGTGTAACGGGATCGAATCGGGAATTCTTTAGTTATCGAGTACCTGTTGAATTCATAGAAACAATCATCCACAGGAAACTGTCTTTCACTGAGTACCGGATCATCATAAAAATACACATTGATACTCAACTTCCAACACCCAAGGACTACCAGATCAACATTCCAATAGGAGAGGAATTAGAGGAAGAGGACCACCCAAGGAGGAGGCTAAATATCCATGTGTCAAAACAGCAGTCATATATTTTGCTAGCTATTCTCTGACATAACAGCCGATATCAGCGCAATCACGCGGAAATCAAGGATACCTCACCTTCTTCTTCCCTCTAACCAACCCCTCCCCTGCCTTCCGCCACATGCAAGATCTCCATAGCATGACTCCACTCACCGTAACCCGATAATAGAATTACAAACACTAATCCTATGCGATGATAAATAATTCTAAGCATTAGTAACAACAGTATAGTAAATATCAGGAAAATGTATCGACATCAAATTATATTATGTATATAAGTATTACTCGGTATTACCAAACTAAGACTTGATACCATAGAAACCACTTCGCAAAGCAATCAAGTTCTCGTCTTCTATAAATGACAACGAAGAATGTCATTACGCTTCAGTTAATACGTAATAAATAAATTTAAACGTTGAGAGGTAAGAAGTGTTTGCGAACTGCTTCTCAATTATAGGAGCGCTTTAATTGCGAAAGAGGTCGCTGCCAAAGTTTTGAAGGAACTCTCTTTCAAAAGGGAACTACGAATATACCATAGAGAAATGTCGGTTTATTGAAAAGAGTTGAGGAGCGCTTTCATGTCGTCCTAAAGTTTCGACAGCACAACGTTTTCGAATATTAATAAGTCATCGTCGATAAAACGCAATTAATGAGATGCAACTTTTTCAGAGATTAATTTAGAAATCGATTTTTTAGAAACACTGATACGGACAAGGGTTATAAAGAATGTTCGAAAATTGCTTTGGTGGGATTTAAAAACGTTAATTGGGAAGTGCGTAGAAGATTACGCTCTGTTGGCAGCTTCAGTAAAATGTGATTGACTTTGAAAAAGACAAGTCTGCGAGAATATATCTTATGTTTTCTAAAATCAATCATATTTTTGGTAAAATGATATTTAGGAAAGGAATACCATTATAGCTTTGACGAGATTTTCCTTCAGCCGATGACGTTTCGCTTGAACAAATCACACTCCTTGTTCAATAACTGCAGATTTTAAATAAGGAACAAACCAATGTGTTGCGAATGTTTATAATAGGTTACTTTAAAGTTGTCTGTCGTCATTCTCATCAGTGCTTCACCACGGAATGTGTGCTACGGCAAATAATGCTTAAAACTCATAATGATACCTTCAAGTAATGTTTGCTTGTTCGTATACTATTTATAATCATATTTCTTACTATAGACTCTTACACTCACTGCACTCCACCACATGAGAATAAATTAAATTTCACTAGTTTAAAATATGTACTTTCCATTCATTGATAATCTACTTTTAATGACACTAGCGAACAGGACACAAAAAGTTCAAATTTTGTATTTTCTTTACATAATCGGTTTAATTTTATCAAATTTAGCAATATTATAGTAGAAACTATTACTCAAAGAATAATAAACAACTAACAGGAGTATTACCACTACTACAATAGTCTTTAAAAGGGAATAAAATCTTGGCAAATTATTGCAGAAAAATGTGAAATGTGTCAAAGCCAAGTAGGTACATGGTAACTCCAGGCATCGTATTACGCAGTTAGTTCCCATTCTGTGCAGTATAGTAAATCATGATAGATTGAATTACTTTATATTCCTGCTAGTTAAAGTTATTTGGGGTGCAGTACTTATGGCGCTATTGCCGCATATTTTTATGCACTGAGTTTTGAAAGTTCAAACATTCATGCCATTCTAATGCAAATTCTTTGCCTCTGTGTATTTGATTGTAATAACGAATATACATGCATTTTTTAATAAAATCTATAAAGTAACTGCCCACTTCTTAAACATGCTCTTTATCATACATGCATCTGCTCTCGTGCATCTTAAACAAGATGCTGATTTGACTATAGTCTATTTTTAAAGTAGAGAGACGAATTTCTGAACATGCCCCAGACCCAAATCACATGCAAGAAAGTCTTGAAAACAAATTGTACACAAAATTCAAATAATATTTGTATTTGTGATACGGTGACATTCATATACCGGTCGTTTCGAGAAGTAGGATAAATAACGCCGGGAAGGGGCAAATGTAATAAAAATATTTATCATAAACTTATGAGCTGCTCATAACTATTAGAAATAAATTCATATGTCTCTACATTATGATGATGATATCGAACTACAATCAAAATCTTCACTGTCACTATCCTCTCCAACTCTAATGATGAATGGTTCTATTACATCGTCAATGATTGTATCAAGATCTTTCATACGAGATTCTTCTTTTATAAGATGGTGTATGCATTTTTACCAAGTAGTAGCAGTTACATTTCCCAAGGCGTCAAGTAATAATTGTCTCACTTCAGGTAATTTAAACGTTTTGTTTTTCGCAGCCACTTCATTTTATTATTTGGGCCCAAACAAGCTCGATGGGATTCAGTTCGCAGTGATAAGGAAGTAATCGTTACCCAGTTTTTTTTATGTGTGGTGGGTGCTTACTTGCAGTGACTCCGTAAGCTGTATCGCTTGTCTGGCTATGACTGCAACTCTCGCGGTGTAGTTTTGTCTGTGTAAATTGTGTTTGTTTTGTCATTTTGCCAGTTCATCAATTATATAGGAATTGCATGAATTCTTATGAGTTTTAACCAAGCTTAACAGTTCAGCTCTGACCATATCCTCATCATACTGTATTTCCTTGCTTGTTAGCCAATTTTTAATATCCACCTTTATCCATGACGATGATGGTGGCTTTTCAATTTTTCGACTATGATATGATGCATTATCTGTAACTGTAACAGCATTGTTAGGTAACTAGTTTAATATTCGAGAGAACCATTATTCCAAAACAATAGCATTCACATCATGATAATCAGTGCATTTCTTTCCTTTAAAAAATAATAAGCCATCTTTTACAAAGCCATCACAACTTCCAATGCGTAACAAAATAAGACGACATCCTTTTCCAGCGGGATTTTTTAATCCCCTTGTAAGTCCTTCGTTAAAGGCTTGTCTACGACTGTAACTTCTTGTGTCAGTCCACACTTTCTGTGCTGTATGCGCAGTGTGTATGTGCTCTACTACATCAGAAATTTGTTTTATCATGTCCAGTTTCTTGTGATTGGGTGTATCTATAATTTTTTTGTAACCATTGGTATGAATGATTGATCTTTTCACGCTTTTTCGGAGGAGAACAAACATGTACAGCCTTTAATTGTATTTATTTCGATATATTGGTTGTATATTACTTACGAATATATCTGGTAACTATTACTGTACGGCTCCGAAAAGAACTGCTGCATTATTTCATTATATATAAAATAACGAAAAAAATAATACAGACAACAATAAGACGTAACCATAAACAGTGTTAGGTGACAGAATCTGAGCAAGATCGATACAGTGTAATTTAGCATTGCTTTCAACCAATGAGAATTCACTGTCAAAGTGGCCTGTTCAGAAATTCGTCTCTCTGCTTTTAAAATAGACTATAATAGATGTTAAAAAGTGTTTTTGTATTTATTATAAAAACAAAAGTGGTTTTCATTTCTTCTGAAAATATATTAGCAGTGATAGGTACAGGTACAATTATTGCAAATGATTGATGAAAAGCAATTTATACCTATTTGATTCTTAAAATAATTAGTATTTGGAAGTTTGGAATCAAAACACAAGGGTTGTTCGAAACGTTTTTAAAAAATACTCCTATAACTGATTTGTTTGGTGTTTTTGTTTTGAAATCAGGATATAATCTTCCATAACGTTTCTAGTCCCTCTGCTGATGGAATCCTTCTTCATCAGAATCATGCTACAGACTGCTAGTTTTGTCTAAGCAAGTACACTGACTTTAGAGGAGGTGTACAATGATATTATGCGATGGCCGAATATATGACGTTTCCAGCTTTGTATTGGAATATACTTTTCATTTCTAGGTCTCCAAACAAGTTCCGATTCAGCAGAAAAATTGAAAAATCAAATTAAAGCTATTTTGACGAGGATAAAGAGCAGTATCTTCTACCTCATTATATGCAACTTAGATAAAGAAATGCAGCTTTTTAGTTTCTGGTGTGACAAATAACATTCTACAGAGATCGTATCAAGGCTGACGCAATGTATTGTACAACACAAGATAACACATTTTTTAATAAAAAAGACTAAGTGTTGCTGCTTACTTGAAATGATATTTTAGAATCTTTCTTTTGCCAGAATTAGAATGGAGTTTTTGACAGTCCAGAAATGATATGAGAGACATTTTTTGTAGTAGATTTAAAGAAAAAATAGCACTTTGCTACTTTCACATATAATCATAATATATCATAACTTAGATGTTGGAGTATCAATGAAAATTATTATTATTAACATTTAACGCAAATTGCTTCCAAATATACCAATCCTAGGTTGTTTCTAGTGTTTCTTTATTTTACAAACGTTTGGTAATGTAAATTCATATTCCTAGGCAGAAAGTAAATAAAACCACTTATAAGAGGTAAAGGGAAGAAGTATTTCATTTTTCTTTACCGTTTCGTTTTACATGTGCGGTGGTGTTTTAATAAAATTTGTTCCCTTATTATAACACGCAAAAAAATTTTACTAAAAAGCTTTTGGTCACTCATGTAAAGGCAAGGAAAAGTTTCGACACTATTGGATTGTGATTTAAATTTTATTATGATGAAAGTGACGGGACTGTAAATATAAATAATATCCAAACTAGAGGAGTCCATAGTCAAGACAAGTGGAAGTATTTTAGAAGAAACTTTATTCAAATTTGTTTATCAAGTTTAAATTCTTATTTTCTCTTGAAGAAAGCTATCTTTGTAAACGATGAGGTCTAATTCAGAGAAAACGAGATTTACTGTTGGAATAGACGTATGTACATACTTCTTCTTAATTCTTTTCTTATGTTACAGACAAAGCTAGTACATAATATGAGGTACTTTAAGTACATTCAGTTACAAGCTGTCATTAAATTACCACACACGGAAATCATAAACATTAATTGTGACCTTAACGTTTACTACATTTGGCAGAAGCACTAATTAGTCGAATTTACGATGCCTAATTAGAAGATATAACTTTGCTAACTTTGTACGAATGCTAATTGCTCAGATACGTAATGTATTGCCTCAAAGCTTATTATATTCACCTGTTAAGCGCACTTACAAGGATATTAATACGGATTTATTTTACATGTTTATTGCTTGTTATCGGAACGTTCAAAAGAACATGATCGTAACGAATGTAAATCTAAACGTTTTCTAAAATGTGTTCTCAACGACGCGTAAACGTAAAACTATATGTTCGTATATGTAATATTTCCAATAAAAAGTAACAAGTCTATACTTTGTATCTTGCCGTTTGCGGTAACTTAAAAGTATCTGTAGCCTACGCAGTAAAGCTTACGTGGATGCGTATACTAGGTATGGTGTATATGCATAGTTAATGACAAATTCGTGGTCTACAATGATACTCCAGACCATAACCGTTGAAGGAGCTGTTCCGCATAATCTTAATGGCCAATAATGGTATTTAATTAGCTTCCCAGGAGCGATTTATAAGTGACATGAAAATGATTCCGTTTTGATTCACCACTGAATAAAGAGGAATACAATTAAAGAGCCTTTACGCTGGCTGCTTCAGGACTTGCATCAGGTGCTTGAATCTTTAATATCATTCAAATAACTGTAATAAAAAGAAATGTACGAGAAATACAGTCATTATGATAAATTGCATCAATTTTCATAATAATTAGATTTTATACCGTAGCAATTGCTCAATGCAATGCTAAAATATCAGATACGGTTATTATTTTGTGAAAATGACACTAGTAAAACTTCTTACATAACAGGATATATTGATAAACTTTCATTATGGACAATGCTTATGATTTTATTTATCCTTTTATATATGTATTTATTTATTATATTATTTTCATCGGTTATATAAAATGAATAGGTCATTGTTGTTTAGAGCTGTAACTTACACTGTCTTCTCAAATTACTTCGCTCCAGAATCTGTAGTAATACGTCGGTATACGCGTGAGATCAAGGACCTTCTTGTCAAATAACACCCGGTAAGACAATATTTATGTGTATTCTGTAGGTTTTAATTATTTGATTTATAAGGTAATTCTCGTGTCCTAGGTACTTTGTAATGCCAAGAGGTTAAAAGCCTCTCTACGATCTTTGCTGTATTATAGAGCTTCAACGAGTTTTCTTAAAGGTTTATTCTGAATCACAACAAGTAGTCATATGAGTGGGTACTAATTTTAGTGATCCATGAATTTTATAACAAATGTACTTTTTATAGAAAATTCTGCTTATCGAATAACCTCGAAAACCATACTTGGACATTCATCGGTTTGGTTTGAAACTTTTAGATTAATAAAACAATTATTTAAACATAAAAATATATTTTTGTATTTAAAAAATAAAAGAATAAAGGTATTTATTCTATATCAGTTCCATCAACTTGAAGGCATCTTTCTGCCTTTCTAATAAATTTGTCATAGACACAAGAAATACATAAAAGAGCAGAAAACTGTATTGAAATTAATGGAAGCGAGTGTAGAATAAGCTCGGTTGATCTACTTACATTGGTAGTGTTAATTCTTTAAATACAAATATATTTTTATGTTAAATGAATGTTTTAAAAATTCAGAAGGTTCAAATTCTTGTCCACATTATATGTCGAATATAATTTGTAACAATGACTTTTACGGATTTCTTCAATCAATAATAAACAAGCTTTCCTTCTTGATATCTCCAACCATGAACATACTGTACGTCAATTGTAAAATAGTGTTGATTTCAAATTATAAAACTGTATATTATTTATATTTATATAATATGTATCTTGCTTACAATATTGTTTCTAATACGAGGGGCAAGCTACAATTATAGGAAATTGAAAAATCTAGTTACCCGTCCAAAACAAATTGTTGTTTATTAAATAGTGCATTATTTCATCTGTCAGTTGCAGTTTAATTTCTGCAATTCGGTTGAATAGTGTCTGAGTAATAGTCCAAGCTTCGGTTATCAAAAAAATGGAATCATCGCAAGAAAACTTTCGGATAATGATTTATTATGATTTCAAAAAAGGCTTGAGCGCGTATGAGTGTGAGGAAAGTTTAAAATCAGCATTTAGGGAGTTTGCACTATCATTGGCTACTGGTTATAGATAGTATAAAGATTTTGAACGAGGTTGCAAGTTGGTGGTACACAGAAAAGGAGCTGGCCCTCCTTTAACTACTATTAGCCCCGAAACATTGCTGCGGTGAAGAAAATGGTGGAAGAGGACAACCGCATTACCTATGCAATGATAGAGTCCAATCTGACGATTGAATCCTCCCAAGTGAGATCAATCTTTCATGAACATTTACCTTTAAAACAGGTTGTAAATCGGTTTGTATCTCATCGTCTGACAGATTTACAAAAAGCAGAACGTGTTAGAATTTGCCAACAAACTTTAGATATGTTGAATGCTGGAGGCCATCAAATTATTTCTAAAATTGTAACTGGCGATGAAACGTACATACCGTTTTTTGATGTTGCCACCCGTCAAGCAAGCCGAATCTGGATACATGAAGATGAGCAAACTACGATGGTGAAAAAAACAACGAGCAATGAAAGAAGTTATGTACGCAAAATTTTTTAGAAGTACGGGTTTGGTGGTCGGAATTAAGTTAGAAGATCAGAAGACAATTACCGCTAAATGGTACGTTAAAAAGTGTTTGCTTACTGTGTTCAGTAAAGTGCCAAGAAAAGGAATCATGATAACGAGGCGTCCCATACAGCAAGGACAACTATTCAGTATTTAACGGAAAACAAAATCAAAATTATAGAACATCCTCCTTACTCACCGGATTTGACGATGTGTGACTTCTGGCTATTTTTTGAGTTCAAAAAACATTTGGGTGGGAGAAGGTTCCAGTCAGAAGAAGAGATTGACATCGCCGTTAAGTGTTTTTTTGATCGTATCCCTAAAGACAGCTGGTTGAATGCTTTTAAACTATGGAAGGAGAGACTGGTTAAGTGCATTATTGTAAATGACGATTACTTTGAACATATTTAAAATAAAAATTCTAAAAGCTTGTATTAATCTTCCTATTCTCAATAATTGTAGCTCGTCCCTCGTAACAATGATTAAAAAATGTAATCAGTATAAAAAAGAAGCTCCGCATAAAATGATGTAGTTAATTACACTGGATAAACAGATAGATAGATTTTACCATAATAATTCAATATCGAATCGAAAATCAATATCCCTCGGGAATTTCCATCAAAGTTGTTTGATTAACCAAAAATAAATTGTACTACATGTATAAATTAAGTGCTCAGCCAATTTACTTAATTTTCTTAGTTATAAGCTGACGAATTTAATCTAGTACATCAAGCGTTTATACAATCTTTCCAATACAGAGCAGAATCGAATGTTCAGAAAATTATGCGTGTTGAAGAGTGAAATAAACATTTTGAGTAATTTCTACATTGATCTTTGATCTAGTTGCGATGTACTATTCTCCTTCTAACAAACTATTTTTCGTTCTGTTATTTAATACGCCAGCTGTTGCGCATTTGTTACATATTCTTCTGCCATCCGTTAGTATAATATCATATCACTTGGGTTGTAGCAGTATGTATATCATATATTTTGAAACAGAATGTAAAAAAAAATATAATGATAATATTGTTACAAAAAAACAGGTTTTTAAATATATATAATAATAATTAAAATTATAATTCGAATATACCAACAAATTGCAAAGTGCAAATGAATACAAATGTCTTGAATATGTAAATTTCAAAAGATCTTACTGAACTGAATGTTAGTGCTGATATCAGGAATGTTCCTCGCTTATGGACATCTGGAAACAGTTATTCTTATATCTCTATCTTTGGAGCCTGTCAACACAGAGATAAAGGTTGTAATTAAAACTGTTAACTCAGTCAATAGAAAATTCCGATCCGAATTAAATATTCCTGCTCGAAAAAACCTCTTTCGTATACGTCTATTCCAACCCACGCAAAATAATGGAACAATTTGATCTAAAACACAATAAGACAGCATCATCTGATCTCACACGGAAATTCAGTAGTTATACTCACCATTTATAGGTACCCTAATTTAATAACCACATACAAGCTCCAACCTTCATTTTAAAAAACCTCTGAAAAAAAAACAACCCATAAAAACTGGATAAACGAGTCAATCAGCACATAAATATGACTTCAATCATTTTCAACTGGTTCAGAATGTAACCTTCCAAAACACATTCACTGAAAATTATAGGATATATCGATAAGTTGTCAAGAAATCTGCGCTTAGTCGGAATTATTATGAGACATACGAATCATCAATAGTATTCTTAACCGATAGACACTGGCGCATCCTGAAGATAGCAATCTTGTCAGTCAAATTCTGATAAGGTGATTGATCCAGACTCATTCAATTTGAAGCAATAAAATAATTGCGTTAGACTCATTGCGATCAAAATTGTCCCTAGTGGTGTCAAGGATTTAGTAGGCAATAATTGTATTAATCCGATTTGGTTTAATGGAGTAATACTGATCTTCCTCTCTTTTTGGAATCGTGACACAACGACTACTTCCAGTATCTTCGACATACAGAAGAGCGAACTATTTGGATAATTGCATTACAAGGGTGACGTATGTTTTCCTATTTTACAGTCCTGGTGTGTGCTTTCAAAAAGAAGCGGAAGTCCAAAGATAACATAAATTACATCACATTATTATTTAAGAAAATAAGAATAATTAGCAATATGACAGAAAAGATGAATCGTAGAAAGAAACCTTCAAACAGCTGCGAATTGTCGTTTATTAAGTTGTCGCCACTTACAAAAACATAGCTCTACTTGAGTTTATTGGCTTTGAAATTAACCAAATCAAATCGGTTTACATCTTAGGATAGTGATTTCGTCAGCTGTAACTTGACTACTACCGCCGCCTAAAGTGATTGAATTAATAATTAAATTCCGCTTAAAGGAATAAAACGAACGTAAAATAAAGTGATAATTAAGTTTTATCAATCACCGTAAAATCAAGGTGATATAAGAATTCACACGCCCACAAAATGCGACAACCCCAAGGTAAGCAATTAATACGAATAACGTTGTCCGTGGCTTTTTTACGACTCTTAGAAGTTTACGAGAGAGTTCGACGGTGTTCTCGTTGTATTGATGGATCCGTGTGATTAGACCAGAGTGTCGGCATTCCCTAAGATAGGGATTATTTCCCTCCTTAAGGTAGAGGACCAGTTACGCTGTCGCGATGGGTGACTCGACGTAGACGTGCGGAAGAGTTTGTTGGTCGAACTTAGTACAATTCGGAGAACGTGTTGGCTCGAAGCACACATCAATTTTTGATAGAAATCTTCGAGGAATCTTACTAGGGTGAGTTTAACATCGATTTTTGTTGCCTCCTTTTTCTCGTCTGTATGCGTCGGTAGAATGCGTTCCGTTGACTTGTAAGCTTTTGGTTTTCAAATACCCGAACAAAAGAATTGCAAAATTCTGATGCTAGCTAATATGAAACAATTTATTTAATAGAAAACAAAAAGAGCACGAGGTTGGTGGCCCGTATCAGAGAATTGAGTATTAATCATTTCCATTCTCCTGTAAAGTGCAGTTTATGCGATTTTGCTACTACTTATTAAATTCCTTTTTATAACATAATAATTAGAGATTAGAAAATACTTCATTAAACCTGTAACCAAGTTAAACTAAAAAAAAAAAACCTAAAAGCGAGAGAAAAGTTATTATTGCATTATTTCTCAAAGTGATTTCCGATACAAAAACTGATTTATTAAAATATGTCATGCTATGAAAGGAACGGCTTTCTTGGCAGCAGAAACTCATTTTAAGTACCTCAAAACTCTGCAACTGATATCTGAAGTTCTGTAGCATGTCAGGAACTGAAACTTTTTGCGACACAGTTGAACCAAGAGTGCTGATAATCCACTAATTATCCGCCTACCGAACATAGATCTGGATAAAACTCTTCCCTTTATCGCCGTTAGAAGCGCCATGAATATGGATAATGGACACATATAGAAAGAATAACAAGATCAAATTGATACTTACACCTTCCGCATATGGGCTCATCTACCAAAACCCACAGCCATAGATCTACGAACTAGTAGCTCTTAACCAGAAATTCATTTTCCCCATTGTCGTTAATGAACTTGTACCGATCTGATTCTTCACAAATTTGCTGCAAACATTTTACAAAAGTTACGAGGGAGCGTTTTTATATTCGCGGAATGGGGGATAAGGGGTGGAAATAAAAAAACCAAATTATTTTTCTTTTTCAATATATGCACCTGCAAGACGGATACATTTTTCACATCTTTCAATTAATTTATTTATACCCTCATAAAAAAGTGATTTCTCTTTATCTGCAAAATACGCCGAAACTGCCTCCTTGACTTCATCATCGGCAGTAAATTTTTTACCCCGCAGCTCTTTTTTCATTTTCGGAAACAGGTAATAATCATTCGGGGCCAGCTCAGGGCTGGGTGGGTGATTCACAATTTCGAAGCCCACCTTATGCAGGGCAGCTAACGCAACGCGGCTCTTGTGGACGGGCGCGTTGTCGTGCAAAAGCAGCACACCTTTCGTCAATTTTCCCCGTCTTTTCTCTTTAACTGATTCTTTTAGTCGCTCTAATATTGAAGCGTAATATTCTCCGGTTATAGAAACACCTTTATCTTTATAATCAATCAACAATATTCCTTCCGAGACCCAAAATACCGTTGCCATGAGTTTCCCAGCTCGGGTCGTCTTCAAGGGATTCTCTTCCTTGTTTAAATAAACTATGCCACTTGTACACCATAGTTTTTCCTGGACAAGAGTCGCCGTAAACCAATGACATCTCATTCATTATGGTCGCGACTGATTTTCCTTGCCTGATAAGGAACTTTATAACGGCACGATATTCGATTTTTTCCATATTTCACTTTTCACTCCTGATTATGTTACTTGGTTGACGATAGCTCAAAGACTAACTGTCTAATAACAATGAAACTTCGTATTTATACTAATTATGAGTCGCTGCACAGGCCACGGCCCCAATGCGCCTAATCACCCCCCTACAACCCGCTCATTCCGCGAATATAAAAACGCTCCCTCGTAACACATTTCGTTCATCGAAATATTTCTGACTAGGAATAAACGCTATGTATCAGGATATTTTTCAATACAACCTCTTGATACTGATAAGAAATTTGTTACGCACTCTATGATTTTAATAACCCAGCACAATATACAGATTTTTTTTATACACTACACTGCTGGTATAACTAACAGTCAACTGTGTCAACGCTGACTAGATAGATACTTTATTCTTCAAATACCATTAGTGCCGAAATAGGTGTAGGTATAACAAAATACAACAAAATTTCATACACAAAAATAATTCGTGAAGAGATAGTTTTCATTATAAATGCCGAAGTCAAACATGAATCTGATATTAACAAAAATAAAAACTAAAAGTTTTTATTTTTGTCATCTTGTAGATATCAAAGTGATTTTAAAATAGAGTTCTAATGAACTTAAACATCAGTTAATAAAGAGATTTTAAAAATATATTAGTTTGTGACTTATACAGGGTATGCCAATTATCTGAGCTCGGTCTATTATATCTTACCTATTAGTTTAATTAAAAAAGAATTAAAATGAAAGTTGTTCGGGATCAAGTACCCTATATCGTAGAATTATTTTAGTGTATACAGGGTGTTTAGTTTTGGCTGGCCGTTATAACATTTTCTTTTTTTAAATAAAACAACCTATATATTATTACATTATTAATTAAGATAGTTTTCTCTGACTAACCTACTATTTAGAGGGGAAGTAACGGCTGTCACAACGTTAGCTAAACGTAGAAGGTGGACGTAGTATTAATGGGATTAGCAGTTAATTTAGCTGCTAACCCTATTAATACTACGTCCACCTTCTACGTTTCGCTAACCTACTATTAAAAATTAACCGTTTCCCAGATATTTCAATTTTAAGAGAAAAAAGAACATTTTCATAGTTGTCTTTGAAAATTAATTCTGTCTGTACTAATATTTGTTTTGCAACGATTCTTCACGGTGAACAACACGGTGAAACTAGTTTTTTTTTCAAATGGAACACTGCTTTCAGTTCTTTTTCAATCGCTTATAATATTCTCTATAGCTAAAGTTAATACTTTTTGTGGTATAGATAATTGACTATAAAATACATAAACATTTATTGATAATGGTAAGATGAAGTCAACAGTGCTGTGGCAACTATAGTAATAGGTAGATATAAACGATATCTAGTTTAACAAAACAAAAATAAAAGATGTGTGTAATTAAAAAAAGTTTCTATTAAAAATTGTATAATACCTACCAGAAGAAATATTTATTATTAATAATAATACGTATACCTAGAATAGTAACCTATGCTTATAACAATCTATTAAGGAACTGTCAAATTCTGCAGTTCGGCTTTCGCGTAACAATTTCTCCGCAGTATTATTGTATTGAATTAATGTTTTAGTGTTTCTATTGCTGTTTGTTGGTCATTGTTTGTTGCTTATTTATTGTTATATGTTTTTATAAATTTTGCAATTTGATATATGAATTATTCAAAAGAAGTGTTGATAGATATGGTTTTTATCCTTGGCGAAAGTAGCCGAAATTATTTATTGGCGAGAAAACTCTATCATCATATCCAAACCGCAGGTATCCTAAAAAGGCAACTTTTGAAGGATTGACAACCAGATTTGTAAACTGCGACTCAGTTAAGTACAAACCACATGTACGCAAAAAAACTGTTAGTACGGATGAAAATGAAGTACAGGCTTTACAGACAATATGTAGTAGAACACCCCAATATCAGCCTACGAACAATGTGTAGATATTTAGATATTAGTGTAACTTTGCAACGTTACTTTCTTTTTCCATTGATCATTAATTTGTCGGGAATTAAAAAATTTGTAAATTAGCTTCTGGACCGTACGCCACTGGTCGCTTTGCCTGTCGGTGATCGATATTATCGATTTCGCTTGCGCCTTCGTTCACTGAAGATCCGGGCTGCGGCGCTGTATCACAATTTGACGTTTGACATACGAAGTTTATTTACGAATGTATCAAAATCAGATTAATGAGCGAGAAAAATACTTTAAAAGTGTCAGTAACGTCGAATTAACAAATTATAACCGCGGGGTAGCGGAATAAAAGAAAGGTTCATTATATACATATATTTACATTAAAATTCAGATGAACAACATTTTCCAGATGACAGATACAAATACCAGTAATCAGAAAAAACAATCAAAGCAATAATCGGATATAAAATAACAAGTGTCGGTTTGTACAGAGAAAAATATCAGTTTATCAATGGCAAATATACAAATACATAATATTTACAGAAAGCGTGAGAAATAAATCTTACGTTGGATGTATACCAGGTCCTTCGGCAGTTGCTGTGAACAATTCAAAATCTTTTAGTTGACATGCGGATACATAAAATAATAATCAGGCAAAAAATATATACAGGTACGTAATAGCAAAATAAGTAAAATAATAAATGTCTCTGATATCGGTCTTGTGAACGGACAGATACCTGCTGGCCAATTTCTCGGCTCCGGCAAGTCAGACGGGATGGTGAACGCCAACTGTTTGGCCGCTTCACCCAGGATACTTGCTAGCCAACTTCTCGGCCTCAGCAGGTCGGATAGGATGGTGAACGCCAACTTCGTCGGCCGCTTCACCTGGAAACACCTGTTAGCCAACTGTATCGGCCCCAACAGGTCGGAATAGGAAAAGGAATTCTCTTAATGATGAAAAATGCGGCCTTTATATAGTCGGCTGGACCCGTTTTTGTTGTCTGACGTCTCCCGGAAAAACTCAGAAAAATATACACAGGTATCCAAAATATAAATATACAGGTCATTCCAAAACTATTTACAGCAAACAATATTAAATAAATTTTCGCTTCTTAAAATTTAACATTAAACTAAATAAAAATTGTTTCTGGGTACAGAGGTTCGTTACAACTTCTCTAAGAAGGACATTGAAAAAGAATAAATATCATCCGTACAAAATGTAACTGCATCAGAAGCTGGTTACCTTTAGATCATAATAGGCGAATACAATTTTGCAGAACGGTAATAGAAAAAATGAACGAAGACCGGGAATTTTTGAATAATGTGCTATGGATAGGTGAGGCTAATTTCCACAATTATGGTTATGTAAACAGACACAACTACCATCATTATGCAGATATGAATCCACACATAATTTATGAAACTCGTCTCCAAAAGAGATGGTTACTTAACGTGTGGACTGGTATCATTGGCAATACTGTCGTTGGTCCATATTTCTTCGACGGACCTTTACGAGGTGAAACATACAGACATTTTCTGCGCAACGAACTTGGCAATTTGCTAGAAGATGTACCACTTCTTACTAGAAGAAATATGTGGTTCCAAAATGACGGTGCTCCCTGCCATAATCATGTGTTGATCCGACAATTATTAACACAAATATACGCCAATAAATGGATTGGAAGGGGTGGACATATTGCTTGGCCAACTGGATCTCCAGATTTTACTCCTTAAGACTTCTTTCTGTGGGGACATATAAAAAATATTATCTATCAACAAATGCCGACCACTATTGCTGATATGCAAAAAAGAATTATCACCATTTTTCGACCGGTACATCAGGACACACTTTTACGTGTTAAATTGTCATTTCGGCAGCGGTTAGAGCTGTGTATAAACAATGAAGGTGACCATTTCGAAGACATTTTATAACACTTATACTTAGGTTTATAACAGACATTTATGTTACATCAAAAAGTATTAAGTAGCTATGGGGAATATTATAAGCTATTTAAAGACAACTTGAAGCACTATCAAATGGCATAAAAATATATAAGGTGCTCTATTTGAAAAAAAAAACGAGTTTTACCGTATTAAAAATGCAATTATTAATTTTCAATTTTAAAACACCATGTATACTATAGCGAAGATATTTGGCATGCAGTATTTAACTTAAGGTAATGTCATAATTTTGCCGAAGAATCGTTGCAAAACAACAGACGGAATTAATTTTCAAAGACAACTATGAAAATGATCTTTTTTCTCTTAAAATTGAAATGTCTCGGAAACGGTTACTCGGAAACTAGGTTTGTCATAAAAAGCTATCTTAATTTATAACGAGAAATCTGAAAATGTAATAATATATAGGCTGTTCTATTTAAAAGAAGAAAATTTTATAACGCTCAGTCAAAACTAAACACCCTTATACACTAAAATAATTTTGCGATATAGAGTAGTTGATCCTGAACAACTTTTACTTTAAAAACATTTTAATTTAACTAATAGGTAAGATATACTAGACCGAGCTCAGATAATTGGTACACCTTGTATACAGCAACGCACATGTGATGCTCCACCTTGTATACAAACTCCTTCAGTTTGAACTATCACAAGTATCACGTCATTAATTCTAAAAATTTCGAGGCAGTTTTATAGTCAGACAGTTTTTCAAGTCCCTTGTAGGAAATCCCTCAACTTACTTTTCAGGTTCCTTTCTCAATGAAGACAATCACTAAGAAATAAACCCCTAACCAACCATGTTCGCAACCACGCTCTTCTCTTTCTAACTTTGTTTGTTTAAAATTGTTCTTATAAAAAGTATACTGTATGTTATTCCAATTACATTCGATTCGCTAACAGAAATTGGAAAATTTCACACCTGTTTTCCCTTTTTGTTAATATCCTACTTCCAGTTAAGTCTAAAGTCGTGATGCATTTGCAGACATGTTGCATTAGTGCAATAGCTCTTGTCATACAAATTGGAGATAAGCGAGTATGGTAAGGAGATCCGCGCAGGACTAGAAACTCATTCATTCTAACAGTATTAAAAAGAGAATATGCTACACTTGGTCGAATAATTGATGCTCTACCCTATCTGGTACTGCTTTACACAATCGTATAGAGTAGTTATAAATGTAATACTGCAATTGCTTGAATCCATACAATATAAAAGAGCGGTATATTGTTTTAGTTTTCTGCTTGTAAAATCTTTTGTAATTGGATTTCTGTTTTTTTTTTGTAGAGATAAACGTACTGACTACTTTTCAATTGATGCAGTCAGAGCTACTCTCACAACTGATATTAACAAAATTTCATATATCTTGAAGGATTGAGATCTACCTGGTATTGCAAAACTAATCATATCGTGCACTGATGAGGCTGTATTAAGTCAAAACGCATGTCTACCAGTTAATTGATCTGTAAAGACAACTTGCTCTATTTTGTGGTATTCATGCATAAATACTTATATCTGTTGATTTCTACATCTTTTCTTTACTGTGTAACAGCCTATTCAGATGTTAAGCCTGACTACTACTGCCAATAAAATATTATTTTGGTAGTGATAATTTTACTTAGAGTTATTACTTTTATTTTGCTACTTTGAATATAATTTATGTCTTGTATTTGACCTACATGACATCTGCTGTATAAGATCGGTACCAATTGCTGTTTAAAAATCATACACAATGTAAAACAATCTTTGATGTTGACTAACGATAACAGACAAATTGTAATAGTAGTAAACGTCAACCAAATATATAAATAAAAGTACACAGAAAAAACATATGTTCGGTTAATCGCAAAATTTGTCATTAGACCGGAACAGATTGAATCCGTATCGCTAGTGCTCTTGAAACGTGCACAGACATATCAATCTTTCGCATGAGAACTCGCGACTGCAAAGGACAGGTTTAGATGTACTACGAGAGTCTGGACGTTCGGCAGTTCCCTCCTCCTCGCCAGTTACCGCTAATTATATTGTTTCGGTAATTGAGACGGATACGATATGCTGTTCTTCCCAAATGCAATTTACTGGATGTGACTTGTGTCGTACCGCCCTTGACCGATTCATTCTGTAGATGTTACTAATGCCATACAATTAATAGTAGTGATTCAGAGAATACAGTTACAGCGAATTAGTTTACTTATGCTGTTAGTTTACAATTAATTTTAACAATGTGTCCTATTGCTCAAGGATTTGGACATTTTACAATTGGTATTTAAATCCACACATTCTTTCTTCACATACAGTGACTGTATTCTGATATAAACCTACGACTGCACGACAAACATTTACATATCAATTATCATTGTATAACATTTATTTGCAATTACTCCATAGAGTTGTCCCATTATCTTTTAATGCCTCCATACAAATACTAAATTTATCTGGAATTTTAAAAGTGTAAAGAGACTAATTAAAGGGTCGGGTTTTATCGTTTAATTAGTCGGGTTTACTTCTTCTTCGTCGATACGTCTTACCTACACAACACGAAGCAGTAAAATATTTTACGACTTTTTGACGTTATTCGAGCTTAATTAAGTGTACAGCTCGATAACACGTCTACCGAAATATCGACTACGCCCGCTTACTCAAGTATTCCAAAAAAAAAGAACCACTGAGAATAAAAAAATGGAAAAATAAAAACGGCAGAAAGAACTAAAAACAACAAAACAGCATCAGCTCAACGCGTTGTAAATACTATTAGGTCTTAAGAAGTTGATTTTGTCAGCTGGCGCCTGATTTCATCAACAACTCTTTCATGTTATTTCCGTGTTTGTTTAAGATTGCTAGGTATCTGATTTATCGATCGAGAGCACGTTAATTCGTTGTTCGCTTTTCTTTGGTGTGCGAGGAGGAAATAATTTTATAAGATAATACTGATAGATTGACAGCTAGTGTCTAGGGCGAGTATAAACCGTATAACCTACGTTAGGTACACTGCCGTTCATAAAGTTTGATCTACAATACAGGAATACAATTCACTTGAACAATTACAATGGTAATTCATGAAATAGTTGTGTTACATTTGATCAGTCCAACTAACTTATACTTATACTGATAAAATGTATGCTTTTATGTGACGCCCATTGTACTGTAACAAGCTTCCAGTGCAACACGGTGGACATACATATAAATGTTTTACGATAATTTATGTGCTATCAACTACAAGTTCTAATACGTGTACACTACATATACCAATTTTCCAGATTAATGAATCTATCTTAGTTCTAAGAACAACGAGATTTCATAGAATGAAGATCTATTAGTACAAATCTAATCTGCCTGTCTCGCCTGAAAAATATGTTATATCGTCAAGGTCAAATTTATGTTTGCAATATTTTAATTACTAAATTATTGGATTCACTGGAGCACTTACGTCGTTGTTATCGTCATATTGGTCTGCAATGTTCAAAGTAGTCAAACAATGGATTCCAATTTGAAACCCATATTGCTTCTGGTGTGTAAAAAGGCTCCAATTTGAGCACTTGTTGTTTTATTGATGACATTAAAAGTTATTGTTTCATGATTTGCTACAATTTTTATAATTCTACATATATAATATAATTGCTACACGCTGAGTAATAGATTGTCGAAAGTTCTTCAATAATCCACAAAATAAACATTACGCTTTCCAAAATGTATGAAGGACATTTTAAAAATTCTATGTGCTATTGTATAATTGGCATCTGATGTCAGCCGAAGTACACAATGTCTTCCACATGAGAAAGTGGGATCTTCTTGTGAAGACGCAGGAAAAAGAGAAATTCAACGTATGGATATCTACGTTTCACTGTTTATCCATTAACTGAGTTCTAAAACTATCAAGTATTTAATTCTACTATTGTAGTAGTACTAAAACTAGTATAGTTTATAGTCTTTAGGAGAGTGATGCAACATTACGAGGTGAAGATCCATTAATAGCGCGAGGACCTCCCTCGATTGGCCCGTACCTCAACAACATGACGAGATCTAGAGTTCATCAGGTGCTGTATGGCATATGGACTGGATAATGTCAAAATCTCCAACCATAATATCCTAGGTACGATCAAACCGTCTGAGGTCTCGAAAATGAGTTGGTTAGTGCTGTTCCACAAAGGCCCTTAGGTTGTACCAATAAATATACTGAACATTGTCGTGTGCTTCGCCTCTTCGGGAACTAGCGCAAGTATGGTCTTCTGCCAGTGAAGAATCATTACCCACACAAATTGTACGGCAGCGTTTGCTGGATAGAGGAGTGCGATAGTGTTGTGCGTTACAATGAATTCCATTATGTCCTTTATACAAGAACAAGTGGCGCAGTTAATGGTGATGTAACGTGTTTCTGGCATTGTGTTGATATTTATTATTTATATTATCTAAAAGAAACAATATAACTTGCCATCGAATTAAATAAATCATACGAGCACCATTCTTGTGATGTTGGTTGCCTGCTCCAGGTACTCGTTAAATCACAATTAAGAAGTGCTATAAAACAAGCATAGTATTTATGGGATTGCTTCTATGCATACAGAATAATCCCCTCACAATATTTCATTGCATTACATTAGCTACCAGACTGCTAAGATGCTTACGAACACATTTTTAAATACTACAATTTAATTGGCAATAAATTTTTGTTAATATCACTTTATCCATCTACAATCTATTTAGGCCAAAATTATTAAGATAAGACGATAATAAAACAGGATTTCGTTGCGGAATAATCTTCATAATTTAAGCACCTAATGCGTGAACACTTGACAGTTATGCTTTTCTAATAAATCATATGTTAAGTTTGACAGCCGAGGCAACCCATTGAAACCGGAGACCGAGAAAAAACTTTATATATATATTATATCCGTTTCGAGAATCACAACCGCTCTAAACGAGTAAGCTGTGTGGATTGGTGTGATGGCGGTGTATTTATAGTTTTAAAAGTATATAGAGTTAAGGGGTATATAAAATATCTTATCTGTGTAAGTATTTAAGACGTCTACTTAAGGGGTTATCGTGAACGATAGCACTGTCTAAAGGCGTTCGAAATGATGACCTGTGCCTTCGTATATGAACGTGGACTCGTATTTACATGTAGAATGAGGGTATGTTTTGTTGTTTTGTTATTGTATCACGTTATTGTGTCTACTCTCTCACATGTGGTTTTAATAAAGTGTGTCGTTATATGGGACCTGTATTATTTTCGGTTAACGTGCCTTTTACGTGAAGTCGTAATTTTAATCGCGCAGTTTGCACATGATATAAAATTTGAAAGCATATGGGTGAGGCTGTTAAGTTGCTTAGTTGAAAAGAGCCGTAACGACACCAACATATAGATATGAAAAGCAGTAACCTGTTGCAGATATGAGTTCTGTATCATACGTACTAATAGTGTTATTTTCTTCTTGAAGAGGAATATACAAATATTAATTTTGTAAATACGAACATTTTTGGATTAATATTTACATATGCACTTGGTGTGGTATATTTTGAAAAATTCGGTAAGCTGTGTTTGGTACTAAATGAATTTTGTATCTACTTCAGCATACTTTTTGATTGATTATAAAAACAAAATTCCTAATGAAGTAGATCGTTTTTCATCATCAGCCACATAAGCACAGTAGAAACCACACTAACTAACGCAGGTTTGTTTTTGTATACCATCAACAAGAAGTTCTTCAGTTTTGAAGCACCATTAGATTTTAACTCAACATCGACTGAAACACTAAAATTAAATTAGCTCATATTACTGCAATTTTCACTAAAAAATGTTTTGAACTCTTTTTTAAACATCGCGCTCGTGGTAGTAAAAGAAAACCTTATTTTGATTAAAACAATTTAATATCTACATCTTTTTGATTTATCCTTAGACCAATCTTTCGTCCATTCTTCCGTAAAAAGATCTAGTATGCGAAAGCTTTTCTAAGCATTACAAAATTGCCCTACTACTCAGCTTTGGCAAAATTTGTTTGCTTCTTCAGAGCATGCGTCAGGAAATTTTTATAAAGGCCCATAAAGGTCTTATATAGAACAACATGTAAAACAAATTTTTTAGTATTTATGATATCCTGATAAACGTGGACCAAAACTTTACATTTATTGAATATCTATTCCCCATACTATGAAAAAGCATATACCAGATGTGGTCTACAAAAATCTTGACTTATGCAAGAAATCTTACTAGACTTACCGCTATCTTTAAGTTTTTCAAATTTAGTGTCGTTTATTTTGAATTTACAACTATGTAGATTGCAATTTTGTTGGTATTTTGTGGGTGTAACGGTGCTTTTTCAGATTCACTAATCCTAGTTTTAGTCTCATTAGCCTACATTATTAATAATTAAGTGTTAAGTAATGTGACTAGTGTTAATCACAGTCGTCAGTATATATAAAACTTTTTGGGTTATTAATTCCTTTGTAGTTTTAAAATGGCTTTCACATACATAAGATTTCTTTAGTCTAGAATTATTTTCAACTATAACTATAATAAAGTTGATGGTGTATGGGTTTACACTTCAGTTTAGACTAGATTGAGTTACCAGATTCTGCAATATATTACATGCAATTTAAAAAAAAGTTGAAATAAAATTCTATAACTTTCTGTGAAGCTGGTAGATTTTCTAAAAAATCGTGCAGCAGGGCACTTAAGAAAGTAGCACAAATTGTCTGTTATGTTGGAAAGAGATAATGAAAAATGAATCAGAAACATCTATTCGACACTTAAACCAACAAATTAATCTTTCCGTTGGCACTCACAGATTATTGAAAAACGATTTGTAACTTTATTCATAATGTCTCACAATTGTACAAGAATTGTTTATTCGACTCGTCACGTAGAATGCAATTTTGTAATTGATTTATAAACACATACCACAATAATGAAGAGTTTTGGCAGAGAGTGATTTTTACTAATGAAGCATGGTTTTATTAATCAAGTTACCTAAAGATTTAGAACATTGAAATTACACATTCATTTACCGAAGAACCGTTACATTGAAAACAGTTGATGTCCTGACAATATTATGCATATCTATTCAAAGTAACATTGTATTTTTTGCGACTTCTTGTGAGCTTTTCTAAACGATAACCTGTATTAAACTTGTGTACAGCAGAGAATTGCAAATAATTGCGTAGTAATTGACAACAATCAAGCAATTTTCCACATTGCAGTCAAACATTTTGAACGGAATCTACCACAATTTTTCAAATGAACACGTTGTGCTATCCATTAATTTATCTATAAATTGATTAATCCATTGTAAATTATTAAATATAAAAGCGATGAATTTATTCTTCATTATCAAACATTCTGAGTTCATTAAATCAAAGATTAAATTGATACACATTACAACGCAATTAAGTAGACTTGGACTGATACAATAAAGCGGGAAACAAATTTAGAATTCTCTAATTATTAATTTCGTCTGCAAGTTGTATCGATGTTTAACACCTGAATGAACTAACGAAAAACAACAACCAGAAATATGGATAATAATCACCCTGGAGAAGCCAAATTAATAGAGGCAATTTCAGCAATCGTTAATAAGTATATTGTCATTAATTTAAATTATTAAATTAAACAGTTGCAAAGAATAAAGTTGCTTGATATTGCCGCATTATAAATTTCTCAGATAACACCGAATACTTTTTCCCCTATTTAAATTTCAATTTTTATGTAAATTTATAAGATAAAAATTCATGAATTAAGAAGAAAGGCATAAATAATGCAGAGGAATTGTATTATATACGGTTATACGTTTAGAGAGATAGCTATGTGTATTAATAAATAAAAAAAATCTCTGAAAGAAACCTTTAACATTCAATTTTATTTCATAAGTTAAAGAGAAATACAAACGTGCTTTGAATATAGCGATATGCAGCGGAATCGATTTTTTATTCAAATAGTCCTTATAGCTCTTTTATTCATAGACACACATACACAATTCAACATCAAATGCCACATAAAAATTAGATTGGATACAGTAAATTTAATTAGACGAATGAAGGACCCACCAGATGGAAATGAGAATGTAAAAAGGCTCGTTTCGATGATACGGTTCGAATAAAATTGAATCGCTTCCTCTTTGTAGAGGACTGTACGAAGAAGAGATTGTAGGGCGTGCGATCAATTGATTAATCCTAATTTGATAATTCCTATCGCGACCACAAATCTGATTAACATTTATGACTGCGACTTCGTTCGTTTCTTCTTCTCTCAACCGAGACCACGGCCGTTCCGTGCTCTTCATCCTTATCTGATCTTTTGCATCGGTAACGACACATTTGCATCGATAAAGAGTTTATAACAAACTTAAGAATCGTCTTCGGCGTTCCAGATTAAACGCCATCGAGATTATTTAATTCAAGACTTCCGAAGGGTAATGGCCATCAGCGACCATGAGAGACATTTTTACGATTTATCTAACTGGGGTGCTCAAGGAAATCAGTTCGTTTTAGTCTTTACAAATGGTCCCCTTGCCGAATTAAAGTCGTAATGACACAGCAATTCGTGCGCTGTGTGCGCGTATTGCTCTTCTCGTTTTCTTTCTTCATTGCCGTTGTTCTACTCCGGACAATTTATTACTGTTTGTTTTAGTACGCCCGAGGTTTTCGCGTTTAAAAATTTAAAGGGCGGAGGACAAAAATAAATTCAATTAAAATTGAATAAGATGAAAAAGTCCATCTGCGCAAATTAAAAATTTAAACAGTCCAGTATTTATGTTAGATAATTTCTTCCAGTTTAATGCTAACAGCTCAAAGTAGAATTCAATTAAAAATGTTTTTTTGGATGTAATACAACCTAAGCAATTTTCGTTATTTCAGGAAATACTCGCTGTGTTGTTATAACATGTCTGTAACTTTTAGCTATCGTCATTAGTTAGCTATGCAGTTTTTCCTCTTCTTAATTTGTTTTTGCGTATACTGCAGTACAATTAATTGTCTACCTCAAGAAATTTCATATACATACATCTAGTGACTTAATACATAGGTAAAAATGTGCGAAAACACCACAGACAAAATTCTAATCTTCTATTAGTCCCAGGTTACCAATCCGAAAGAAACAACAACCAATAAACGAAATATTATGTTATAGTTGTAAAACATAATATTTCGTTTATTGGTAATAGTGTTGCTATTTATTATTCTAATTAAAATATTCTTAAACTAAAATAAATTAATAAATAAATGCATCTTTTGCTTTGGAACTGAAGCAGTTCTGACACTGATAGTTTTAATATTTGCGATATAATTACTAATTACATTATTATACTGTAAGTATTAGTATATTACTGTAATTTGCGTATTACAGTTTTGTTCTGATGGTGTTGGTTTAAATAAAATACAGTAGATTTCTATGTAACGTTTCGGACCCTCAGTGTTATGTGTAAACAAAAAACGTTAGCTACTTAACCAATAACACATAAAAAAATTCTAATTTTATATTATTACAATATGCTCCTAACATTTAAGTTTTCTTGAACGGAAATTAATGGAATATTACCCTTCGCTGACACCATCATTATGATCATTAGGATAGGATAAATTAATACAGTTAAGTTAATTTAAATTTGCTTGATTATTTAGTAACGATATATTAGAATCCATAAAAGCTGAGTTAAGTATAGTTCAGTGGCACGAAGTTACAAATTTGAAAGACATTAATGCCAGCTACAAGAAGTTTAGTGAAATTCTCAGAACCCTTATAGATAAGCACTCAAAAATGAAAGTCATCACCGAAAGAAATGGAATTAGGAGCTGGCTAACTCCGGAAATAAAAATGCAGTTCCAAATCAAACGACAGCTGTATGAAGGCGGTATTACAGGTAGAATTAACAAAGACTTGTATGACACGTTCTGTAGAAACTTAAAACAAAAAATCGAAGAAAAAAAAAGAAATGTCTTCTCCAACTATATAGAAAATTCAAAGAATATAACAAAAGCGTCGTGGAATGTAATCAATAAACTAAATGGTGGTAAAGAAAAGATATTGTTCAATATAAATGATTTTAGTAGTGACGAAGAAAATTGGATTGATATATTGACGGCCATGAATAATTATTTCATAAATGTATCTGAAAATAATTTGGAAAAAAATGAAATAGTCCGCATATCAAATGAAACATCTGCATCACATACTTTTCATTGTACTTCGTCACTACGCAGGAGATTATGAGCGCAATTAGAGATCTTAGTAACACAAATGCTGTAGGTCTAGACGGGATACAGGTATCTCTATTGAAATATTGTGCAGAGTTTTTGATTGAGCCTATTATGCATGTTACAAACTTATCATTTGCATCTGGTACATTTCCTGACGATTTAAAATATACTGTCGTTAAACCACTCCATAAAAAGGGTGATAAATCAGAATTTACAAACTATCGACCAATTGCGATCATCTCAAATATGTCGAAAATAATTGAAAAGGTTGTATTTAGAAGAATAATGAACTTGGTTCAGCAAAAAAAGATATTAAACAACTATCAGAATGGATATTTAAAAGGTAGATCGACAACTAGAGCCACATTTCAATTATTAGATGAAATAATTAATGGGATCGACAACAAGGATATTGTAGCATGTGTTTTTATGGACCTAAGTAAGGCATTTGACAGTGTCTCGCATGCAACTCTATTGGAGAAGTTGGAGAAAATGGGATTTCGAGGAGTGTCGTTTGATTGGATTTCTTCATACTTGAAAGGAAGAAAACAATGTGTTGTGGGTCGTGACGATAACGGCATAGAAATAAGATCTGAATGGGGCGATGTTCTACAAGGAGTGCCACAGGGCTCTATATTGGGGCCACTTCTTTTCCTGCTATATATCAACGACCTCCCAGACGCTGTTGACGACTTGATAGTTTTATTCGCCGATGACTCCTCAACTGTATCAAGATCAAAAAAATACGAAGAAATTATAAAAAAATTAGAAGACAATTTAATAACGCTAAACAAGTGGTGTATAAACAACAAACTTAATCTTAATATCGACAAAACAAAATTAATGACATTTGGCAGTGGTGCACAGAACATTACAGTGCGATTTGATGACAATGTCCTCTCATGTATACGGGAAACGTCTTTCTTGGGAATAAACATTGACTCCTCAATATCTTGGAGTTCCCATATTGATATTTTAATCTCGGGACTATCCCGTTTCTGTTACGTACTGAGAACCTTATCGCGTAGTGTGAGTGTCAGTGTAGCTTTGAGTGCATACTATGGATACGTATATTCTCGACTCCAATACGGAGCAATATTCTGGGAAATGCAGTGGATTGGAAGCGTGTGTTTCTCGCTCAGAAGGCTTGTGTTAGGTCTGTTTTTCAGTTAGGTGCTAGAGACTCATGTAAAGACATATTTAAACAAAACAAGATACTCACTTTTCCTCCATATATATACTGGAGTGTGCGGTGTTTGTAAAAAAAATTATGAAGAATTATTTCAAAGGTATGAATTGTCGCATAGTAAAAGTACCAGACGACTGGCACACTCACATTTACTTGCACCGAAAACAGGTCTAACGAAAATTCAAAAAAACGTTAAGCATCAATGCATAAAAATTTATAACCACTTACCATATGATGTAAAAAGCCTACCTGCTCCGCATTTTAAAAATTATGTTAAAGAATATGTCATGAAAGAGACTTTTTATAGTACGGACGATTTCTTTCGAGAAAAAATTGTTACAGATATGACGTAGTTTTATAGAATAGGTGCCTATGATTTATATACACATACATTTTTTTTTCTTGTTATTAGTATTTAACTAATGTGGTCTTCACAGTCTACATATTTATCTGTGTGTTTGTATATGTACCTATGTATATATATATATATGTATACATACATGTATGTCTCTCCTTTTATTTTTTATTTTTATTGTAAATTATTTTAAAATGACGTGTTCCACACTGCTGTATTTATGGTCCAAAATAAATTAGTATTACTATTACTATTACTATTATAACGGGTCGATGGCCGCAGTGGTTAGGCGGCTGACTATTGTTGTGAGAGAACGATAGGTGCCGGGGTTCAATTCTCTGGAGGGACGGTGACATTTTTTCAGAGAGTTTAATCCCGGATCGACTTGCCATTCGCTGTTGGGAGCAAAGTGATTAACAGCGCGGCATCATAAAAGGCGATATGATGCTGTCACAAAGCCATTTAAACACAACTTACACACACTAAAACTACACCGCAAGAGTTGCCGTGATAGCCAGACAAGTAATACAGCTTACGGAGTCACTGCAACTAAGCACCCACCACACATTAAAAAAAAAAAAAAAAAAAAAAATTACTTGTCTCACCAAGTTCAAAATCACAGAATCAGTCATAAGGATTTTGTCACACACGATTTACAATACTTATAGAACACTAATTATTGTTTTCGACATTTGCCCTGTTTTTCACGCTAGACCGAAATTGTCAAATCTTCGCAATACATAGAGCGATAACAGTGAACATCCAATCAACCACATAAAGCTATTTTTTACATCGCTGGTCTCAACTGGTCAAATAAAGTTGTTATTCAGTAACGGCAATTTAAACATATTACTAGCATTAACTGTCGATGACAGAAATATTTCATTAGATCAAAAATCCCAGTGCAACAGCGAAATCACAGTGTTTGCACAGATAAATGAGATAATTGCACCGACTTATATATTGAATAGCCATCCAGAAGTGGTAAGATAGAAGACGCATTTTTTGTGTGTTGAGTCACACAAAAAATGCGTCTTGGTCATGGGTGACTCAACACACAAAAAATGCGTCTTGGTCACACCAAAAAATATCCATATAGCAAATTTATAAAAAATGTATAAATTGAAATTTAACAAACATTTATAATAATTTAATTAAATATATTTTGTTTAAGAAATTGCATTAATCTCGAAATCGTTTGCATGTTGATGCATTTGGTTGCTTTTTAAATTGTCTATCCTGTTTTAACTTTTCGCAATTACACAATGCATCGTTTTGTACGGAAAAAGCTTTTAGAATGAAATAATAATAATAATAATTTATAGCATTCCGCATATTGTTTTATATACCGAAACGTTTGGTTTCTTTAAATGATTAAATTTTTCACCTTCTTGACCTTCCACTGTTTAGTCAGTTTATATTAGCTACAGAGTTTCGAACAGCTAACTAACTCGCTGCTAAACGTTGATTGCATATGTAAGGGTAAAAGGTAAATAACCAAGCCGTCGCGTCGGTAGTACAAGTGAGAGACTAAAAATAAGAAATCCAATTCGCGCTAGAGGAAAGCAAATTTCTCACTATTTAAACCTGCAAAGAAAACAAAAGTATTATGGTAACACACTACATGCAGCGTAGATAGATACTGAACTATAGATAGTGATGGGTTGCTACGAAGCAAACTGCTATTTTGTAGCAGCTAACGAATATTAAAAAAAACTGCTACTTTTTGTAGCAGTTTTCCGATGTAAATATTTCTGACGTAGCAGCTCTATAGACATCCTATGTTCTATCCCGTTGTAGCAGAGAACCAGTATAAAACCTATAAAACGAAACTGCTACAAAAAGTAGCAGTTTTTTTTAACTGCTAACGAAAAGTAGCAGTAGCAGTTTGTAGCTGCTAATGAAAAATAGCAGTTTTACACATCACTAAGTATAGATACCAGAGTATGGGCACGCTTCCTCTATCAAAAGCTGATCAGCAAGCCTCTCCGACATGACGGCCAAATTTTAGCGTAGAATAGTCGATAACACGGGACAATAATTTTTATTACATATCCTGTGTTTATTGGGTTATATTTCATGTTCTTCTTAAACCTACTGCCCCACAATAAATATGAAATTTTTGAAATTGTAAAACCAATCGTGCATGATACGATTTTGTTTTTGTCATATTGATTTCAACCCAGTAACAGTTACAGAATGAGACAAATTCACTCAAAAATTTATCTTACGAGATACTAATACCTTTCCCTTTTATATTTTTTATTGCTGCTAGTTTAAACCACGTAGATAAACAGTTTTGTATTCGACTTACTCAATTCATTCATAATTTATTTTTTTTACTACTATGAATCTACCAGAATGCTCGTGATATATTTTAACAAGTCTCCTTCACTTAATTTCTTCTTCAGTTTAACCCACTTCAAATTGAATATTTTTTCTATTAACTGTATATTGTTTTACCGTATTTTCAGTAGTGCAATTTAAATTACATGAACTAGTGTTCCTTTGATGCAGTAATTTCCATCTAATAACATGTATGAGCTACATGCGAAATTTACATTATTGCGAAGTCAGTATAAAGATAATCAACGTCGTAGCAACCACTGAACAAAGGAATACATATAATCAAACAGATTAAATCACAGGCCATATGTCTAACGACAATAATGTAGTCAGTAGTAGACGTAACGCAAAACACACATGCAACCTAATGTTTGTTTGAACTGGCAAAGGATCACATAATTGTGTTATAAATATATACGCACCCAAAAACAAACATTTTCATTCACAAATGTTTGAAAAAGTTCTGGATTCCTTTTACTCGGATTGTCTAAAAGCGAACTCAGCCACTACACGCGCGACACTTAACGTAAATATTTAGTCTATTCCGTGTAGGAAACAAATATCCCTTGTATTTGTCAATTTCAATCAATGAGTAAATTACTTGACGGAATATTAATTACCTTTGTGTATAGCTATGTAATTAAAAACAATAATTAAACGGTTATTGATGGAGAAGTTGTAAGAGGTGTATACATACCGTGCTTTAAAAAACAGTGGAGTCATATCAATACATTGGGCTGCTACTAAACTAAGCTAATATTGGTTGTGACTTTTATTTGTAGAGCTACTTGTAATAGTCACCCAATAATTAGAAACAATTCAAATAATGTACATATACAGCCTTAAACATACTTCTTTATAAATATTTATAAATACCTAATTATAATAATATCTACAGTACGTCACATTATAGAAAATGATGAGGACTGCAACAGCTGAGGAGAAGAAAAAGGTACGGGCTATAGGTGAAGTCATAAAAAATGAAAGGTGTATTTTGCCAAGTTCACATGTTCCACTAGCTCTAAAACACAGATATTTAAGGAAGCAGTGCTGTATCTTTGCAGTAATCAACAGAAAGTAGACGAAAATATGTCGTTGGTATTGTTTTGACACCATGTAGAAAACGAGTATTGGCCAGTAGACTGTTTATCGTATGTAGAATGTTTAGTTCAGTTTTAGAGATTTTATCGTGTACTATCATGGCACATCTATAGACATGACTTCATTCAGTTTTCGCTGACATTAATGTGTGAACCTGTATTTATTGTTTGTTTCAAATTAATTTCAACGGTTTTGTCTTATTATACCTTTGTTTAACGTGTTTAAAGAGTTTTATTATGCCTAGAGTGCGGCAACGTGGAAATTATCGCCAATTAAGCGAATTCGACAGAGGTCGAATTGTTGGTTTGCGAGAAGATGGTTTTTCATACAGGGAAATTGCAAATCGCCTTAACCGGAACCAATCCACCATTATGCGCTGTTATCAATCATGGACTAGGGAGGGACAGGAAAGACGCCAAAGAGGAACCGGAGGCCGACGAAGAACTAATGAGATACAGGACCGCCGCCTTCGCCTGATGGCACTAAGAGACAGGTTCTCCAGTACCAGATCAATTGCTGACGTGTGGTTAGGTAATCAAGGTCGTCCTGTAACCCTTCGAACCGTTTATCGACGAATTCGGGGTTTCGGCTGACAATCTTATCGTCCACATCTAGTGCTACCACTTACGGCTCAACACCAACAGCAATGTTTGGAGTGGGGTAGATTGCGAATGCATTGGATCGTGGAGTGGCATAAGATGGTGTTCAGTGATGAATCTCGATTTTGTCTAGGGATGCATGATGGCCGTATGAGGGTCAGACGAAGATGTGGGGAACGTCGTGATATTCAGTTTTCCGTTGAAAGGCATGTGCATCGAGCAGTGGGTGTTATGGTATGGGGTGCTATAGCATATGGGAGTAGGTCTCCGTTGGTATTCATCCAAACTACCATGAACGCCCAGCGTTACATTGATGAGGTGGTAGAACCCCATATTCTTCCATATCTTCAAACGCTTGAAGACCCACTTTTCCAGCAGGATAATGCCCCTCCCCACGTAGCAAGAATTTTCATAAATCGCTTCGAAGAGGCTCATGTTAATATCTTGCCATGGCCGCCCAAATCCCCCGACCTCCCGCCAATAGAACATGTGTGGGACATTATGGGACGAAAACTTATGAATTTAGCCAATCCCCCGCAGACACTAATAGCTCTCCGGTATGAATTACAGACCACCTAGTCGAATCAATGCCGCGAAGAGTGAGGGAGTGTGTAACTAATAGAGGCGGCTCGACACCTTACTAATAAAAATTATGTTAAATTGTGTTAGTCTTTTGTTTTACTCTTTGAAATTTTAATCAATTATTGCCTTTGACTAGTTATACGTTTCTACCAAGTTTGGTCAAAAAATTCGCACCCCTTCTTGGTGTTGCAGTTTCCATGTCATGCAGCATATGTCCATTTCTGTCAGACAATTGAGTTTTTTATTTTCTTTGTTATCTTTTACTTGTTGGCTAGAATATTTACTGACAAAATGATTGTTTTAAATAGTATAGGGTTTTCTCTTGCTCCAAACGTGCAAGCATTGATTAATTCGCAGACCGTAAACAGTTTCGCATATTTCGGTATTTACCTTCTTAAACCACAATTAATTATGAAAAGTTCAGTCTGGATTTCAGAGATTTTAAGACGATTTTATTATATGATTGGCAACCATTGTTTGATCGACCGCTGAATGAATGACCTCTCATGATAATTTGGATATCTCCACCATTACTTTAATTTTGCATAGAACTAAAGCTCAATTTGTTCGAAATCAAGAAAAATTCAGTATAATCCAATCAACAACTTGTACCCGCTGATTATGGAACGATTTTTTACCTCATAGTTATTCATTTTCTGAAAGTATGATGATGGCCACATCTTATTCGTCTATATTACTTGTAGTTGATTTCTTGACAAAAAATAATGTTTCTCTTTTTTCAACGGTTACATAACTTGATCGTGTCAACGGCGAGAAATGAAACTGTTTATAAGATTTCATGCTATCTACAGAGACATGTAAGCGCCAAATGAAATAAAATCATGAATATTTTTTCTGTATCATCGAATTCTAATACTTATGTGCTTTTTTGCTAAATATGCTATTTTGCGTTAAAACGAGCAATTTATTGATAAATTTCTGTACAGCTCAATACTCAAACTGTTAATCGCACATCTTGCAAGATGCTTAGTAGTGTTCACTTGAGTTAAACCATCATTGAAGGCAGTTAACTCAGTATTTGTAAACTGCGTCTTTAGCCGTAAAAATTATTTTGTGTCAGAAGTGAGAAATTGAGGTAGAAAATTGTTTTCATTTGAAGAAGATCATTTGGATATAAAAAGTTGTGACGCACTTAAAATTACTTTTCCTTAGATATTGAATTCTGCTCAATTGAAAGATTTAATAGTTAACGACTACACGATAGGTTTTTCGCAAAATGACATTTGTAAAAAAATTTTTTTAATAAGTGAACATTAAGTTTCATTATAAACAAGTTTAAAGTTAATGGAACTGTAGAAACATTTCATCGTGGAGGACAAAAGCTACATGTTTCAAGAAGATTCACGGATACATATAGAATTACAGGAAAAAATTAAATTAAAATTAAACACAATTTACACACACAAAACTACACCGCGAGAGTTACAGTGATAGCCAGACAAGTAATACAGATTACGGATTCACTGCAACTAAGCACCCACCACACATAAAGAAGTATATGGACAAATCAGCGTCAAGCGTTGTTAAAGTCCTAAATTTAAAGGTAAGCAGTAAAACTGTACAAAAAGAACATGTGCAGGTGGACTAAAAACTTGTAGAGCAGCTAATAAGCCAATTATTTCAAAGAAAAATCAATTAAAACGTTTGCAATTTGCTAGAGAACAACTGGTCAGTGAAACGATGGAAAACTGTACTTTTTTTGAATGAATCAAAGTTTAACTTGAAACATTCAGACGGTATGAGAAGAGATTGCCAACCTTCAAATAAGCACTTAGATCCTCGATACTGTCAAGACACAGTTAACCATGATGGAGGTAATATAATGGTTTGGTTATATTTTTCAAGATTTGGCGTTGGACCCTTGCACCGAATTAATGGCTTTATGTATCAATTCATGTACCAGGATAACCTTGAAAGTGTAATGCTTCCCTATGCCGAGTGGAGTATCCCACTTTCATGGTCGTTCCAACACGATAACGATAACACCGCGAAACTTGTAAAAAATTGGATCAGAGCTACAAAAATTACTGGTCTCGACTGACCAGCTCAGTCACCGGACCTCAATCGAATTAAGAATCTCTGGAAAATAGTGAACAGGAGAATCGAGAGAGAAAGTGTCAACGGAGACAAAGGCAAGCTATTTGAAGCTGCAAAACAAGCTTGGTTAAGTATTCCACCAGAAGTATTCTAATTAACAACCTTATAGACATGGATTTTCAAATTTTTTTTCCCCGTCAGTAAATCTGTAAATAGTTGCTACGGAAATGTATACCAGTATTCCAGCGATTGCTACATTTTCTTCTATGTAAAAGACTTTGTAAAAGAATTTAGTATCAAACTAACCTATTTATTAATGGATTCCCTTTTTTTAGTACCATTAATTATATCACTGAATCCAGTTGTATAACTTTCATTTTGTTTAAGTTACATTTGTATTTTATCTTAATTCATTTTATATAAATGACCTCAGTTCATCAGTGTTTTATAATGATCTGATAATGAACACACATTTCCAGCTCTGCAATATACAGAACTATTAATCACATTTTCCTCGGTAAATATTAACTACGTTTATACAACAGGTCACGCATATCCAAACACCAATTTTATAATTAGAAAAAACGAGAGACAGTAATAATGGTTAGACGTTTATTGAAACATATCGTGCACAAAACGACGCAAGTATATTTGTTTTAGTTTCTTAGCGGTTGCGTTAATAAATTTCTTGGTAAAATGGTACCGATTGTAAACGATAAACGTAATTAACTGGAACTGTACATGCGAAATAATTGAATAGAAAATAAATTGAACTGAGATATTCATCGATTTAAAGAGAGTATTCCTGTAACGATAACGGGTACTAATCCGAGCATGAAATTAATATCTTTGCGGCGAATCGGTTGGTAATAATTCTATTTATTTGTATACGTAAATACCTATTTAAATTTTATTGCTTTGACAATCGAAAAATGTTGATATAGGAGATATGCTTTATTCGAAATAAAAAAGACCAAGTTCCACTTGGTGTAGTGGTTTATGGACAAGCTTGAAAATGCATCGGCATACAGAAATTGGAACGTGAATTATGTCATAAACTTCTAACCTGAGCATTTATTTAGTAAGTAGTCGCTGCTTCGAAGCAAACGTATACAGGAATTGCTAATGCAAGGATATCCTTTTTTCCTGAGAAAAGCCAGCAGTAATTTCTTCAATTAATGATCAATTACTGCTTTCCACTTAATTTATTTAT
The DNA here is from genome assembly GCA_023690525.1 of Holotrichia oblita. Classification (NCBI taxonomy): domain Eukaryota; kingdom Metazoa; phylum Arthropoda; class Insecta; order Coleoptera; family Scarabaeidae; genus Holotrichia; species Holotrichia oblita. Next base: position 70,494,184 of record CM043015.1, read on the forward strand.
GGGAATTGTTTTCCATTAGTTTTAAAAATTGATTTTTTTACTTCAAGAATGACAAAACTATGTAACTTTTCCAAGAAATAAAGAATTGTGACCTTATATAAAATGTTATATGCAATATGTAATATAAAGAACACCCAGACATGTTTAAATCGTATTCGATCCTACCCTAATAATTTCTATTTATAAATCTAACTGTTTCTCATTTTTAATGAATGATATAAACTACTTCCTTTACATATAACTATGTACTTAATTTACGAGCATTCTTTTTTTCAAAGTGGGAACATTATTTCGGCATCATATTTCATTACGTTTCCTCCTATATCTGGTTTAAATGCATGCTTTGATTACTAACTGTGATATTTTTAACGAACAAAACAGATTCGTCCAGCCATGATGGTGCACAACCCTCAGTACCGGGCGGGTGCGTAAGCGATATCTTCAATTTCAATATGGTACCCCTACACTATTCAAAATAAGGGAGTGTTGTCTTTATTTGTTTAGGATATTTGTTCAAGAAGACCTTTAGGAATATGTAAACAAATTTCTCGACCGATCTCGAGTCATCATGACGGGCCAGTGTAAAAACTTAACGTCTGGCTTTTTTTCAAACCAGGGAGTATACCTTTAATGCATTAATTGTGTAAATATGAACTCTTCTTCACTGGTAATGTCCCCTTGGCCATTACCATTTTCTTTGTTGTGTATTTAGCGGGATAATTTTAATACAAAAAGTTGTTTGAATAAAGTTGTGCTTTTCTTTGAACGTTTCGAGCTTATGATGGTCGTTATTGAATTTTAAATATTGACCTATCGAAATATTTCATGTTAGCGGCGTCATGCATAAGTAAATATTTAGATATGGTTAATAAAATAACGCAAATTTAAATTTGTCTCCATATGCAGGCGCTATTATTACATTCTAATATACTGAAAGTATGTCAAGAAAATACTAATAATAATTTTGTTTCATTTCGAACGAATAAATATTATGAGATATTTTCTGATTATGGTTATTGGTGATTATGGTTTTATTTGAACCAGGTACTTATTATGTCAAGTTTTATTTAAGACAAAGTAATTTAGTAATTAAAACTACATATACAGACGGTGCAATAATGTTTGTTATGTATGTCTTCAAAGAATTTCTTCCCAACTTCTAGTCGAAAGTGTAACCCGAATTTTTTCATGCATGAGTGCTTATGATGTGTACTGTAAGGAATCATTTAATGTACTAAATCCTAAACTAAGTGTACACTAAACAAGCGTTGTACTCGCAGTTGTACTCAAGCGATATGCAACTTTTACAACTGCAAGTGCAAAATAAACTGTGTCTTACCAGAAATATCGTTTGTGTTCATTAGAGTTTCAATAGTGTATGAGTGGTCAGATGATCTGGAGCCATATATTTATATCCCAGCAGACGTATTTTTTCACTAAAATTTGTTTATTACGTCCTCTGAGTGGTACTAATTTAATACTATACTCTGCTCTTAACTTGCACTGGAAAACTATACAATACACTAGTGCAATACAATAACGCTTTTGTATCCTATTGGTTAACCATTGTGCTTGGATTAATGTAAATGATGGTGATAATGACACTTAAAGCAGCTGGATTAATCATGGCTAAAAGGATTAGAATTGACCTCTCAAAGCAGATGTGTGAGAATCGTGACCTTGCATTACATTGGTTTGAAAAATCATGTGGTGATGTAATATCGGATACATTGCAGATTCAAGAAAATATAAAGGATTAAAATGAATGTGGTGAAACCGAGAAAATTTAATTTTTTTTATTTACAGATTACTTCAAATAACACGTTGCTGAATCGGCTGAAAGGATATACGATGGAAGGATATATGATGGAAAAATATGATATAAAATGGATGTCTATTCCGAGTTCCAATGGTATCCCCTTCCTAAATATAATAGACACCTAAACTGGCTTGAATTCAACATTAAAAAAATGTTTCAAATGCAGAGTAGAATCTTGCAAACCTTTTATAATTGATAAAATCATTGACATAATGATTCATTTCACTTGCATTTCTTCAAAAAAACAAATCTGTTTGTAACGTTAGTTTCCTATGCTTCCAAAAAGTAAATTAAAAGAAGATGAAGATAGTGCTAGACGGAAATTATGGACATATGCTTTGAAATAATAAAAGCCGTTATTTGTACAAACATGTAATAGCCGTAATCACGCTTGTAAAGTTGTCTTCTTCAAATTTTTCCAAATGCTGCCCAATTTGCTTAAGTGAAAATTACGAAATTAATAATAGCGCAGCATTATAAACGACAAAATAGTGTTGTGACAAGACCATTGAACACATTTACATACACACAATTTATACAGCAAGCATTGTAGAGGTAATCAGATAAGCAATACAGCTTAAGAAGGCGCTGCAGCTAGCACCTCACCACAGCCCAGGTAGCAAGATGACGTCAATTTGTCGCCACCTATAGGTCAGTAGCGACGTCAACTGTACGTTCTGTATGACGCATATATAACGTCATAATGACTTTTAATATCACATCCAAATGACGTCTGCTTTATGACGTTAGTACCACGTCACGACAATGCTATAAATATGACCAACGTGATGCATTATGAACATTTAGGTTACTGGTCTGGCAGCAATTCCCAAAGAGGTTTTGTATTGTGCAAAATTGCATATTGCTGGTATAATATAATTGCAATACCATGAATTAACCAAAACGCAATATTTTGCAGAGGCACTAAAATCTGATTTGAAAAATGTTTTAAATCGTTCGTTTTTTGGTATGAAAAATTAAAAAAATGGAAAAAGTGCAAATATGGTTTGCCAAGACACAGATTTTGTTATATGGTTATCCTTATTTAGACTAAATTGCTTTTTTTGCTATAACATAAATATTAGCAAATTAACGCAGCTACTACTTAATGCAGTGTCAAATTTTAGTGGATTGACCTGGTTAAATAAGTTTATACGTACTTTTACAGTCTTAAGAAAATTAAAAGTTTATTTTAGATTTCACTTTTTCTATACAGGGTGTCCCGGATTTTATTTTACAGGCTGTAATTCCACACCCGGTATATTTACAATTAAATATTTCAAATAAAAGTTGCTTTACCTCTTAAAGTCTACGAAACGACAGAGTCAATTTGACATTTGCTTCTCGTCTTAAGATCGTTTGAAGGTCAACTTTTGTTTTTTTAATGAAAATTTATATTTTTTAATGCAGCGTTATATTAACCAGAAGGATACAAATAGCTTTTGTCTGAAAAATTTTCCTTTTACGTTTACCATTATTGAAATAATTACTGAAAAACCCATTTAGAGGACTTGTCTAATAATAGAAGGCTTAAGAAAATTAACGATAATTTATGTTTGACAAATAAAATTTATATGACAGTTTCTTTATGGGGCGTGTTTACTGTAACTTTTGTAACGTAGAGTCAAAAATGAGAACCGGATCTTTTCCTAATAATATACAACATATAGGAATCATCGACCAAGTGTTAGAAATGAAGAAAACTTTATTACCGTTTTGGCCTACGTGGGGATAAACCCTCACGTTTCTCTTCGTGTTCTCGAAGCAGAAATTGAAATTAGCAAAACGATCGTACACAGAATTTTAAAAGCACACAGATATCATCCATTTGAAATTCATGTAGTTCAAGGTTTGACGCCTAACGATTTTCAAAGAAGGCTTGACTTTATAGCGCGCTTAGATATTTTAGCAGAAGAAAATTTAAATGTTTTCAACTACATATTCTGGAGTGATGAATATCGCTTCCACAATAATAGCATTGTTAACAAGCACAATGCTGAAGTTTCTCAGTATTTATTTAAAAAAACTGCAAATGTAATTAAAAAACTATTCAGACAAAAGCTATTTGTATCGTTCTGGTTAATATAACGCTGCATTCAAAAATATAGGTTTCCACTAAAAAAAACAAAAGTTGACCTTCAAACGACCTTCAAAACGATTAGCAAATGTAAAACTGACTCACTGTCATTTCGTTGACTTTAAGAGATAAAGCAACTTTTATTTGAAATATTTAATCGTAAATATACCGGGTGTGGAGTTACAGCCTGTAAAATAAAATCTCGGACACCCTGTATACAGCCTGAGTCATCAAATATATTACTGGTAGTATTGAGAATTGATAAAAATTTTATTAATAAAAGTTATGTCAACCATCACATACTTTACTTTACTTTGTGCATAAAAATCTTATACAGGGTGTCCCATATTAAAGTTGTCATAGAAAGTGTATTTCTTTTAAATGGAATGGCCCATATATTTTCGTTTTGAAAATCTTCGCATATAAAGGCGAACAGCTTCTTTAAAGTTTTCATCTGCCCTGCCAATGGCTAGGAGCATATCCACTAGCTCATTCCTACTGTAATATTGTGGCATGTTTATCAATAAACAGCAATTAAAAACAATACAATTAGAATTACTAATATTCTGACAAACAATAACGTTTAGCATTTGTTAACTACATATTTATTTCAGCGATTTTTTTTTTCATTTTCTTAGAAGTATAATAATGAAAATTGGATTGACAAAATCTACAAAATAATTTTCTTCACGGGAACTAAGAATTTTACGAAAAAAAGTTATTTAGATATTTTGTTTAGAATTAAGTAGCCTTACGATTAAGATAAAAATGTATAGTTAATTCAATTTAAGAAATACATATTTCTATTGTTAACTTTTTTATAGGACACGATGTATAATATTTTTATACATAAAATTAAAGTATGTGTTGGTGCTCACAATTTATGTAAACAAAATTTTTAGCTATTCCCACTAATAACATTAATATATTTGACGGCGTATCCTTTGACTCAAGCTGTATAACGTTATGTCACATGTATCACTAAATAAATACGTTTAAATGACGTTATTTGTCTAACGTCTAAACGACGTCTCTGAAAGAACGTTATTATTAGGTTAGATGACGTCAATGACGAAATATGACCTATAAATGACGTCAAAATTACGCCAGCTTGCTACCTGGGAGATAAAAGAAAAAATTATACATTACATTGCATGAAAATGACAATAATGTATGAAACAAAATGTGTTTTTGTATCTAACGAAAAAGCTCTACTTTGTATAAGTGAGGAGTAATTTGCAATTATATTGTTTAAATAGAGAAGTAAAATCGACACCATCTATGATGCAGTTATCGAAACAAGATTTGAATTTTTTAACCGTCATGTCTTACAAGTGGCTGTAGTATTTGAAAGTGTATTGTCTGTAATAAACATAATTTACTACATATTTACTAAAATGCCATATGGGGAGTAATGTATTTAAAAAATAAGTCGCACTACTGTGGCAAAATACGAAGTTCTTTTCATTCCTCTAGAATGAGTGTGAAAGGAAATATAATTCATAACAAAAATTTTAATAATGCTTTTTTCATTTTCTGCAAACCAATGTTTTCTAATTCGAACAGCGGCAACAAAGGTCGTGTCATGGTTTTTCGCGTTGTTCGGGATTACGGAAGAGACGCACTCTAATCCCTCCGAGAGTAATTTCGTGTAACTCACGCACTATTGCCCTTTAATAAAATGTCTGCTCCGTGATGCGGCGAGTGAGACCATGTGTCGGGTCTACCATTTCTTCCTAAAATAACAATGTGTAAATGCTCAGTATAATGTGACGTAGTTATCAGGACCGGCTAAGGAAAATAGTAAAATCTCGCATTATTGAAATCAAAATGGTCCAATCGTTCAAACATATCTAGAAATATATGTATAACCAATACATTAACTTATTATTTATTATAATAATATATATATTTTTTTAAATTTTAGTCCTAATTCAGAAGGTTTCAGAGAATCCGAATATATGGGTAGCTTTCATTCAAGGCTGCTACAACAGATCTTGATGTTTCTGATTGTAAAATTTGGATGACTGGGTATAGTATATTTAATTGGATTTTCCAGCTTTTAGCTAAGGAATGTAGGATATTCCCATAATCTATTATTATATAGTTATCGTCAATCTTAAGCACAGCGTATACAGGCGCTTTGCAATTGTAACATTTTGTGATTCAGACGGTTAATGATATATAACAGACCTACCATACATGCAGTGTAATGCACCTACTCAAGCTAATTTTAAACCCTTATGGATATATTGCTTTTTGTTTCAATAAAAGTGAGTTAATTTAGTTTGTGTAATAATCCTCTAGGAATTCAATTAATTGCTCTATTATGCAGACAATATTTAACCCAGACTACTAAAAAGGACACACTTTACTACCAGTATTTGAGACAGAAAAATCTTCGTACTACCACATAAAAAATCTATTAAACCTATGGTCGAAAGTGCCATACTGAATTTGTATCACATGTATTATGGCATTGAAAGGATTTTTACTTCTTATCTTACGAATCAATACCATAGCAGATGAATACTGTTACTATATTGTTAGAGCAACTAAGTAGATGTGTGCCAAACCATTGCTCATCTTAAAGGAAATTGGCAAGGTTTGGTCAAAACATTGTACAACTTATACGTCAAGGATCGGGAAACACTGATCAAGTTAGTCAAAATTTGAAAAGAATCTGGAAAAGAATGTTCTTCTGGATAAATATTGAGATATATGTTTCACTCCTTTTGCATTAGTTTATTCTAATTTTTACAAACAGCCCCCAATGTATGTTTAAGTCTTAACTTTGAAAAGATGTAGCTGAAGAAAAGATCTTGAACTTGTGTCATTTAGAACTAATTTAAGAACTTTTTGAGAAAGTACATCTAAATCAGCTTTTCACAAATGTTATACATAGCGGCATTTTAGCCGAAAATACTATTTTATTTTATATGCCTTTATAGAATTTATAAATGCCAGTAAATGGACAGATTTGCGTCACCTACACATATAATTACTTTAAGGAATTATAACTATCAAACAGCTCAATAATCACAGAGGTAAGAGCGGCTGACAATAGGTACGAAAGAAATATGGTCCGGGATTCGAATCTTATTGGTGACGTTTGTGCCAATGACTCCGTAACTAGCTCAATGGTAGCTCAACCGGAGTACCTATTGCTAAGCTACCAGTTGCTGTTGGAACACAGTTCACAACGCAACATTATTTACAGCAACATATAGCAAGAGTTGCTGTTTCCAATCCTGACAACCAATACAGCGTAGAAAGCCGCTGCAGCTGTACTTACCACAAAAAAAGAAACCAACTTAATTAGAGTTTACTGTCAAGATATCTGGGCAACTGTAACTGTCTCCATACACAAGCAATATGGACCAGTAATGTAACCGCAGCAAGAGTAAGAATATTTACCCATGGATATAGTCCAGAATACAGAAATTCAAAGCCAAATCAAATCAAATAAAAACGTGAAAAAATGAAGTATGTGTATCATATTAGTCAGTAGACTAGTGACCAAGATTATTGGAAAATGTTTATCCATCGTTTCAGTAAGCAAGTGTAATACACTCTAATAATTTCAAAAATAATTGAAACTGTTTTCTTGATTTACAATGGTATCTTCATTTTCTTTTCTATATTGAAGTGTTTCAATTTTCATAACTGTCTTAGCAACTATATTTTATCCGTAAACTGTTGATTTAATTTAATTTATCATTAAACATTTCGTATTTTAGAGTGTAGATCATGCTCCAAAATACAAAACGCTAAATGATAATTCAGGCACCCCCATAAAATGACTCTGAAACTAAAATCACATAACACATACCTTTCAACACACTTATTCCATTTTAAAGGTTTATAAACGCTGACATATATCGGCAAATTAAAATTCTAATACTTGCATGTGGCATAAAGCCCCCTTTGACAGTCACCCATAACTTCACTTGCACCGGCCCTGACCTACCGTTCTTCATCCCCCATATAATTTTTCAAAAAGCGCGTGCATCAAGTTTGCATTTCAATGCCAGTTGGTTGCAGCTTGCAGACCCCTGGGTTCGGATCAAAGGCGCTAAAACCGAGTTGTTAAGTGCGTTGCTGTGTAACTAATAAATTATAAATTATGATAGGATCGTTACGTTACGGGTGCTATATGTCTGTCATTCGACCTTGGAAAATGTGTACTTATACTTTATAGTGCATACTTCAGACGATATCATAGAACGCGATCGTTTAATAACAGAGCCCTGCTTTGGTTCAGTCGGTAAAAATAGGTCGGAACGTTTCTCTAACTGTGCGTGTACCGTGTACTAAGTTGATTTGAATTTAAGCTCTTTGGTGGTGCCTAATTCTAATTGAATTAGTTTCTACTTCAACAAGCTTTGTGGAATCGTTAACCACAATAGTTTCGCTAAACTAGCTAACCCACAAAACTACATAACCGTACATAAAGTAGCCCTCATACCTGCCTCAAATTATAATGTTTGTCTGTACAAGAACGTTCTCAAACGCTTTAATTTTTAATACTGTAAATGCAAGTCGGAGATACATATAAATTTTCGTGTCTTCCGTATATTTAATGTTACATAAACTCACTGATCTATGAAACAGGAAGACTCTATTACATTACACCTACATGCTCGTCACTCATGATAAAAATAAGTACCAACCAGATATAAAATACGGTATCACGCTTAATAATTCTTAATCTCGCTATGTATTGCATTAAACCTTCGTAAATTATATAAACTTCTAATCTAAATTGTCACATTGGGGATGTATTGTTTTTGTAAATATAGCCTTTTAAAATAATAAGAGAAGGAAATGACGTTTAGCGATAAACTGATCAACAAAAATTATTATTAACTAATAAATTGGGTGACCGTCAAGAATAAAACTTCTACATAATTTTAGCATGTTTAATAATTATTTATCTCACAAAAAAATAAAGTGCTATCTTTCTGTCGAGTATATAAGATTAAGGTGCAAATTGAAATCTAAGCAAATGAGTTGATGGTATTTCAATCAGCAGTCTTTTCTGCTAATGCTCCAATAAAAAAGACAAGTGTCGAGGTTTGCTATATGCTTGGTTTATTCATCAACAATTGTGTTTTGATTAAAAGATTCGAGGTTATGATATGAATTCTCATTATGTTTTGTCACTTACCACCATTATCATGTCGGTAGTGGTTGTGTAAATGTGTGTATAACATGAAAATAGCTTCAAACTTCTTGGGCGACTGCCTATCAACAAAAATGTCTAATGTCTAATATGTCTAATAATAAATAATTTATTATTTTGACATAAACAGCTATATGGTAAATATTTTTTAATAAATTTAATATGTAGGTAATCAAATTGGACTGGAGTTTGCATGCTTATTAGCTGGTGCATGTTGTTAGATTATGTATATACCTATAATTTTGACATTTTCTTACAAGTTGATTTTGTAAAGTCAAATACTATAATATATAAATTTTTCGCTTGTAGTTGGTATACTCAGAGTAAAATTTGAAAGATATAAAAGTATATGCTTCAAAGTGTAAGTAAAAAAGTATTTAGAGTGGATTATTTTTGTATTTACACGTTGTGACATGTAAATATTGTACTTTGCTTTCGTTTATAAATGTACACTCTTCATAAGATGTCGACAAAAAGTGCTACCAATTACTTGCATGTTAGGATGGTTTGGTTAGTTAAATTACTTAATTAATACTTACGTTAACTGATATTATGAAATTTATTTCTGGAAAAAATAGGTTATCAAGATTAACTGCTTAAGAACCCTTACCTCGCATTCTAGTGCTTTTCAAAGCCTGCAAAAATTTTTTGAGCGCCTATCTTTCAAGTTGATATTCCAGATCATCTACTTTTTCTATTTTCACAGTAGTGAAATCCAATTCAATTTTCTTACTATTCGTTCAATCACCTATTTAAAATAACAAAATTTCCAATTAAACCTCTAGTTTCAGATATGGTAGCCAAATCATTTTCTTCCGTTCTAAACCACCTTCATCGTTTTGCTTTGATATCTATATATAGCACTAGGTAAATGAGTTTATATTTTATCTGAAAGCTGACTTTTCATATTTATTATAAGTATGCACATGTACCAAATGGCAAATTAAATGCGAGGAATTTCGATTTACTAAATAAAGGCTATACTTTGAAGCAAATTTAATTTCTCTAAAAGAGAGTACTGCTTTGATGAACTTCTTTAGAGTAATTAAATTCACTTTAAAGCAAAGCTTTTATTTACAAAATCAACATTTCCCCATAAAAAAATCGCATTTAATTTGCCAGAGATAGTACATGCATTTTTTAAAGTTGAAATTTATGGAATTTTAGGTCAACCAGTGTTGGTACTATATGGCAGGTGAAAATAATTACTCATCTGCCAGATAGTACGAACCTTGGTTGTCCTAAACTTCTTTCTCAAGCAGATCCAGTATAATTCAAGACATTTCATACTGTTTTAATGCAACTTTCCACGTAATATCTAGATTTGAATATTTTCCAATTTTTGGTTTAAATAAAATCATGTGCAGTGTCTACTATCCTCTTTGGCTGGAGTATCGTCTTGTGTTGCAGATGATAACAATGGTAGGAATCGCCACACTAAGCAATAATAATAAAAATAGATCAATTAGTTTACTGTGTCAGCCGTTGTATAATATATACTACAATGGTAAGAAGGAATGAGAAAACCCTGGTACCTCTGATGTGTCTTAAAAACTCACAATGTCTCTCCGACCGATTCTGACATATGGCAGCTTCAGTTGGTACAGCGCCGCGAAATCGTAAATTAAGCGGTTAAATCTTTTGCAGAACACTGTGCTGCGCGTGGTTGTCCTAGTAATGCTTTATGACTAATGCGCAAGTTCATAGAAACTTCGACTTTCCATCTTTTTCCAAGTATGTAATGGCGCTGGTCAAAAGTAAAGTTAACAGTTGCTCGCTGGAAGAACGCGTTGGTCCAGCATCTTAAAAAGCTACACCTAGACAACTACCTCCTCATATGGCCACCAGAAGTATCCTAGAAAGGGACGATTAACTCACCGCTAAGATGTGGCATGCTAAGCGCCTTTCATAATATCCTGATCGTAAACTCCTTGGCTAGAAGTGCCCTGGCGGCTAGAATTGAGAAGGCTAGTGGCAGTTTGTCTAGCCTAGCAAGAATTCGCAGGCCTTGAGCATGACATAGGTTTCGTATTTGTAGAGATGCTGATAGGATCTAAGATAAAACAAAACTACGTATCATCAATCATCAATGCTCTTGCAAGCGTAGTTTTTGCGTACTATAGCATACTACCTAGCGACTACAGAAATAATATTATTACTTAACGATAATCTTTTTATGAGACGACGTGATATTGTGATAACATCCATAGCCACATTTGCAGTCAAACATCCATGATTGCGTCGTTAAAAAATTACTAATTCTAAAACTAAATTCCAAATTTTGAAACTTCTAACTTAGAGACGAAAGAAACCAATACAAATATCGCATGAAACTGAAAGTTTAAGAAATAATGTTTGTAAGAGTTTGTAACACGTAAGTAACAAGCTAAGGTATCGCACAAACAGCGGATTCTGTCCTAGGAAATAACCCAAACATAGAAATAACCGATACAAAGCGTACAACTTTCAGTATATAACATCCGAGAACGTAATATGGCATATTAGGCCATGCCAATGGAGCTAATATCCTCTGGTGCACGGCTCATGAGTTCCACCTTTGTGTATAGTCCCAAATGTCAGCAGCGGAAAACGATTCCCGTACAGAGGTCTCGCGGTTGCTGCTGCGGCGTCGTTAGTGCCGCGGGTGATGACCCGATAAATGCGAACATTAGCTTTCGCTACGCATAGTATTATTTCATTTCGGGATGAGCGCGCGTTCGCTGCCTTGCGTTCGAGTAAAGTGAATTATTCCGTCTTCGCAAATTAAATTAATCACTTCGTAACTGTATGTGTGTACGTGTGTGTGCCTACGGCAAAACTTTTATTAAAGTCGATATATCCTTTTCCATCCTTATGGCGAACCTGAACCATTTTCGGACGCTTTTATGTCCTTAAATTTGTCGGAACTTTTATGGCAGCCAACGTGATCTTTATCATTCTGCAGGATTCCATGAAATATTAGAAGTTGAAGTGGTTAATCGTTTTATTGGAAGAGAAATAGAGCAGATATAATTTTGTGATAAGGATGATAATCTATCGATGCTAACAACTTATTTCATTATAGCTGTCAAACATAAAGTTTTGTATTATACAGACCAAAAGTTTGTTTGTTTCTCGTTCTATTTTGGTAATTAGTTCCTCATATGCTGAAATTATTCTTTATGAGAATTAAGTTGTAATTGAAATCAGTACATTATAAGTAGAGAATTAAATATAATTCGAAGCTTAACAGGATAAAAATTCTTGTTCTGGACCTCTCCAGTCGACGTCAATTTACTTCAGAATATTCACTGAAGAAGGATATACTATATGTAATACGTTTGAACACCAATGAGTATTATTATCGTAGTGCCCTGCTCGGGGTTCTGCCAAACAATTTCCGTAGTAATAAGCAGTAATCAAAGCTATAATACATAAATAATAGAAATTAAAGGACAATAAATCTAATAAGACAGCCACAAAATTCCTAGTGCCTATTCTGTCTAGCATAAGTCATAGTCGCCTGCATGCATTTCTGCTAATACTGGGACGAGTTCCTAGGCAAAAGGTAAGATATACAAACGACACTACATTTAACAAAAAAGAAACATTCAAAAGCACTATCTATACTGCTCAGAGATAAAGTAACCATGCAAAAACCGTATAAGACAGTTTTCTTTAAAATTATTTCGGGTGCACGGGTTACATTCTGAATCACAATTATGAAAAAAATTTATATCAAAATTAGCTGGCGCGGCAGACTTCGTTCTGCCTAGAAAAGTATTGATTTAGATATTTAATGTTTTATTGTTACGGGTACCACTCCGTGCCCCACTCGCCCCGTACTACCCTCCGTGTCCCGCCCATCCCGTACCATCCCCTGTGTCCCTCCCGTCCCGTACCACCGTCTGTGTCGCACAAAACAATTGTCGCAAAAAATTGTAAAAAAAAATTTTTTCGGGAATATTTTCTTGGGTATTCTTCTTGTTTGGCCGGAGACCAGTCCGAATCGGTCCAGGCGTTCTTGGCTTTATCCTATATATACGTGGTGTGTAAATTAACTAATGAGATCGATTTTTTCTAATTTTTTTTATTGAATTCTTTCTAATTTTTTTATTGAAATAAAATTACAAATTCACATTGTCTCCTTCAAAGTAACTACCTTGGGAAGCCGCACAGCACTGGAGACGATTCTTCCATTCCTCATAGCAGTGCTAGAACTCGGATACTGGAATAGCTTTCAGTTGGTTGGTTACGGCTGTTTAAATATTCTCCACTGTCCCAAAATGACGTCCTTCGAGAAGAGTTTTCAATTTTGGGAATAGAAAAAAATCATATGGACTCAAGTCGGGTGAATAAGGGGGCTGGCCTAAAACTCGTTGATACAAATCGCGGTGTGACCAGGAGCATTGTCGTGATGCAACATCCACATGTTTTTGATGATTGGTCTTACACGCATGACCCTTTTGCTCAAGGACATTTCAGTAAAAATGTTGATTCACCATTTGGCCTTGAGACACAAACTCTTTGTGAATAATTCCTTGGCTATCAAAAAAGCAAAGCAGGATGCATTTGATTTTTGACTTGCTCATTCTTGCTTTTTTCGGCCTTGGAGAGGTTGAAGTGTGCCACTCCATGCTCTGGCGCTTGGTTTCCGGGTCATACTCAAACACCCAAGACTCGTCGCCTGTAATGACACGTTCCAGATAATGCGAATTGTTTTCAATTGCTCCCAAAAAGTCAAGGCACCTTTCCATTCTGGTGTCCATTTGCTCGTGTGAAAGATTTTTCGGAACCATTTTTGCACACATTTTTCTCATCCCCAATTCATTAGTCAAAATTTGATGAACTGTTGTGTGAGTCAAATTCAACTCTTCACTAAGCATTCGGACTGTGAAACGACGATCTGAACGCACAAAATCGCGGATTCTGCCAACATTTTCATCGTTTCTTGAGGATGAAGGCCTTCCGCTGCGAGGCTCGTCTTCAATTGAATGCCTTCCTTTTGAAAATGCCTTGAACCACCTAAAAACCTGGGCTCTCGACAAAACACTGTCTCCATAGGCCTGACGCAATCTTCCAAATGTTTCTGTTGCACTGTGTCCAAGTCTGAAGCAGAACTTGATAGCACAACGTTGTTCGAAATTGATGTCACTCTTTCTTTCACTAAGAAAACCTCTCTCGCAAAAAAATTCACTACGGACAGCGCAACAAGTCTAGCGTGTATAAACTTATTCTAGACGCGTATCAGATGTTTACCTGTCTACCCCTCCAGGTGCTGCGTTCCCAGTGTTGCCAAATGGAACACTAGAAAATCAGTCTCATTACTTAATTTACACACCACGTATATAGATATGTTTCCATGAATACAAAATACATGTATAGTAAGTCCTTAATAAAATTGTGTTTTAGAAATTGGTGTTAGGATATAAAAGCACATGACAGAAATAACAAAATATGACTTTCAAAATCCTAACATTCATGTGTTGCAAACAGGTACGTGCTTTCCGCAAAAAATACCCTTGACGGCGATCATGCCAAAATTGTACTAAAGCAGCCCGAGAAAGATTTAAATAACAGCGTTGGAAACGAACCACAAACATTAAGCTACGAAAAGTGTACATTGAACACTGAATATACCCGGTAGTGTTTCTAAAAGAAGAAAATACGACCCTACGTACTTGTCATTTGGGTTTATTTAGTGCTGCCAGAATTTTGGCAAATAGTTCTTTAGCTCCCGCTAAATTACGGCAGCATCTGGAGACAAACTATCCCGAATTTAAAGGCAAGAACCTTGCGTTTTTTCAAAGAAAATCGAGTCATACGAAAAAAGTAAGCAATTTATGACGAAAATTGTCACAACAGACAATGAAAATGCAACTGAAGCTTCTTATAAGGTAAGCTATCGGGCTGGATTGGCCCATACAATTGCCGAATCATTGATAAAATCTCGCGTAAAGGACATTGCGGGGACTATTTGAAATTCTGACGAGGCTTCTAGAAAAGTGGAGGCTGTGCCATTGTCTAACAACACTGTTTTCCGTTGCATACACGATCTTGCTGATGGTATTGAAAGAGAACTTATTTCACGTTTGCGTTTATGTGATGCATATGCAGTTAGACGAGTCCACGGACGTGGCAGGTCCTGGTTTTGTTCGTTATGACTTTGAAAAGTCCATCGAAGAAGACTTACTTTTATGTGAAAATTTGGAGACCAATACAACGGTGAAAACATTTTTAATTGCATTCAGAACATTATGAATAAACATCAAATTTCTTGGAAAAAAATGTGTAGATGTGTGTAGTAATGGTACGAAAGCAATGGTTGAGTGATGCATTGCAAATTATAAATTTCGTAAATTACAATCCAGGCTATTTAGGATTTTGGGTGATGATAAAGGTAGTCATCACACATTGCTTCCTCTACACACCGAAATCGCGGGATAAAGTTTTTGTTAGACGTTTTGAATTACGTCAAGAAACTCTTGACATTTTTTCCTCAGCCATAGATTTCGATTATCGGATAAATTAAAAATATTTTGGTGGTTGTCGAGGGTTGCGTATCGAGGTGATATTTTCTCAATATTAAATGAGACATGTTTGGCGTTACAAGGGACAGATATAATCATTTTTCGTGCTAAAGATAAACATTATTTCATTGTCGCGAGAGTTGGAGTATTGGCAGTCAGCGGTGGATCAAAATGAATTTGACAGTTTTGCACTTTTAGCAGATTTCCTTCGAGAAAATGAATACATCTTAGTAGACGAAATTCGTCAAGACACTGTGGATCATCTTCAAAATTTATCCAGATCTATTAAAGAATATTTTCCATTTGTTAACAATCCCGAAATTAACTAAACGTTTGGATTAAACATCCTATTCTAATTCAGGAAAAGCCAAAGGCTTTTCGGGTTCAGATTATGAAAAATTTATAGAACTAACCTCAGATAGTCAATTAAAGGAAAGATTTGATTGCAACAATATTTTTTGTCGGGGAATAAACTCAGTAATACAAAATGGCAGTGATCATTGAGTATTCAAAGTTTTTCATTGAATCTATTAGAAAAGCGCTTACTTAATTTTTGAAGAATGGTTTGAAAATTGGTAGTCGTTTTGAAAGTGACATGGAATGTGAAGATTGGCTATTTTGCCAGAGTTCGTTATATTTCGTTAAATTTCCATTATCATGTATAGCACAAAGTAGCAAGCTTCCCATATTTTTGTTCATATCTTACTTTTCGGGGTAAGATATAAGAACAAGATCAAAATTATAAAACTATTTTCTTCCAATTTAATTTTGTGAAAAAATTGGAAGAGGCAATGACTATTCGGAAAAATTTCAAACCTTTATCAATTTTTTACTTCCAGTACGCTCCCGCGATTAGGAAAGGTTTGACAAAAATCTTTAATCAAATTACCATCCTACATAAGCATTAATAACTTTGCAGTAACAATAAAATGATTATTAACAACCAAGAGTGATGTAAACGTGTGTTCATTACTAAATATAGCAATTTTTATTTAGAAGAACTAAACTCTGTGACGTCAAACGATATATTCGCCAGACCTCAAATTTGAATGTCATCGGAGCATCCGGTCAAAAATGTCTCACATCCAGATTCATCTCCTGTGTTTTATCATATCAAAACAGTTCAGTTTGTTTAACTTGTGCAGCTGCAAAATACATTACACATTTGTGTTGAACATAATTTCTTTTATCAAGTTTTTGCGAAGATTATGATCATGTTTGCTATCCTATAGGTCTTTCTACAGTTCGTATTTCTGTTAGTATATCAGCATTCTTCCCCCGTTGATGACTATTTAATGGATCAGATTTTTTCAACTGTTTAGATTTCCTTTTTTCCCGACACTATACATATAAATATACGTCTCGTAATATGACAGAATGTTTCGTTCGCGGCGAAAGCATCTATAAACCGTCAACTTGTAAGACGACGGGCCTTTTACGAACATATGGGCATGTTTACACCAGTTCATGGAAATACATACAAAGACCACTGTTTCTCTGTTCGTGCCCATCACTTGCCGTCGAAGAAGAACAAATACACAGATCGCAGTGTTTGGTAGCACGTGTCCTATACACAAGACCTTGCAACCGGCAGACTGGAACATGAGTGTAATTATTAAATCATTCAACAGAGTTTCCAGAGTATTTTCAACGAAAGAATTTTCGAAAAGGGTAGGTATATACTCAGGGCAATTTCCTAATAACGTTATTATTTATGGCCAATTAAAGATGTATAAAAGCGATATTATTTCTCCAACTTCGATCGGAGAATTTAGCGCAAGTTCACTAAATTACTCCCGATGGGGTCGCAAATAACGTACCCAGTAAATCTGGGTTCGTTTCCCCTAAACTCGTTCGTTCACATGGTTCTCGATCAACAAGCAACTTATGAATGATTCGACGCTCCGATCGATCCCCATGCAAGGCATTAGCCGTCATTAAACATTTAGCGTGTCTACTATTAGTATGATATGACCGAGTGACATGATAAATAGAGGCTTTTTAATGCACGTGCTTTTAGTCGTAGCGACACAAAAAATGTGCGACTTCTCGCTGAGGGTATTACCGCTTTTTTATTTTTAGACGGAAACGGCTAGCATGAAACCATTTCGAGAGTAGTTAGGAGTGGATATACGTACATGTAGTTTGAGTTGTTCGATGTGAACATTAGCAACTAAATTTAGCGACACAGATTTTCCATTGTTCTACCTAAATTATTAAATGTAAAAGTTACAAACGTATATCACTGGAAAATTAAAAAGAAAGTTGTTATGGTATTATACTAATATTGCTCATAGTCAGAAAATCTTCATAGGGACTGCAGTGATTTGTCTTAATTAGAAGATGTTGTTTTTTAATATCTCCGAAGTAAGATTTAAAGCTATGCCGAGTGCCCTCTCCATATCCTGTATGCGCAAAATTCATAGAGTTCTTGCAATACCAGACTTTCTATTAAAGATGTTGAACTAGTTTTGGCCAGTTCAAGTTCGATTGTTGTAATTTCTGGACTAAAGTTTCTATTATTATTATGCATTAATATTTCGCAGAAAACGTTGCACGTTTCTGATTGATAACCTGGATGTTTGTTTAATTACTTCTAATAATTATTAGTATTGAATTTTATTAAAATTGCTAGTGGTTGATGAAGTGGATTCACATCCTACACAAAGAGAAATGTAGTAAGTAGGTTCCTGATCTTTCTGTTGACCTCTGATAATAGCACTAGTTTCGAGTCCAATCTTCCTCAATCAGCAGTCACAGTAACCTCATAGACGATTTACTATCTGATCAATCTACCATCTAGGTGATTTTTTTCTATACCCAAAAACTATTTAATAGTGTTTCCACCACCAGATATACACGAAAAGAATCCAGTGCCAGTAAGTCCTCATCAATAGCAATTGAGTCACACTCATTTCTGGTTATAATACATATAGTGAAAGATCCTCTGCTCTTCTGTTCCCGTTTGGAGTAGTGACTTTTGACAAGACAGAAGGATTGCTTTTATCCTTTCCATCACTATGTCTAATACGGGATAAATATGGGCACATTCACTGTTTAAGAGGATACATATCAAATGATATCTCCATGCACCAGAACTTTGGTTGTACTTGCCTGAATCTACTTATATGAATAAATTGTTTGGGTATAATGCAGTCAACGAGCAACGTACTTTTACTATCGCAAAAGTAGTAACAGGCATACGATCTGGGTTCCTGAATACTTTCAAACATTTTAGATTATTTAGGAAACTACTGTTTCTTTAATAAAACACATTCTCGTCTTGGAGAGGCAAGTAATTCTTTCTAAACAAAAAGGTCCCGCAAAATAAATAGAGTAATCGTTAAAAGCTGAATAAAACCATAAACATTGCATTTTTGAGCGTAGACAATTATCGTTTCAATAAGCAGTAGACCTAATGTTGGGTCAATCGCCTTTAGCGCAAATCTTATAAATGTATGGTTACTCAAAGGATACGTTGGTTAACAGTACTCATAAGGTAAAGCCACGTATGTAAGTACCCATCATAGAGACCCTTAATATTACATTACAGTAACAGCTGTCCTATGTTAACTTTAGCGAAAAATTTAGATCTTCCTAAACTAAGCAGCCTATGGTATAGTTCACATAAACAAATACAACCCGTTTATCATAACCTTTAGCTTTCGAATTGTATTGAATCCATCTTTAGAAAGTAAATCTACAAGTACAATAGACATAGAACTATAAATACAATAATAATCCTGGAAACTTACGATTGGAGTGCAGCAATTAGCAAGCACTGTGCTTACTAGCACTTGATTTTCGGCTTGCCTGAAGACAAGATAGATAATTCGTTGCAACTTCTTTAATAAGTATAATGAATGGCACAGCCTGACTGTGTGGGTGGTTAATACCATCAACGTTTACCTTTACTCTCATTTATGACACCCTCTCAAGTTTAAAATTTATTTGGATTTAACCGTGAGGTATCGTATTTTCAATGCTTATAATTATATACTTCACAAAAATAGCATTGCCAAGGTAGAAACCGTTTTGATTAGAATGATACAATATTCAGATATAGAAATTATTATACAGCTAAGTCATTACAGTCTTCAAATAGTGTAATAATAACACAGCTAAGTCTCAAAATAAATGAGAAACCTGTGGTGGCCGAAAATTACCCAATGACAATGTGTACACTATTTGATAGCACATATATTTTACCCAAGGGACTGCTTCAACCGAAATTATTCCTAATTTTAGGCATATACCTCAATACCCCTAGTACTAGGTACATAAAAACAAACTTTGGACATTAAAGCTGAGCTTTAATATACGTATATTTTGTATACATTTATACAATGTCAACCTATCTTGCGCTTTACGCCATGCTTCCAATGTATTTATATTAAAAATTTCAAAGCGGATGACAGGACAGCTTCACCGCGCATGATTCTCACTTCTCTTAAACGTAAGGGCCCATCCAGAATTACGCAAAGATTTATACCTAAATTACACAAACAAGTCAAGACCGTTAATTACAGAAAACAACAAAGTCAGATACTTTCATTAAGTAAAAAATGGTCCCAAGTTTGAGCCTTTTGACGAACTCCATTAGTTACGGATATTGGGATATATTTATTATTATTTATATAAATATTATTAATATTCATGTAAATATTACTTAAATTGTATCTCAAAATTTTCTCTTGAAGAGGTTCGTTGCACCACATAAAACCCTAATTTCGTTAAAATTAAATTTATTACCAGTTTGATTGATGGAGTGACACCTGTCTCTTGAGTGGCACCATTTTTTATCAAAAAATGCTCAAAAATAATTTTGTACTTGACTTCCATTATCAAATTTCATAATAAGAGTATCATGACTAATTATCATCCCATAAGTGAGGTACAAAAATTTGCCAAACTACTCGAGTCCATACGGTAATGCCCATCTTTTGGCAGAAACTACCTGTTTCGTTTGATCGTCAACGCGATTTTTAGCCCATACATGCTGCTGCAATTAATTTATTAAATTCTGCTACTTTGATATTAATTGTAATTCATAGTAAGCTGCAGATAGATGCTATATATTGTAATGTTATATTACATTTTATTCAATGTTTACAATTCCACTTGTCACTTGACAGATGATCATCCAGCTGTAGCAAATCTAAAAAGATAAAAAAACACTAAATTAATTTAATATTCATTAAACTATAATCAACTATCTGATCTGTGTATTTCTTCAATTTAATTTAATTCTATTTTATAAAATATGTAACATTAACATGATTGCACACATGCGAGGTATTTGTTTAAAAATAATTCATTTAAATCCAATTCTACACTATCAAATGATAGAGGATGCGCAACTCTTCAAGTTGGCACCATCGGTATTTTCTTCGCATATGTGCGAGTCGATGTCATGGTTTGCCTCAGTAGTACCTGACGCAGAAGGGGGTGTTGCTCAGCAGAAATCTTATGTTAAGTCCAGCCAGCGACAAAGACAGAAAGATGTTAAATACACCACAATATTATCAATCATATTTTATAAGGTAATTAATAAATTTTATATCATTTAATTCGTACACAAACACGCATCAATATTATAACCAAATCACACAATTAAATTCCACACACACAAGAAGAAAGACCAGCCAGTTAGGGGCATTTTAAGAAGAAAAAGTAGGTGGTAATTAAAATCTACAACTTTTCAGTGACCCTGTATACAACAAATCTTCGACCGGACGTGCATAAATTAATCCATCAACGATCGTTGATTGAAGCTTCCAAAATCACACACATACACACTCACACACGTAAAATAAGGTAATTTAATTTTTAAGTAATTTTAAGTTTGGAAAGTTGTAAAAATTTAAGAAAAATATTTTTTTTGAAAATTAAAAATTTTCTAAGTACAAAAATAATATTTGCAAAATTTAAAATTTTTTTTTGGTAGTTTTTTGTTGAAATAATTTTTTTTTAGTAAATTGAGTTAAAAGGGTACAATTTATTTATTTTAATTAAAAAAATTAAAATTTCAAAGTTAATTTTTTTTTATACAGAAATTTCCTATCCCAACAAAAAGTTGGACAAAATTTCAAAAACTACCAAATAAGGTCTTTATAAATAATAATTTAGTTGTGGTGATTGCCACGTCATTCTGCACAGTGTAAACAAATTTTTTTAGGTTTATTGAAGAAAATAAAATTATTTTTTTTTGTAAAACATCTTTTTGTCTTGTAAAATTTGTTTAACTTAGAATTTTTTTTTCCTTTGGGTATTTTGTTCAACGTACGATAAGCTCTCGTATCCTGTTATCTACACCTGTGGTGGGTGCTTAGTTGCAGTGACTCCGTAAGCTGTATCGCTTGTCTAGCTATCACTGCAACTGTCATAGTGTGTAGTTTTTGTGTGTGTATGTTGTGTTCAATTGGCTTTGTGACAGCATCATATCGCCTTTTATGATGCCGCGCTGTTAACCACTTTGCTCCCAATAGCGAATGGCAAGTCGATCCGGGATTAAACTCTCTGAAAAAATGTCACTGCCTCTCCCGAGAATTGAACCCCGGCGCCTATCGTCCTCTACAACGATAGTCAGCCGCCTAAGTATATTCTGTGTTTTGCAAGGCTTTTGGTAAGGTAAATTTGTCTGCACTCATTAGAAAGAAACTGAGATATTATGGAGTTGTTGGAAATATATTGTTTCATCTGTTATTTGACTAGGCGTTTCTCGCAATAGTTTGATTATTTTTCCTTTGTATCTCAATGTTAGTTTACAATTTATATTTTCTTTTTTTATTTACTTTTTTATTTATCCTTTTATTTTATTTCAAAACCTCCTATGGTACTTATATTATCGCTTTTATGTACTTTTTCATCTAGAGATTATACTATAAGCAGCTTGTCTGTGCAATTTTATTAAAATCGGTCTGGTGGTTTAGAGAAAATCGAGTCAAATACTCACCAACGGACACACACAGACGAACAAACCAAAATAATTTTGCATTTGTTAGGTTCTATAGAACCAAAACGCCAAGATTTGGTAAAAATTTTCTTGGCTTCTACAACTTTCTGAAGTGTCAAAATTTAGTGACAACCAGAGGAGTGATCTCTGCACAATGATATTAACTTCTGTCTGGAAAACTAATAAGCAATTCCTAAACTAATTGATTACAGCATTCTGTTATCAACAGATTCATAATGTTTGCCCAATATTGCACTTGCTTCACGACCTAGAGATTTAGTGATAACGCAATTGTGTTGTCAAATAGGTAGGTGCTGTTTCTAATATAATTTAATATTCTCGGTACATTGATTGATTTATCTTCTCGCACTGTAGTAAGAGTTTGTATTGGTTGCTTTCATCTTAAGTTTGTTTTCTCTAAAATCCTTCATTTTCATACTTCACTGACATCTTTTCTATTAATGAGTAAAATTTAGAACTATTTTGTACAAATTCAAGCGCATAATAGAAACATAAAGACAACTTATAAATAGAAAACGATATGGTGCTCGTAGGTTTGGAGCAAAATGTTGCTTAATTTAGTTAATTCAAATATTTGATTGTTGTTCTGATAAAATAATATTTTCTATACACATATTTTAAGCATATCCAAAATTCTTAAACGGTATTATTATGACTCACTGCGTTAAAAGTAGGTCTCCATGGCAAATTCTTGTTAATGGAAGCAATAAATAGTTTCATTCATACTACCAAATATAAATATTATTATAACCTTTCAAAATGTAAATATCCACGTTCTTTGTCAAATTAGGAAGATTGCGCAAATATTGGCAAGCACCATATGGCAACCCAAATTGCGAAGTGACGACAGAGTAATTAAAATTATTGTTTATATTAAGTATCCTCGTTTAAATACAAATCTAATAACAGTTGATTTAGAAATAACTGCTAATTGAATTCTTATATCATTGACTAATAATAGAATATGGGTTTAGAAAATCTATCGATCTAAAGTACTAATTGAAAAAAGGATAGACTAACACATATAGTAAGATACTATGTACAGTTACTAAATAAAATCTGTGAAATTAAAAATTAGTCCAGGTGATCAATAAAGTAATGTCCGATATAAGTTTAGCGCCATTATCTTTGCACCCATACACAAAAGGCACAAGGTATACCTTGTCAGATAAATTGTTGCAATAATGTTTCAAAATGTTTATTGGATGGCGTTGGCGTTTAAAGTCGAACTTATGAATATCATATGCTCTGGTGATTTGTCATCTGCGAATGTAAAGCAATCAGTACCATACTGTTTCGCTGTAAGTTCCGGTCAAAGTAGGTACAAGAATTTATACTCCCGTCACATTTAATGGCATGCAAAATTCAATAATTTCACAGCAACAAAGTAAGGAAATAATGAAAATAGCGTCACTTCAAATAAGGACATCACGGTTTCTTTCAATTAACCCGATATGGAACGTGCTTGCGCAGAATTATGTACCTACCTCTTTGCATGTAGGTATACCATGTGTATGGGCGTTTATAGACCGTGATTTCAATGGGTGTATTATAATAAATCATAATAATTTTCCGAAATAGAAAATATATTTCATAATATTTCGATTAAAATTGGTTTGAATGGCGTAACAATTATAACATTGAATAAAACTGAACCTTTGCTAATCAAAATAATATATTTCGATATTACCTCACAGCTGTATTCTAGGTTAATTCAAGTGTCATCACTTTCTCCCAATCTTGTCATCGCATTATTAAGCTTTAAATTTAACACATTACGAAAACAGCTTGTTTAAAGATGTAATTTATTTGCTGCATGATCAAACTCAAGCATGTAGACATCGTTCGTTAGCTTCTATAGTCATGTAACGTTTAAGACGAATTTATATACATTCCATGCTGCATTAAGACGTCCTTAACAAGATTACGAACATTTAGATACAATTTTGTATAATCTGATAAGCGTCTAGCAGCAACAATTTAAGCTTATAACCGAATGCGTTTTCGTGATTTGAACTTCAACCGAACGCTTCTTGTTTATTATCTGCATTATCGGCTTGACACTAAACGGAGTACTGACTGGGCAGCCGTGTATTAACTAATCGCTCAATCAGTAATTTCCGTAACACGAAGAAGAAATTGCCACTTAAATTACTTGACAAATCAATTTAATGCTCAGGACATTTAAGTCGCTGCTCACTGAAGCGATTGCTTTAAAAAATGCCGATGGTCATCACCATTACCATCATCGTAGTCGTCTTCATCGACGCGCGTCCAATGCAATTAAATTAGAGAAAAGTAACCAGCAGGAAATGAATACGTATAAAAGTATTATGGAGATGTAAATCTGTCGAGCACGAAGACAGTTTAAGATTTCATCTTTCTCAACTGATTCTGGACCGTTCTATGGTTGGTATGTCTACAAGGTGTAGTCACAAAATAATAGCGTCTTGGTAGTATAGAAAGTAGATTAGTTATTTTATTGTAAATAATAAATAAATTATTAGTTCTAGTAGTTTTACACATTTGAATACCTGAAAGTTAAATACCAATATCATGTAGGAGGATCAAAGCTAGTAGTAACTAAAGAAACAAGATATCAGGAAAAACTAAACTTTAATGTTTTCTAGACAACAAGATAAGTTGTGTAATATATAAAGTGCAACTTCTAAGCCGTTAAACATTTCACGCACTGTTCTTTTCAAAAATCATAAAATTTACACATTTCAATTTCTTTAATGCCCCCTAGCGGTAATGGACAAAACAATATTAAACAGTTTGAATCACGAAATATAGCCCAATGAAAATGCTTTCTAATAAGACAAAATTTACTAAATTTCGTTCACGGGAAGCAGCATAATTTAAATTTAAAGAAGACATTTTTACCATTCAGACGTTTTTGAAGATATCTTCGGATTGTTAAAAGATAGCGATACCCGGTTTTCGCTGATTTGTTGGTAATTTAGCCTAATTTTTTAATTTGTTGTCAAATATGTATGTTTCTATTTAATATTTTCGAGAAAAAACAAAATTCCCGAAAAAACTTAAACAGTGCTAGCATGCATCACTTATTAGATTGGTTCCAATTTGTGAGTATTAGATTGGAGGAGTAATGCTGTTTTCTAGACTAAGTTTGCAAAATTCGGTTCTACAGAACCGGAGTTATAAGCGTTCCTTCAATACAAAGTTTCTCCTTCTTCCTTCCTCTTATTTGACAAAATACAAAAAAGTTCGATGCAAAATATGCAAAATTTTCAGTAGATTCCAATTTTCATATTTATGATAAGCCTTAAGTTGGTAAATTTTGCGTAAAATAAGAATTAAAATTTTTGGTGATCCGTTCCGCCGTCTAGCGGCAATTTCCAGATATTTGTCGGTGTCACTTTAGTCGGTATTTTTTTTTCCTAACGCTGTACTGTAAACCATTCCTGAGATATGGCTCAGTGACATTATTAGTTGACCACCCGGTACAAGAAAAAAATTTTAAGGGGAGACATATGCATTGATACATATATTAGAGAGCATATGCTGAGACAAGGGCAAAATATCTGGAGCAAACTCAGCCGCGAAATAAGAAAAAGAAGGATAGAGTCAACAAACCACAGACATAAATTTAGACTTAAGATTGGATCATTCAAAATAAGGATAGATTTTAAATGATGATCTTTAGAAACACCTCAACGAATACATTGCAATGTGCTGTGCTTATAAGTTGCCAGGTGCTGAAAGTAACTCAAAATTTCAAGTTTACAAGAAGACATGGACACCTTTATTTACGAGTTTCTGCGAGTTGATGTTATCGACATAATAACACGGCACTACCACCTGAAGAAGCACTGTGCAACTTAGACAGTGTATCTAATTCCACTAGTTGCTATTGTTAAGAGGATGATGAAACACACATTTTATTATCCCATTGCGAGGCATTTAGTGACATTAGCAAATAAATCCTTGGTCTTGGGAAGCTGACAATTGAGGAGATAAGGAAGCTACCTGTCTAAGAGATACTGCAGTTCCTTTCTAAGACGGCAGTCTTTGAGAACTTGTAAAGCAAGAGAACATATTAACAGTAGTGTGGATATCACCTAGACCACCTTATGCAGAAAAAAAAAATAATAACTATTATCAATTGAAAACGACTAATGATGTTTTAACCCCAATTCTGATCGAATAATTCATGTGGAACTTCCACTCCATTTATGTTCATCGGATAACAACTTGGCGAGATCCAACTAGCTAAAGCCTGAAAAGCTACACTGTTGCTAAAATCATTTAGCAAAATTATTAGTGTTAACGTAGTAAGAAATTTTATTTGGCAATATACATCTATAGGCCATTCTTATTTGGCCATCCGTTACATGTCAAGATCATCGAGATGACTACAGCTAAACCTTCTATCTTTTTTTGAACTGTTTCAAGATTTATTTCATTGTTCTACCGATGCCGACGATAATGACGTGAAACGGAATCGATCACAGTTTTTTGCGGCAGTATGTAATTTTCTATGCATTTCAATTACCATTGTGTACGCGAGCGTAGAGATAAGGAAACCGGAGCAATAAAAGTGCTGCTAGAGAGCGGGGACGAGCGCATTTGCTCGAGGTGAGCACGAGTTTATTAAAGCACGCGTCAGCCTTCGGTCGATTTAAGACTGATATGGCGTGACGAGCAGATCTCGCCAATACCTACCCAGATAACCGACACTTTTTCTGGTGCCGGCTCGACGTTTATTGTCTAAATTTAAAGGTCGCGAAAGCAAATGAGGTAAACGATTTCTATTCTCTTGTATTCGAAGCGATATACCATATATACTATACAGTGTTGGTATGTAATCGCCTGGAGATATATCGGCTAAATTGGAATTTAAATCAATATGGTGCCAAAGTTCATAGTAGAAGTTATAAGAGATTGATTGTAAGTCTCTAGGTATTGTGTGATACAACAGCATAATTAAAGTCATCCAGCTGGAGTTGAATTAATAGAATAAATGGGAAGCATCTGATTTTAATTGAAGGACAAAAACCACATATCAACATTTCTTGTTAGCCTTAAAATAAATTATAATAACACAATGCATAAGCAGAGAGTAATAGGGCAATTTTTCTTACTAGAATATATTTACGTCATAATCTACACTTCCACTGCTCTAACACAAATATAATTTATAACAAACCCATCGTTACATATCACAGATCCACTGTACGTAACATCCAATATACCTATACACGTAATACATACCGCATTCTTCTAGCATAAAATGTACACATCTTATCGGACTGAATTGAGTCAAGATTCCATTATTTTATCAAATATTGACCGCTAACCCAGTTGCATGCGCTGAGACGTAAGTTTATCCGACAAGAATAAGTGGAGATCGATGTTTATCCTGTTCGATGTCCGTATCTAGACTGGACATATTGCATATCGCTTGTCAGACAACTAACATTCGATACAGTGTTGTATATACTATAAATGTATCGGTTCGACGTTTTATATCGCTGGTCGACCTTTATTAACGTTCATCTTGTGTTTCTTTAAAAACAATGTGCTTCGGACGTTGGCATGCGGTAAGAAATCTTCTGATTGAAAATATTTGTACGAGGCAATGGTTTCTAAGTATATATGTTGCCAATTCGACCTAGCCAAAATGATGGATAGAGAGCTAGCATTTAATGTTGATATCCAGAAAGTAGAATAAACAGTAAAATAAATTTATTTAACAAAGAATGTGGTGACTGACTTATATCACCAGGATAAGAATAAATATAAAGGCACATAGTATGTGAAAAAAAGAAGTAGTTGATTTAAAAGTCCTCAAATAACAATTGAAAATTTGTAAAGACAAAGTTAGTTTGTAATAACAAATATATTGCAATAAAACTACATATAACTAATAATTTGAAATGGGGATTTATTTTATTGATTTATGTATTTAATACGAGAGCCAGGCAACTAGCACTTTAACGCTGTCAAATTCCTTATTAGTTCATCTTTGAAAAAGAGAAGACTGTAAACATCAGTAATCATAGCCCTAATTACTAGTATTTTCTCAAAACAATTATATTCATTTGTCAGCATGTATTTTGGTATGGTCATTGGACTTAATCACCATCTGCGCAGTTTTTAAAGAATTTAGTAGTGATAGCTGATTTTTAACCCTGATTTGTTTTTGTATTTTTTCTTAAATTTAAGAGGTTTTTTAATAGTTGAATTGACAGTGTAAAAAGATTGCCAACTGATACTAGAAAATAGTCTGAAAAATGACAATTCAATGTTAGAAAGCTTAAATACTATCAAAAAATGAAATAGAAAAAATGCAGAACCCATCTTGGACTGAGCAGTCGATGTCGACGTAGAAAAAATTTATTAAATATTTATTGCTTCATCAGAGTTACAAAAGTGAGTGGCCTTAGTGTAATAGAGAATCCTTCCATATTGAAAAAGTTGAAATTTAATTCAAATTAATGTTAAACTTTAATAGCATATACAAATGGTATTGCGCTCGTTATATTTCCAAGTTGAATATTGTAGTCTGCTTATGTAGGCCTAAATCAATCTCATAAGAATTTAAGGAATACAAAATTTGGGATTCTTGCTGGCTATTCTACGGGGCCTCGCCTGCTAATCCAGTTGATCAGAAAGGAATTATCAAGAAAATCATAAACATGGTTAACTTAAAACGCAGAACGCTGCTTTGTTGAAATCATCTGATGTGATCTGGAAACGCAAGAATATAGTCGTTTGGAAAAGTTGCTATAAGCACTGCAGTCAGGTAATTTGCAGAAATTAGATATATCTTTCCCCGCTCAGGGTCTTCAAAAGCCTATTACAAAGCTATCAATTATTACATTATTTCAAGCCAAATATTTAATTTGCGCGAGGGTTGAGTATGTGCCTCAACCATCCAATGAAGACTTACCCCCAGTATCTAATTTTGACGATTGACTATACCATACATATATATATGTACGCAAAAAAATTTGATATATCCGAAAAAGCACTTGTTGTTGCTAACATCGATGTTATTGACATAATCTATAATAATTTAACGAAATTGTAATTGTAGGTTGGAGCCGTCTTTATTCAGCTGAGAGTTGAATTTTATAAGGATGATTTTGTTCCTTCTTCGTGATGGATTGCACACTTATCTAACTTAATTTTCTAATGCAATCAATCGAGATATATGTATCACCTTTTGACGATGTTTTGGAAGATCTTCAACACCACCAGTTCGTCCAAATTTAGACACATTCTTATTAATTGTAGATTGTATGATATACTTTCTATGACAATTAAATGTCTTATAATGTATTACTTAAATTGCAAGATCTAAGTGTCGATAATAGGCACAATTATTTTGTACCTATAAATCTAAAAACTGACATTTTGATTTCAATAGGGTTTGACTGAATATGCATCGTGGATAAAAATTAAAAGCTTAATGCAAATGTGAACATAGATTTTGAAATATTATCTCTTAAGCCGAAAATTTTGCATTCTATCATTTAGGCAACTCTTATTAATACAATATTTTGCCCTGATGAATTGGTACATCTACGAAACCACTCGTCTGTGATTAAATATATTTCTCAGATAATTGTACCTTTCAATTTTTTACCTATGGTACATGTTTATTAATCACGAACTCACACAGGTTTTATTATGATTCTATGTTCGTTGCATATATGTATACAATAGAAAGAATATGCATAGTTTACACAGTAGGGCTACACACACATATGGACTAAATTTACAATTTTGTTCGTATGTAAATTTAACGAAATAAACTTTGTAAAGTAGTCTGTGGTTCGTCGACAACTGGAAGAGAGAATACGCGAAAGTATGACCCTTTATAATACGCTACCCGCTACCTCAAAGAAAAGCATATGACAGATTCCTGCCACCGGTAAAATTAAATTCGCTCTTGAAAATAAACAACTTACACCTGCAATGTTTACGCTGTGATGTGTATTATAATGCATAAATAAACGTGATAAATTCACACAGTTCAACCTACTTAAACATGCATTTATATTGCAATTAAGTTTCATTTCCTTTTGACGTAGCTACGGGATTTTTTTATTGCAAGTAAACCCTGGAGCTCTTTTACGCCGCCGTAATAACTTATTACACTCATTACAGCGAAGCATATAGTAATTTATTAAAAATTCTCTTTGTACTACAAATATTTCCATCAGAGATTATTAACTAGACCACTGGCTGCATATCTCTTTTGGTAATTATTATCCAGATAAAACCTAGCGTCTACCAGCATTTATCTTTTAATTAGAGGAGGAACAGTGCCGCGACAGGGCAGTGCCTCAATTTTGGTAAGTGATTTATATCGCTTTCAATTAACTGTGAAATTCTATGTGAATGCCAAGTAGCGCATGTTGAATTTTAGTGCGGCATGGCGTCCTTTCTATATTCTGAACAGAAGCATGTTGTAGAATCGATTCTAAACAAGTGAGACATGATGGACGAGATTATTCGGACGAATGCGCTTAGTTAGTGCGGTAGTTGATAACGTAACACTGAAATTGCTTATACGGTAATCGAACTTAATGTATATTATATCACGAAATTGCTTTGGAATGATATTTGCATAAGCCTATATAAGAGATATTAATGCATCTGATATCGCGTACCTAATGAGAAAACTTAATCTTTCCTTAAATTAAAGTAATACAAAAAGATACAAACCTATAAGCAACTTAATGATATAAACTATTCTAGTGGATTAGAAACAGTATAGCTGATTCTGTCCTTAGATAATCTTACTAATTGTATGTACAATAAATCCTTAAAATCGGAGTGTTGTAAGGGTCGATGTTCGACTAATTGGGAGTAAGACCTTCCTATTTCTATGAATGATTTATATTATTATTCGCCAGGTTTCTGCCTAACTTGTTGGTCGATAGAGATGACGCCAACGGTTTGAAACAACAGAATTCGTTATTTGATAAGGATAAGTCAGTTTCCATCGAAATAAATATTTAATTAAGGAGGAATAAACAAATCAGACGAGTAAAATATACGTTCGATTATCTTGCAGGACATTGTAGCTACTGTGTTAAGATTTAACATTTTGAATGCTGGAAGTAATCGCGGATTAGTATTTGACGGCTGAGGAAACCAATTATTTAATAATTCCACAGCGTACAGTATTGTGTAGAGTACCTCAAAATTATTAAAGCAGATTTGGTTTTTAAAACGTTAAAGCTATATCTTCAAATAATAATATGTTTCAATCTGCCCGAAATATTCTCGCAAATTACTCCCCTCCTCTACAACACTTTATATACATAATTGATTTCAACTGATATCTTGTACACTAAATCTGAAACAAATGCAAATTTGACAAGATTTGTAAAGAATCGAAACTTTACTTTTTTCATTTTTGTTGCTTGAACGGAAACACATTTGTGTCCACTTCAGAAACTTTCAGAAACGGTCTTTAATGTCACCTCTGATTCGTTTTTAAAATTTATCCCTTAATACTGTATCCAGTATTTAACATATTCGAATTGATCTTCTTGCTTGTATTTTTGTAATTTTAAGTCATTCGAACGGTTATTCAAACTACACATTATTAACAATCTCCGAACGTCAATAGGGAATTCAATGGTAAACATTCCAGATTGCTTGAGACAAGTGTTCGCATGTAAGCAACTGTAAACATAGAAAGTACTAAATTAATTTAAAGTGTTTTGAAAATTGAACTTTGCTATGTGATCTTTGTCTTTCAATAGAGTATTAACTGTATTTTTATAAGTAGCATCATTGCCATCGTTCATATGAGAATAAACTAATTTAATTCATTCATTTTACTTATATAAATCAGGACTACGTTACAGAAATATAACCTTTGCAATTTGGCATCACTGCTGCAAATAATTTATACTCATATGTACGAGATGATGTAAGAGTTTCAATTGTAGTCTAAAACTACCTCCAGCCAAAGACAATCACTACAAGATATACAATATACAAGGGTTATTGTAATTATACGTATTTAAGGTATTTAATGTTGTATGTAATGAGTTTATGTTATTAAAATGCTTCCAATTAACATTGAATGTAATAGTATAACTATGATTGAAACATGGAAGAGTTAGGGTTAATAAATATCAATAAGGTAGAAACCCAAAAATATATTTAGAAGGAAAAAAACTAATTACGAACAATTGATGTAGAAAATATCGAATGAGGAAAGAAGTGACAACATTTGCTATAAATTAAGTTAGGGTCGGAATTTCAAACTAGATAATAGTCGCGGTTGTCCAATTAGTCCAGAAATGCAAGTGCTAACTGCTGGTAGATATTTAGCTAAATGAGTGTATAGTGATGAAGTTAGTATGCATGTAAACATACGTATTTCTTCATAATAGTACAAATGATAAAATAATTCTAACTGAGCGACATAGACTTTGTCAACCAGAATTGAGTATTATAATTAAGCGAGCTGTTCGAGCTCAAAAAGGATAAAACATTAACCATAACGAATTTTACAGGACAGTAAAATGAATGGTGTGTTATTAGGATATAGTGAATACTCATGTTCATAATATTAGATATGCCAATGCTAAGTCCTGCCATAAAACACAACATATAATAGTACCCATGTAGCTGCTTGAAATGTAATTGCGATAGTATTTGGTGTTGGTTTGGTGTCAATAATTAATGAACCAATAAATGTGAAACATAAAATTACTTTCATTGTAGGACCTCAATTATCAAATACAATGCAACACAATTCTTAAACTAGCGCTGATTATGCAATAGATAAATCATTCATCCTCCATCTCACTTTTCTGCAATTTCATTCATTCAGCATGATAATCTTTCTCACTCCGTTCTTTCTTAGTTCATGCATATCTTTCTCGTGCTCTATTTTTAATTCATGCATATCTCATTTCTGTTGCATTTTTAATTCATGTATCTCTTAGCTCTCTTGCATTCCTGTCTCAATCCGCTACTTATACATACGCAACTTAACTCATATCACTAATTCTTATACATAAATATACCTATCAGTTTTATACTTCCGCACTCTTTAGATTTTCTACTTTAAGTAGTTGCATTATTTGTAATTTCGAGATTGTTTTGTATAACAAGTTGGGTTTCCTCGTTTATTTCTCAATCCTACGCCATCTACTCAGTAGAACCTGCACAAACAGATAATAATAATGTGCTCAGTATAAGCAATATAGCAGTTGCTTCTGTTCTTAGAGAAAGCACTTATTGAATTACTGTAATTACTGACGGATGTATCTCCTCTTGCAATCTGTCAATATATTACATTATTAAGATTATGTTGCAGTAATTATACAAAACATTTGGTTTCTTTAGAGGGGTTAACTTATTTGTCTCACTGGTTGGTGTAGTTTTTCAAGGCTATAGTGTTAACTTCCTTGTTTCTTCTATCTTACACAACCTAAAATTTACACTGTATATTGAATCATTATCAGACAGTGATTTATCTTCAATAACCTGTCGACGTACAAGTTTTGCTGTACCATTTGCAAACCTAAAACTTAAGCGTAGGTTGATGCTCTACCTGTGTCGTAGCAGTGGTTTTTAGAATTCGAAAGACTTTCTTTTCAGACATTTTTATTCGTAGCCATTACTCACAAATGCATTTTATATCTCTTGTGTAACCTGTCGGCAAAATATTTTTTGTACTTTATATGTTTATACATTACTACTTTGCATTCACAGTAAATCTCACTTATTATAATTTGGTTCACTTCAATGTCATTTCATTTTTCTCTGAAACTCGAAAACAAGGCACCCTATTTCCTTAATTACATTACAAATGAGAAGGAACAAATGAAGAAACCAACATATAATGCAACTTCTTTCACATTCAACAATATGTTCAATAAAACAGTTGGTTTCAAATAAAATGGAGTTTTACACTCTTAGTAAAATTTTAAAAAAATGAGGACATCTTTTTGACTTACACTTGTTTACTGCATAAAAACAAATACGACGTACTATTTCGTGTTATTTACTTTTTAATATTAAATCAAATTTGCGTAGTAATTCACACCTCAAAAAAACGCACTACCTTCGTTACTGGAATTTAGCAGGAATTTGTTAAAGCGATCAACTAATAGCTACGTTTAGTAAATTCGTTTATTGATACCATTTTTACGTACCTACGCCACTGACTGTACCACATATTTGCGTAAATTAGTCTAACACGTAAATTACCTTAATATGATATTTCTCCCCCAAAAATTACTCTGCAACTTTCCCGTTCCTATTCCTAAATCAATTAAATTCATAAAGTATCCTAAGTACAGAAAATGGCGGAAATGCAGACACGTGCACAAATTTTCATTCTCAAAAACGACTCCCTCGAGTGGACTTCGCCTCTTGCAACCCTTTGTTTCATTATACACATTCGTGTGCTTTGAATTTAGATGGCGTTTTATACCTAATCTGGCTATAATTTTTTAAATTACGTAACATCTTATCTGCTAATCTTATATAAAATATCGCACGTGAATACCACACACAATCAATATTATTTTAGCGGTAAAACCCCTTAATTTTTTATGCTGGTAATATCACTTAGAAAATAATTATCTAGTTATACTATTTTTAAATTGTTAGCTACTTTTAGAACAACATTCAGTGCAGACTATTTTAATTCTACATGGTTATCGTGCAAAAAGGGGAAAGATAATAAGAATACAATGATTTTAATACGTTACAGTACAGCTAAAACGTAGATAAAGTGTTCCTTTTCCGCAATGTCTTTAACGGAGGTAATTTTCTTTCGCTTACTTAGTTTCAAACGGGTTCACGGTTAGCAGGGTGTATAATTTTTGTTACTTGCCTTCGAGGTGTAAGTAATATTCAGGCTGTAATGTAATTTATAATGTGGAACGGTGAAGTTGTAATTTTGGCTTTTTAGTTATATATTATAACGTAGTATCGCACAACGTGAGTACAAAGCGTGTATTTATTTCTGGACTTAATTAGGTAGTAGTTGAACTTGAGCGAAATTTTGCTACGTACTTGTTCCTGTACAAGTACTCAAGATGGTGTTTTACGAGATTAAATTTTTGGTGGAGTATGCAAACTACATGTACATGCTAAACGGTTTATGTTGAACATAGCATATTTTTAAACTTACCACTACCTGAAACTGCTAAAGTTTGCACGTCCTGTGAACTACTGTGTTAGAATATAATATTACGATATTCAAAGTTACGGTGTAAACATTCGAAATATTCGTTGTTATGTAACAATGTTGAACGTGCGAAGGAGAATTTAATGAAAATTATATTCAGAATTTTAACACCATGTTGCAGGAGGTATATTATATACACTACGTGAATGATAGTTCTAGAATCCGGTTAACCCGAGATTGTTAAAAGCTGTCACCAACTGTCTGGTGAAGAATCGTAAAATACGACTGGCTCTACTTTATGCTGAACTCGGCGAGTCAAAAGGGTGGTTACAACACATTATAAAAACGCCTCTTTAGTTCAGAAAAGTCTTCGCAAGGTGAGTGCTCAAGTTGCTGTTAGTAAGCACGACAAGAAAAGAGTTGATGATGCTCAATTGATTTGAGACGAGTATGGTGCCGAATGGGATGATTTCTGGGACAATCCATTAACTGTCAATAAGATTTTGATTTACAAAGAACCATCACAGACCCGAATTCAGCTTTCGAATGGCAGCTTTCTGATCAGCCACCGCCAGAAGTCAAGCGTACCAAAATGAAATTCGAAAAGATCATAGCTACTGTGTTGTGGAATAAAGATGGGATGGTGCATATTGACCGTCTCAAATCGGGTAAATATATCAACAAAACATACTACATGAACCTAAGAACCTACTAGGAACCATCGTAAAGTCAAATTTCTGCAAGACAATTGTCCAGTCCATAAAGCACATGTTACACTCGAAAACATCACTGAGCTGGGTTGGACGTTACTGAAACACTCAGCCCACTCGCCCGAATTGGCACCATCTGATTATTAGTTCTTTCAAAATTTGAAAAATGTTAAAACGCGAATTTATAAACGCTGATGACGTACAACCACAAGTTAATGGCTATTTTGCCCCAAAAGAAATCAGCCTGGTTTTTTTAAAGGCTTTGATATGTTCCATTCACAATCATCCAATGTAATTTTAAACAACAGACAGTTATTAATTTTTATATCAAAACACTTTCTCATTCAACTTTTACTAAGCATCTCCTCAGTTATCTTCCTTTTTCTATAAGAGTTAAGTTGGCGGTTCCTTCATTTTCTATGACTTACTGCTTCAGGCCGATAACCTACTATTTAGATATAAAGTTACTTTAGGTACACCCTTTGCGAGGTTTATATTTCCATCTGTGCGTCGATGAATTATTTTACGAACTCTGAAACTTCCTTACCAGAATGTTATTGTACGAATAATTAAGCCTTCTTCTATGGCATCGCTCTCTCTCTGTCCGCAAAAGTTGAATATTGTCGCGCCTAATAAGTTTTTAAAAGTTTTATGAGTTATTTTAGCTCTACTAAAGGTCGTTAACGATTGCTAGAGATCTTTCAATCCAAGCCCTGTGAAATGGTGTGTCTGCTTTCTGGATGGTAGACTGGTGATGCACGATCTTACTTGAAAAAAGAGATAAATGATGAAAGAATAGAACTCCTATATTCGTATGTAATTATTTGTTAGACACAAACCAGGATGCACAACTGATCAACGGTAGACTTTTAGTATCTAGTTGACAAATAATAAGTCAAACCACGTGATTCATCACCTTCGTCTCTCCTTAGTAAACGTGGTTTCAGACAGTACACCTCAAATTTAGCAGGTAACTTAAATCTACGTCAATTATGCGGTGGATCTAAACAGTTTTGTTTTGTTAGTATTACGCTAATATGCTTTCTAAACCGTTAATAGCATTTCAGAGTCAAACAACAACAAAAAATCTGGAATTAAACACAAAAGTGATATATTTATTTCAACACAAAACAGCTACCAACAAAAACAACATAGTATACAAAAAAACCTCTTAAAGATCATTAGAAAAATCAGTTGAAAAGAGCGAACACTAAACACTTCAACCACCACCAGTTTAGTGAGTTGAAGTGTTTAGTGTTCCACTTGTGCACCAAGAGATCCGATGAAAAACTTCGAAAACGGCGATATATTCAGTCGACTAAACAATTAGTGAAATCTACCATTTGTTGCATGCATAAGTTCTGCATTTTACGCAAACATTTCCTGAAAATTTGTTGCAGTTTCGAGGACAAACATTGCATTATAATTTGATGGTCCAAAAAAAGCACATGTCCGTGTATTTTGGTCCTACGGGTAAGCAGCCAGTAGTCGAACTACCTTGTAAATTAATTTCTAACGATTTTTTTTTCTTAAGGATGATTTGTTTTATAATCACAAAGGGAGTTTATACCAGATATATTTGAAAAATCATACAAAATGTTTCTGCGCTTTGTACCAACATATTTTATCTTTGTGTGTTGTAACCATTTTCTTATGACCAAATATTGACAAGCTTGGTGAGATTCTCTTACATAGTATAATGATGTCAATAGAATTGCTTAACTTTATAAGACCCATCTTTCTTACTTCTGTTTCGACGTATGAAAATATGGCTGTACAACTAGTTTCGCCACCTACGCAATCAAACGTCTTTATACCATATGCCTCTTCTTCTAGCCACATATTAATTGAATGAATTCTCCGAAGTGCAGTCATTGTAGGAGTGTAATGGTATATTCACTAGCAATGAAGTTATTTTGAAAACTATCTAAGTAAATTTCGGAAAAGTTTTCTAAAAGCAATTTTTTTTCGTTCGTTTCTGGTTGTCATACATCTATATGAAATAAAAAAATTATCAACCTAAATGATCTCGAAATTTAATTTAATTTTATGCAGATCATAGTCAAGTCTCATATTAGAACATCTACCATGGACAGGCCTAGAAATGTTTAAACTTACTCATTTCACGGCATGGTTTTATCAATCTTGGATAATGCACAAGGAATCAATTTTTCTAAAAAAAATTGAAAAGCAATGTGCTTGTATAAAAAGGTGTGCTAAACGTGATGAATGATGTTTCCAAATAGCTAGAAGAAGAGGAATACCTACCTTAGAAGCACGACCGTGTTACAATTGCTAACGTTTCTGTTCAATATTTCTACATATGTCACCTTTATATGTATTTTAAAGTTTTTTGAATCTATACCCGGTCCATAATACATATATCTTATAGAATATATGTAACATGAAGAACCGTGCCGAATTCTCCAAAACTCTTACTCATTGAATTAGAAGCATAACAAAAAGGGGTATTAAAATAACAATTTTAGTTATCATACATAATATCAGTCCAAGGTTCTGCAGAACACATAAGACTCGGTATCTCCTAGATAATTTATATAGGCTCCTTTTACGTTAATATAGGAATCTGTAAAGCCTTTCAAGGTCTTTTATAACCTCAACAACAAGAAGATGTAAATTTTAACGATTGTCTCAATAACAGCGTATTTCATAGCTACTAGCGTAATGCACGTTTATACTTGCTGTTCGTAGAGCGCAAGACTCTCATTAAGCCGCATTAACTTTTATTTATAAATATATAAAATTATAGCCGAGTGCAGTGTATTACGCGCACCGTTTCGCATACCTGTCTATATGCGACCATCTACCGATGAACAAGTGCAATGTCTGCCTACCGTCCAACGTTTCGTTGTACCCTCAGGTGAACTGTTGGTGTTCACAGATTACCGCTTGAAGGATTATTGGCTTCTTGCGTGTAAAGACCGTCAGCAGTTGCAGCAGTCCTTAGGTACTCTCTAATTACATGTTTGCTGGTCACGTATATACCACGCATTGTACTCGAATAACGTTTAATTGTAAGGATTTGCAACCAGCCATCAATCCTCCCAGTGTATAGCTACACAGCTATTTAAATCTAATGGATATGAACATATATTTTTGTAAAATGTATGCAAAAGTGGTGTTACGTAATGCTTCCATTACTGATTGGGTAATTTTCCGTTTAAGTATACTGTAGAAAGTTGATGAAAAATTACATCACTTGTTAAGCATAAATACTAAGTTCTTCTAAATTTTTCTGTTTTACTTTCGTCTCTGATACCCAAACAATTTCATACTTCGAAAAATCAAAGCATTTCTGCACCTTCAATTAATATCTCGAATTTATTCAATTTGGAATGACATGTTTATAGAAACCATCAAATTAAATTTTTGTGCATTTTTATTAGTTGTGATTATTGTGATATTAGGACACCATACAGTATAATAAATATTTGTAAATGCCTTATTTGTATGAGGTATGTCTTGTCCTGTTATTGGTAATTTCCTAATCGAGAATAGAACAAAACACAGTTACGTAAAACTTTCTAGAATAATTAACTATAATTGCTTATGGGAAGCTTGTTTTTGTGTGGTAATAAATCTAAAATCTGTAGTAGTAGGCTTGTAAAAATGTAAGACTCGAATACATCAAACAATCAAAGAAAAGGAAATCTGGCATTCAATATTTATCGCGAAACAGAAGAGAGCCACAAATAAAACAACGTTGAATTAAGATAATATTTATGCAACCGTTATTGTTGCGTTGTTCTTCGTTCTGCTTTCCATATGATTGTAAATCATCCAAACAGATATACCCGAACATATACAGAAAGAGGAGTCACAATCGTCAGGACCGGAATAAGTTGTAGTTGTTTTTGTGGTATCAGATAATGGTGTTTTCAATTCTGCAACGGATTATATAAACGACTTTTTAAGTTGTGGTTGCGAAAGCAAAATTTATTAGCTGAAGTTAGGATCAAATCAAGAAATTTCATAATTGTATTTATATTTCAAAAGTCAAAATCATAAACAAGGCGTTCATCTTCTCTAAACTGTCAACAAGTTTTACTGAAATTACTCATCTATAAAAAAAAAACCCTCAAATCAAATCATCAGTGTGACTTTTGAGAAGACATTGGGACCATTGAACAGATAGTTATTATATAACATTTACTTCTTGTTCCTAAGCAAACTGATTGCAATTTATTTGGAGACAAACTAAAAAGAAATATTTTCAATTGTTTACTAGAGGTTTTAGAGGAGGTTTAGAAAACACAATCGTAAGACAATGAATGTATTTACAATGACAAAGACTTACTGTCGTTAGACCATCCGCCAAAGAGCGACTGGAACAACATACTTCAAACATTACTTATATCTAACGGATTTTAGAAGTTGGTGCGACTGGCAGAACATTGTCCTGTCCAGAGACTGAAGATGATGAGATGACGTTGATATTACAGGCTGGAATACGTTCCGAAATAAAAGACAAGTTTTCAATCTCAAAACGTATTCCTTCAGTTCTGAATATGTATATATGTACATTCGAGACTGTACATGATCTTTAGTTCACATATTGCATATTTATTGAACAGTACTAAAAGACACAAGAAGTTAAAATTATTTGTATAGTTTTAACAGGTGTATAGTATGACTATGATCCGTTCAATGTAGTCATTATAATTCAACTTCGCCTTTGACAACTGTTGCCATAGAGGAAATTAAAAAACGCAGAAAAGTTTATTCTGAAAAGTTTAAAACTGGAAATAAATGTAATGCTATAGGTATACACTATTGAGTACGGCTCTGATAATCATATTCCACTAGTATATGGAAGTTTGGCAAGTTTATGTAAACTGAAAGCTTTATTAATTCTTATATCTCTGAGAAATTTCGACTGCGCGGCAATTACTGTTAACGATAAGTGTCAGGCGATATATCTCGAAGGTGAATGAAGGTTCAGATTTAACGTTTCCAAGAAGGACAGTTGTTCTAATTTGGGCAGATGACTCATGTGATTTCTTCTCCGGCTTTGTGAATACGAAATATACATGCATACACTCTGATTCTGTTCTTCATATTAAAAATGTTTTAGTAACAAACACAATCAGTTGAACTTTTAAAAGAATGAAATATATACTATATTAGATATAGTTTCGAAATTTGCTTAATTACAATAATAATCATGGTAATAGTAATGTTTCGCCGAATTTAGTTTCAATTATTTACATAAATTATAATATTATTTCCAGGTAAATATAAATCGACATTTTCATTATAATTCGAGGCGGAATAATGTAATATGTTTATAAAGTTATAATTACGTCAATATTTTATTAGAATAATTATACCTCCATTAAATGTATTGACAATTGTATAATAATAATACAGAATAGTATATATAATTAGATACTATATAGTACAAAATAATAAAGCCGGTTAAATCGGAATAAAGCCTAGCGACAAGACAAATGTCAATATTCGATTAGTTGCCTGAAATGGGGTTGACATTACATAATTACAAATACAGTAACATGTTTAATTCACCGGAGAAAATGAGGAAAATGGCAAACAGCTTTGTAGCTTCATCCCTGGAACGAATGTTTCGTTCAAATATTGATCGCATAATGTGAAACTTTGAATTGTGTTTTAAATTATTAAACTGTCCTTGTTTCAACTGGTGAGAACTAATTTAAGACATACCGAAGTATTCATCGTGCAGCCTGTCTTCCTTTAACTATCTCGTTGTTGCTTTATTTAACCAGAATAATTAACTTTTCGCAAATATTTATCAATAAAATACTAATATGGATTTCATACCATTAGCATATAATTATTAACACCATTCTGACAAATACTTAAAAAGCGTATGAAGTATAGCCAACTTGGCTAGTTTAGTTCAGAACAATGAGCAAATAATTTTATTATGTTGCAATCACCACCGTGTTAAATAATAGTTCGGAGAGGTGTAACAATATAAGTTCACGCATAACAATAATGTATATTATGAATATTTATTAGCTCAGGTGTAAAGTTAGTTACGATAATGGGATGGCGAAGTTATTGCTAGCGGATTTATAGGACTGTAGGATTACGTACATGCCCTGAATATACTCGTATATTGCTATACGTATACGTTATCATATTTTTATTTTAAATAAATGGTGTTGAAATTAAGAGTTATGTTTGTTGTGACACTACTAATTATTTAGCGCAAATTATATTAATATACAACGAAACCTGTAAAAGCAACAGGTTAGTTTCATTCTTCACACTTTACTCATACCGATGTATGTACTATCTCTGACAAAAGAAATGAATCACCTATTTTGAGGGGTGCCGATAGCGATTTAATCGCTGATTTACTATTTGTTTGGTCAACTGTATGTCTCAGGTATACGGCTTTACATATTTATGTATAAAATACGCTTCAGTTTATATC
The DNA here is from genome assembly GCA_023690525.1 of Holotrichia oblita. Classification (NCBI taxonomy): domain Eukaryota; kingdom Metazoa; phylum Arthropoda; class Insecta; order Coleoptera; family Scarabaeidae; genus Holotrichia; species Holotrichia oblita. The sequence continues at coordinate 70,537,049 of CM043015.1, forward strand.
TGCATATATGTATATTAAAATATATATACTTTTAAGCCTTAACGTATCACTTACAACCCTCTTGCATTTGCACAACAATTAGTATACATATTTAAAATTTATTATTATTATTAATAATTAAATTATTTTTTTATTCAATACGTCAATCAATATTTTCTGATATACATACAATACGTATATAGTACCATTATATCATATAAAGTAATTCGCTATAGTGCGTGCAAAGGGACGAAGTCAAATAAAATACAAGAAAAAAACAATAGATACAATTTAATCTGAAAAATAATTATTTATCTACGACGACAAAATACATGATGAAGTAGTTTGCAATACTTAAGAGGGTCGTCTACCAGCTGATTGTTTTACAGCGGTGCCATATTTACATAATTATATAAATCGTTTGCTTGATTTTATTGCAATATAATTTGAAAATTGGGTTTGATACACATATTTCTACAAATATTATTTTATATATACATATTTTATATTATTATATACAATTTTGTCCATTAATATTCGATATTAACTTCAACAATCTCTATTCCCGTTTACCTTGATAGGGAAATAGAGATTATTCAATTAATTTTTAGATTTAATTATTGAAATTTGCCATGAGCATGCAAAATACGTCTACACATATGTGTATGAAGCCCAATTTTAAAATACGGTTTAAATAAATTATAAAAACATTATGTTATGAGAAAATTTAATTGTGGCAACATCGCCAACTGTCAAACGGTAATCGGCCCTCTTAATAATTCAAAAAGATATTTTCTATTATTATTTTTTGAATGTTGTAGTTAAACTTAGAACAGTAATAAACGGTAAAGATTTACTGCAAATAAGTATACAGGGTGACTGGTAATGAAACCGTCATACTTTATAGCGTGTTAGTAAAGATCATTTGCAATAAATATGGCCAAATTTCCTTTATCCAAAAGGCGCCCGTTTTTGACATATTGTGTTTTTTTGTTTTTTTTTTTTTTCGAAGTTCACTAATTACGCTCACTCAAACTTAAAATTTACGAAAATAATGGAGCTTTTTCTCAATTTTTCAGTTTGTCTGCGTAGAGGACATCTCAACACACATTATTTATCAGTGACAATTACGTTAAATACTTGGAAAATTAAAACTTCCGCTTTTGATGAAACTGTAGACACAACCTCTACCTTTGTGACTATTTATTTAGCGATTGTGTCTACAGTTTCATCAAAAGCGGAAGTTTTAATTTTTTTTTAATTTTCCAACAATTAACAATAAAGGTTAACTAACACAAAAAAAATCTACTTAACATAACATTTCAGGAAAATGTTGAAGATGATAATGCGATAAGACATTAACACTTCGAAAGGATCATCATTTTCTATAGCCACATCTATAATCATTTATAATCACCCTAATAATCTATAAATCGATCAGATAAACGAATATATGCATACAATATAATAATACAATCATTGTAAAATAAAAGTATTAATTATTTGTATTACCAAATCCGTAACTACATTAGAAATTCTTTCTAAGAAGTAAATATCCATCTATTAGTATAATTAAGGATCGAGCGCAGTGCTCTAATTCTGTGTCTAATTCTGTTTCTTAATGTAGCATTTTATATATGGCAAATTATGTGTATACGACGACACACATACTATTGATAAATATTACAGCGGACACTGTGATGATGCTATTTGTAGGTGTATTAAATTTACAGTGTATGCTATTGCGGAAAATATTACTACCTAATGTCTTTCTACTTATATCTAAAATATTTCACAGCATACAGCCGCTGGCACTTTACAGTTGACCAAGTTGTTTGTCTGTTTATATTTCGCTACCTGAATTAGTCCCGAGGAAATTTTATGGCTTTTCGATTCAATTCTTCTGTCTTTTATAGTACATACATTATTGTAATGTACATGTGTATTAGAAACAATGAGCTGCTGTCATTGCTAATTATTACTGTAGGATAAGTTTTACAAATATCCGCTAATGTATCGGATCTATCGGAATCACCTTTTTACTTTGGTGAAGTAAAAGATTTCTAACCGTAGAGAAATGGAACAGGTACTGATGCTTTAGTCTCGAACCTGACTTGGATTCTTGCAGAATATAAACTGCCGAGGTTATCGCTTACTGTGTATTCGTTAAATTACATACCGGCTTAAAGCATTATTGTAAAAACTTTCAGATAAATTGTATATCCTAGCACAGTGGTCCCAGCTGGTATTTGATCCACTGTTAATGAATTTTCTATTGTATTATTAATACTTTTCTTTGTTTCGTTCTGATGAATAAATTGTGTGTTTTTTCTTTCGTAGGTAAAGTTTTCCATACTAGTGTGTAAACCTTTCATGTTTTTTTGTCTGCTGGTTCTTCGACCCCTCTCATTAATATTTCGTAGCATATTTTCGGTTTTCCGTTTTTCAGTGGATATTCTTGATTTAATTTCCATCTGTTTCAATCATATTTCTTTCTTAGTAATTTCTCTTAAAACATATTGAGCAGTAGTTTCGTGAGTAGTCTTTATTTACGATTTCCCAATATCTTTAGTTATGATCTCTTTGAATTGTAGCTTTTATTTAAAATTTAATTTGAATTCCATTTTTAAACTTAAGTTGTTATAATTTTGAAGCCGTTGTTGGTCTGCTGTCATTTTCCATTTATCCCTCATTTCTTACAGTTGCTATCTGATCAATCAAATTGTGAGTTTCTTCATTTGGCTAGCAGTTATTTTTTGTAAGTGCTGTACATTTTGGCTGAATTCACACCTTTAAGTCTCATTTGTAATGCTCACATTGCAGCATCTAGAGTACTTATTTTAACGTTCATGACGCTCCATAAATATAGCAGTTTATTTGCTATACTTGTTGTGTATACTTTCTCATAACTAATGTTGTTCTTAAAATAATTTTTGGGTTTTTAGATTTCATTAATTTTCATACGAGATATAATAGCATAGTACATGAAACAGTACAACTTCATCCCCCTCATATCTTCGGCAAGGATGTTTTTTCATGTAACAGTGTCCAGTTGTTAACTTGGTAACCTGCCATAGGTTTTCCTACAGTAAGTAAATAGATTGATAACCCTGCTACTGAATGGTCCTCTGAGGAAAACCTTAGCAGTGACATGTCCAGTAAACATTTATCAGTAATTACAATACTTTTGTCAATCTTAGCTATCTCATATTTGGTTACTTCCCACATTATCACACATGCTGCTTCTGGCCTTATACAAAGAAAACATTGAAAGCATTTCTTGTTGTCTATCGGCAATCTAGGTTGTTTCTATAATATAATGCCCAGAAACTTGGACTCGTTTGACTGTGATTCCAACAACTCTTGCAATATTGTAAGTTACTTAAGAATGAGTTCTGAAGTAAATTGACGGGATTTCAGCGCAGCAAGAGTTGGTCTGTCACTATAAAGATTGGCGTGCATATCCCTGGTAGGTCTTACCTCTTGTTTGCCGTTGATGGGAGAAATGCTTTTATCTCCACTTCTACAACGAGATAACTGTTGGCAGGGATCACCATTTGAAATAATAATATCGAAACCAACGTTTGTTATCACTTATAAAGTTACTCAGGAGATGGAAAACTGCAGCAAAATAAACTGGATTAAAATGACAACAACTGCTATAGAGAAAAATTACATAATAACTGTTTTAATCTATTAATTGAATTTCTGAAAATTCTACTATACTACTATACTATTATACTACAGAAAAATTGTGCAAGAAAAAAGAAAACGTTAATGAGAAACATATTTCGTACTATATCCCATCATCGATCCGTCAATATTAACATTTAAATTATGCTGGTGGGTGGATTAATTTCTTCCCGTTTGTGTCAATAGCAATTTACTCTCTGCAACGACTTCATATACTTTTGTTGGCTTTCAAATGCAAATTGGAGCATACCGAATAATAATGGTTTAACGCTTGGTACTGAAAAGGTGAATGAAATTTGCGATATTGTTCGGGTGAGATATAGCGAATTGTGTTGATGCTCATTCAGCGGCGACTGCGACAGTAGCGGCGCGTTGGTACTAGCGCTAGAATATGCAAATTAATCGTCCTTTTGAACGTAACTTTATTTACGTATGTGCGTAAAAACATTAAAGTTGACCGAGTAAGTATGTGTGCCTAACGGGCTCCTCGTTTAAAACATATGTTAGCATAACTTTGCGCAACGCTGGCGAATATAAAAAGCAACGAGTTCAGGATATGGGGTAAAGTTTTGTGTGTGAGGGCAATGATAATGTGCCTCATTTGGCAATTTCTGTAACTTTCAGGCATAACAAAGACAACAATATGTTAATAATTGTAAGAGTTCTTTATTAAATAAACCTATTCAATGAACTGTATTATAAAAAGGAATGAAAATCATGTTTATTACAAGTAATATATTTAGAATGTTTATATTGAATGTGCTAGAATTGAAGTTTAATTATATTTGGACATTGCTGTCAACGCACACAAAAGGAATATTTTTTGTAAATGTAGACACAATACTTTCATCATTTCTTACAAAAATACTTACGAATAGAGATCTAAAAGTGAATAGGCTTGATGTGAGGTACACCGTTATTTACGTAAAGTACACTCATTACTAAATTTTGCTTTGTTGACCAACAGAAAAAAAAATGATCATTCTATGCATTGTAAAGAAATCGACACTTAATTTGGATAGTTTAATCGAAATACTTTTTTGTCGAGAATCAATTTAATTAAGAAGCGAATAGATGTCAACATAAAGCTGATAGGTACATACTTACCTACCACATCGCAGTTACATCTGAGTTGAATCCTAATATTATGGTAGCAATGATGATACTTTTTATTCAAGAAATAGTTTTTGAAAGGTATTTTAATTGAAGTATTGATATTTCTGCGTTACCAGTAAAATTAAATTTAGAATGATGTGAATATTTCGAAATACTACGTTTTTATTTATATATGTATATGTGTGTATATGTTTCCTAAAATATATGGTGTCAGTTTTCGCAAGATTAAGTCTCGGGATAAGCACTTCTACATTCACTCAATAAATGTTGAAAAGATTTTTTCTGTACGTATGTATTTATAGCGATCTCGCTTAATGCAAGAAAAACTAGCTACGCGTTAATACATAGTATTGAAATTATATTTAGATAGTACTCGTATTCTTTGAATATTATACCTGCATTTGTTACAGATCTTCTTGCAGTTGATAACCTAGCTATTAACACAACATCACGTAGCGCTAAGAATACCATACTACGGTGTAAACATTTGAAGCTATTAATAATAATTCTAGCATTACAATTATCAAGAAGTTAATGTGAATTTCTTTACACGATTGTGTGGAGAACTGGCTCTGATTTTAATTTTACTTATTGTTCCAATTTATAGCATTCTCATTCCGGTCATGGACCCACTGTGCTCTCTAGTTATTACAACTTCTCTAAGAGTCTTGTCTTAAACACTGATGAAAGTTTCTCTTGAAAGGAAAGTATCAACTTCTCTATCCCAAGGCTTTGTTTCATAATGAATTGATCGGTTCAGTGGTCGAATATATGAACGAATAATTCATCATTGTGTTGGCTTCTTCAACATGTAGCAACTCCAACTAAAAAAGCCTTAAAGCGTTCTTGTTCATCCCCACTCACAATTTTTGCTCAAATATTATTCTTATTTCATTTGCTTAGGTTAAACTACCGGCTTTTTCGTGGAAGACTTCTGTGAAATATCCTTTTGCGACAGCAGCGCTGCAAAAGCTAATAATATCAGCGATATAAAATATGTAATCGTGCAACAGTTTACTATTTTCTTAAAAGAGAATAACTCACCTAAACGTATTCAATCATGTAATTTATAGGATAATTCTGTAACGGTGCAATTATTTTCCCCACTGCTCTAGTTGTCTTTCTCTAACGATGGTTTTCCTGGAATTCTTTCTACTCACACTCCTTAAATCTTTGTTTAATTTTATCTTCCCATCATACGTTAAGCCGTTCACCTTCATTCCTTGCCATAATTCTTCCTTACTGACTTCATAGACTAGTCACCTTCACACTATCCAACCATCTTATTTTTAGTAACTTAATGCAGAATGATTTGTCTTCATCCTACTATTACTCTCGTTACTTTTTTAAGTATATTTAGTTTATCTTCTTCTATTCCTGCAAGTTACAAGATTTGCTGTTCATGTACTGATGTTCGTTATATTGTAGTCTCATACATATTTAAATGTTACCAACCCAACGATACTAATTCCAACACAATGGCTGTAGCAGATAATAATAATAATAATTCCGTTAGGCCAATGACCTAAAAAAATGCTTCAAAACAATAATCCTGATTAAATAAACTACCTATAAAACAAAAGAGTTTACTATTTTTTTTAGAGACAAATTCATTCAAGTTACCATTTACGTGCATTGAATTTTTCAAAAAACTAGCGACCTAAAAGGTTGGTCGTATTTTCTCAGTTAATTAGGTACACCTTCTTTTTAAAGTTTAGGAAGTTTGGATAAAAGTGCTATTTTGCTTAAAAGAAGGCAAAATTCATTTCAAAATTGATAATGTGTTTTAAAACGTGGAAAACCAAAACATTTGCTGGTTATAACAGGACTCCTACCGGGTCCTGTTATAATCCTCGACACTGCGTGTGTGATATCTCAATCAGTCCAAGCCCGTATCTCAGCTGTTATAAGTAGCGAACAGTTATGTTATTTTATAACAGCACAAAAATAACAGTATGCATAACATCAATACTGTTATTTTCTAGTGCATATCTATAGATCGACCAGAATCCCGTGGCAGTTGCGCTTAAGTCAGAGAGGTGCCGAAAGCACTCATTCACGCTTGTTGTATTCTCGTATACGCCCCACATACATGCTCAGAACGCATCATCACTACCACGGCATCATGGTCAACCTATACATAATAACATGAGTGTTATAGACTCTGTTATAAATAACATATTGGTGTTCCTAACAGGTACATTATACAGAGCTATAGGGAAGCAATGTTTGTTTGCATGAAACAAAGATGCTTTTATAGAAAATATGAAGTTCTTTCTAACAACGCTTAGAACCAGTTCAGAATTAGCCAGCGCATGCGCAAAATGAAATGCATATTCCAACAAGTAAAGCACTGGAATCGGGATAGAAAAATCCTATTCCTACAGATTACGAACTAGTACCAGAACGAATTCAAGAACGGTGAAACCAGTACCTGATTCACGGTAGGAACTACTAGAATCGACATGCGTACAACGCATGTTGTAGGTATTTGTACTCTCAGATTTGAAGTTTTGTTTTTTAAATAAATACTAAAATGAGCGATTTTGAGGAGGATAACATTTACTTTGACTCAGATACAAGCGAAGAGGACGCATTAGAATTATTAATAGGAAATAGGAATTAGTTACTAATTATGTTGAGAAGTCTCAAAATAATATGTAGTATATAAATCGTTCGAACAAAACCGGTTTTGTTTGCGGATCAGTGTTAAATAGAAAGTACTTAATATTTATCTGCCATGTTGATACCTTATTTTTTAGGTTAAGCTATCTGTCAATAACAAGCTGAGTGTACGTTCTAATTTGTATTCCAACCATTGAGCTAGTATTCTAAGGAGACGCTATGAAGCATATTTCCTGTACGTCCAAAACGGCGCACTGGGCGGGGCTTAAGTGGTTTACCAATATGGCTGCCTCACCAGGTCCGCTTACGAGCCTGCACATTGCTTTTATGTCAAACACTGACCTATGAAATGTTATTTTCGACGAATTCTTCTTGTTAACGCTGTTTCTACTCTTGCAACTAGGTAGAGCACAAGAAAGCATTATGTCTTGTAGTAGTTTGCTATATAATATATCTGTAAGAACTGAAATAATCAAATAATACATGACATATTATACACTAGAATCTACGTATTTGACGTAAAATGGTGTACCAATATGGCCGACCTGCACCGCTTTAGCCACGTGATAGCGTCTCCCTACTTATTCTATCTCAATGGTTCCAACGAACGCTTATTTAGAATTAGTTCTGAATCGGTAGAGAAATCGCGCTTGCGCACTTTGCAGTTATGAACGGATTCTGGAATTAGTCCCAATGGTATTGTTGGAAAGAACCTGTGTATTCAACGAAAAAGAAAGACGTAGTATTGCCGATCGTTAGTTATCGTCGGAAATCGACCATATTCGGTATAACCGCATGTTTTGTCCGTTTGTCGTATTTTGCTTATTAGATGAGGTTATGTTGTTTTGTATTAGTTTACTTTTATGATGGAAATAAATGAACAAACATAATAATAATTATGACAGTCCCGATAAATGTTCACTGTTATAAATCAAAAAACATGAAAATATAACATATCTGTTAGATTAATATAACAGATAATTGGTACAGACTTCAAATGTATGTTAAGATATAACGTAACATTTCCCGAAAGGTTTAAAACAGAGCTGTTTAAGTCGCATACTTTGGATACAGACTTTGACTGAATATCTCAATTTCTTAACTGTTACATATAGGTATATATGGTTACCTATTTTTAGTTTTCCTGATATTTATGTTCTATCGTGGAAATTTGTTATCTGGTCTTTATTAATTATTCGTTCTGATATGCTCATTATTTTTTTCTGTTATATTCTCAGCATAATAATATGTTGCATATAAAGGGAATGGAAGCATATGACCTGAGATTTTATTGACGTTGAAATCACTTTATTTTCATGTCATTTATTAAGGTCTGCATATTTTTACTTCTGTGTATTGTTACTGTATTTATTATAAGTGTTAATAGTCTTTGCTTTGATAAGAGCTAGCATCTACACGATCACTGTTTACGGCAGTTAAAATACAAAGTAGATACAATATAACAAAGGTTGAGAAGTATTTACTGCCAGTATTTACTTGAATACGTTACTATTGGAATATAGAAGTCATAACTTTTATGCGAACTAAAAGAAACGCTACAGAATACATCTACCGATGAATTATTATTTTATGACTGGAACTCTAACGACAGTACTACTAAATTCCTTAAATAAAACATGAAATTCACGGAGAACAAATAAAGTTATACTGAACATCTTTTACATTGAATGGGGTATATCTTTCAATTGAACTTAGGGATAAAACTCTGAATCGCCAATTAAAACTTTGTTATTAACTTTTATTAGTATAGCACGAATGCGCTAATTAATAAAGATGAGCGCAGAAAGAAGCAACGAATCCGATTGGTCCCTTTTATCTCAGCTTCTTCTCTATTCTTGCTCTCGTCCGGTATTTGCGTTAGGATATTAAAGGAGAGTAATTAAAACTATTGTTCTACGTCCAGTTATTTATGACTCAATTAAAAAATAAGTTTCTTTGTCAGCGTGCGCCTCTGATGCGTAGAGTGAGTTGTTTCCATATAAATTAAACGTTAATCTCTTTGTTGAGACACCACCTAATGGGTTAAGAATTAGCCGTAACAATAAATTTATGGTACAGTACCGTAATTAACGTTTAATTGGTAATTTTCCGGCAACTGTGTTCTCTCTATGCAATCCTCATGTAGCATAATAAACCATATCCATATATCCCACACACTTATACACATGCATAAATCCATGTACGTAGAGAATATATTTGTTACGAGGATGTGTATATCATTACAAATAATCTGCAAAGTACATGTATCACATTTTACGCGACCATTATATCCATATGACAGAAATTAACATAATTAACTACTAAAGTGCCGCAAGATAATTTTATTGTGAGTATAAAAGTTAAGCTTTCCCATTTAGCGGATATTACATAATTTTCTCTGTAAGCCATGTTAATGTTATTATTATATGAATAAAATGAGTTTATTAGACTATGCCCTTTATAAAACATTAGCGTTTGTTCCAAAAATATTTCCGGTTGCGGTTGATGATTGGTGTTCTTCTAAGCGCGTGGCATATGATAAACTTGGAACTACAATGTCATTATATTTTGTTATTTTGTCTCGTCAGAGAAAATCATCGATCTGTTTGTTATTTTTCATTGCACCTATAAAAATTTTTCCTCATAGTAAACAAAGTAGTATTAACTTTCGTAATGCTATCAGCTGTAAAATAAGTAATATATCGAAATAAACCATCAACGCTTTACTAAAACTTCATAGAAATAACGCAACAGAGGACAGGCCATAAATAACGTGCGGATAGAAACAAAGACTATTAATACGTCAGTTTTATTTGGCCGTCGTCTTTCTGACCGCTATTGCGTCTACAATACCGACATAGCAGCGGATAATATAACGCAAGCTTTCAACGTATGTGGTCCGCGTCGGAAGGTGTATAATCACAAAATTGCGTCTAAGGGCCGTAATTATTTTAAACGCTATAAAACACCTTCGAAATTGTATGGTAATTAAGTGCCATTTCTTTCACATAGATATATACATATATATATATATAGTAATGGTAATGGTCGCGTCCTACATAGTCGCCGGTTCTTCATGGTGTTCAGTTGTTCGAATCGAGATGATTACATTTAGATACGTATTGTAATAACGAAGTGGTGTGAACTGTAACACCTACACAGTAAATAGTTGCATTTATTCTGTACCCTTTTCATTTACATACATAAGATTGATGAATTTCAAGGCAGCAGGTCTGTAAGGTTTGAAGATTATAGCAGAGTAGTAGTTCACAACAGGTTAAGTTCGAGCTTCATAAGTATCCATAAGTACACTACGTAGTGATTTTCAGACTGAAATTAAAATGTTCATGTTTTATATTTACTACCTACAGGTAGCTTTTCGTTAGCTTCATCTTACAACTAAAATGTTTCTGTGCACATATAGCTTGTATTGTATTCCAGTTTATCTCCATTCAAGTGTATTTATTGCATTCGTAATAATATAACCTGCATTTGTTTAGATTCTTTTTGTTCTTAAAGGAGAGATGATTTCAATTCGCGGGAATATTACCAAGAAACTACCAAAGCAAATACGTTATTGCTACTCGTGTTTCTCTACTTTGAATCTAGTTTAGATCGAGAAATTCATAGAATTAGCAACACTATAAAAGAACTTCAATTTATTCCATTATTGCATACATTTGCCTGCTGAATGATACCAACTTCTACATAGTCTCTCGAACACACAATAACGATTTAATCATTGGAATCGATGATAATAATTCTGTCTTAAGAATCTGTAGTCTTAGCACAATTGATAAGAAATTGCAGTTATGTAAGTAATAATACTTACAGTCGAAATAAAATCACAATTAATGAGATCCTGGAATATTAGTAAATAATGATGATGAACAGTTAAAAGCAACTTGTGCAACTTGCAGTAAACTATGTCGAGAGGCATCGGCATTAGAATACCAAAGCAAAAATGACTGAGTGGTGATGGCACCAGTTCAAACAATTTCCTTTCGTAGCACGGAAACGGATAGGTGGAAATCCTAGTAAGTTCCTGTGGAAAGCCAAGCGGGATTTGTCACAAAAGGACCTGGAAAATACAGAAACATTCCAACAATAAGTTGAGATTCTACTCATACAATGGTTGGAATTGCTCATCTCAATGCTCGGTCGATTGTTGGTAAATTTTCTGACTTGTGGGATTCGATCTGTCGGCATGATGCTAACATCCTTGAGGTTAGTAAAACGTGGCTTAATGATGCTATTCATGATCAGTTAATTAGTATATCGGGTTATCAACTTATTAGGAGAGGTATGAGAGATTGTAATATCAATCTTCTTTGTGATAATTATTATACTTTGAACTTCAATTCCATTATACATTCGTTTGCTTTACGGCAAATTATCGAAAAGACAACAAGGATATCTCAAAATTCTACCTCGCTCCTTGACATACTTATTATTTCAGGTAGTCTTAATGTCGCTGACTGTTCGGTACATGATGTTCATGAACTGTCTGATCATTGGTTAATTGTTGGTGCTATTGCTCCATTTTATATCACTTCTACGGTTGTAATACGTACTGCTCGTTCTTTTCATTATTTTGATTATGAGTTGTTTAAACAACCTGCCCTGGTATTCTGTTTGTGACGCCGACTCAATAGATGACAAAATGTCCATCTTTAACAATTTAATTACATTGCTTTTTGATGTTCATGCCCCTGTTACTACCATTTTGCTTGGGGCCCGTAGATCCCCACCGTGGTTGACGGCTAATATCAAGTTGCTGCAATCCCTCAGAGATAAAGCTCTAAAAAATTTAAGAATAGTAAGCGGCCTGACCACTGGAATGAGTATGGCACTCAGGAATGTTACAACATCAACTGTTAGGCATGAAAAAGCAGCTTACTTGAAATATAAACTTGAGCATATCTGCAAAAAACAATCTGGAGTGACTTGAAGGATTTAAATATATACAACAAACCTTAATATACCTGATAATCTATCAAACGAAAACAATTTAAATGATTACTTTGCATCTCCATCCACACTTTTCTCTGCAATTCCAACGTGAAACCAGGTGTTGACATTTTTTCCTTCCTTGATACTAGTGAGTAGAAAATAATTAGTATTATTTAGAGTTTATCATCTAATTCTATCGGAACGGATAACATCTCCTTAAAAATGCTATTATTATGTTGCCCTATCATCATACCATTCTTGGCACATATCTTTAATTATTGTTTTTAAAATGGTGTATTCCTTGCTGAATGTAAAATTGCACACGTTGTCGCTGGTCCGAAAAATAGAAATCCTACGCGATATCTCACCTTCGCCCCATCAATATTTTACCGGTTTTATCGAAAGTACTGGAAAATATTGTTAGACGGCAACTGCGTAATCACTTATCACCATTTCACATCTTATCTTCTTTCCAATCGGGCTTTCGACCTGACTTCAGTTGCATCTCAGCCCTGGCTTGTATTACAGATGATATAGTGACGCCAAATGACATGGGTGATGTAAATATATTAGTGTTGCTTGACTTTTCTAAAGCATTTTATAGAGTTAATCATAGTTTGCTGCGGCTCTATCATTCACTATATAGGTATTGGACAAGCAGCAGTGCAGTTTTTCAGGAACTATCTATGTGGTAGGAAACAAATGGTAGTTGTCGGTAGCAATAAATCCGAGTTAGCATAAATTACAGCGGGTGTCCCATAAGGGTCTATTCTAGGTCCGTTTTATTTTCTATATCTATCTACTGCGCACTTAACGTTTTCCACGATTTTATCAGCAAATTTCATATGTACGCAGATGACGTGCAGCTATACAAGTCCTTCGCAGTTACTGAATTTGATAAAGCTGTTGAGGAAGTGAACAATGACCTTGAAAAATTCTATCAAATATCAACCGGACATTGCTTATACTTAAATCACACTGAGTCTTACTTTATGTTGTTTGGTGCTTCTGGGGCAAGATCACAGGTGTCTTCTTTGATAAACCTTAGGATCAATAACGTTACATTAACTTCTCCTAATTATATTCGTAATCTGGGTTTGCCTATTGATAGCGATTTAAAATTCAATACAAAAATGTGTAGGCAATACATAGTGATACACAAACGAAAAAGAAAGTATATTTGAGATCGTAAGACAGTAGCTTTTAATCCACTCATTCCAGTACAACTTAATTAACTGCAACGCTAGAAAATTAAAACTATACAAGAGGAAAAATAACTCATACCATTTGTTTTAATTTAAAAAGACTTAAGTATGTAGTAGTGATGGATTTATTTAACAATGTTTTCAGCGATAATGAAAAGTTGATTATATTTTATAAAGCATCGTTTAGTGCTGCTGAATGAAAATTTGTATACCCACTAGTAATCTCAACGTCTGATTTATATCTTTTGATGAAAATCGTTCAATTAGTGGGCAACAAAGTTTAAAATTCTTCCCAAATGCAATGTCTATTAAGTCAGCAGTATATGAAAAACTCGCCTACTAAATTTTTTACTTACCATCCATAGATTGTAATTTAGTATCCTTTTTAGGCGCTGTATTAAAGCGCGGAAGAAAAAAAACCGAATAACCAAAACTACAAAGCGTGCAAAATTACTTTTGGGTAGAAATTACAACCACGTTCGTCGCTAATACCGTTATGCTAATTTAGGTGTGGAGTATTGTGCTGAGGCGGCATCTGTGAAAGGTTTATTTGTTGGATATTAAATTTCATTTAAATTTTGACCCGTCGGTGTGGGCTAAATATATTTTCCAAGCAAGCGGTGCGATTAGACACACAGTCTTTGTGTCGAAGCTGCATAGATGTTGGAACATGGGAGAAGTTTACGCATAAATTAAACGGAAGATATTAATTCATATTAAACATCGTGTTGACTAATTTAAAACTGGTCATCAACTTTTGATAGGCGACGGACATAAATTACATAATTTTAACTTTTATTGTATGTAAATTGTTATTGTCTGGCATGATTAAAAAGTATTAGTAATATTTTTAATTAATAGGTACCTATATTATTTACAAACATATCATTCAGGCTGACATTAACAACGAATATTCCCAAGAACATTTACTTGGAAAGAATAATTGCTATTGTCTAAATATATTTGATGCGGTTATAATTTATTTAGGTATACATACTTCAAGCTTAATTTTTTCGAGCGAGTAGCTATTTAACGGTAATCTAATAACATTGGCAGTAACTATACAATAAGCAATAAATAGCACTAAGCGAAGAGTCTGCTTGTAGTTTTTTGTTCTATATTTTCCCCACTTTTTTTGAATTTCAAAAATTGCACTGGATTGTTCCATTTGATTGGCGTTCGAAGGTTTCGAATTCTAAACCACGGGTTTAAAAGATGAACATTTGTTCTAGCTTGTTCTAAATTTTTCCGGTTGTTCCAGTTTTCTATGTCACCCAAGAACTAAATTAGAAAAAGAAAATTGTATAGCCATATAATATAGCCACGAAACATTCCATTAATTATTAGCCGAAAACTATTGTTGGAAGGTTGTTAAAATACTGCAAGAGAAACCGACGAAAACTTAAATCACTAAAAAGCGGATCAATTGATGAAATAAAAATATCAAGGATTTACAATATTTTTTGGCAATTCAAAATAATTTTCGATTAAATGTTGCAAAATAATACAATAATCCTACCTTCATAGAACAACAATTTCGAAAAATTCTATTCTCAAAAAGAAATGAAGCACACCGAATCATGTACGGCAAATCCATCTGGAGCCACTTTTAAACAGTTTCGAATTTTGAGAAAATATGAGTTAATTTTACATAGGCAAACAAAGTTATTTATAGATGCCACTATATTACCAATTTCAAAAGTATTTAACTTACATAATAAACACAAAATTTTCATATTAGTTCCAACAACATATGAATGATTCTTCAATACATGTTTAGCGATTTTGGAAATTTATCATTGATTTGCAACAGGTAAATCATATGATGCAACTAAGTACCTATCCGTATATAAAAAACTCAGGAATTCTGATACAAACTAGCTGGTCCGCCAAACTCCTAGAGTTTGGCCCAGCAGCCCACCGACCAGCTCGCTTACCGGCCAGAATTTTTTGCTAATCTTAACCTCCTCGATAATCTATGAATGTGTCGAACACTGGTCGGGCTAGGTCTTCTTTATGAATAGGGTGAATTTTAAAATTTGTGTACAGTTACCTTGAATATTGTCGAATGTTTCCCTAAAATCTTTTTTGGTGAGTTGAAGACATTCTCGAATCATGTTTTATACAAATTTCAGAAACGGATAATTTAAAAAAATAGTCATCATATTTGAGTAGAATATTATTTGGCAAAGTCAAAATAATAGAAATTAAAATATCTTACTTTTAATTTTATGGTTATTTATTAATTTAGTTGTTTAGTTTTTGCTTGCTATACCAATTTGTAACGCTTATCCAGGAGAAATCAACATCCGCAGTTGGCTAGGTTACCAGGTGGCGCTAAGTGCTGTTCTCCGGGTCTTTAGTTAATCGAATATAAATACTATTATCTAAGCATACTATGTATAAATGCGTTAGTTTGTATTTATTCCTAATATTAGTAATAGTATACAATTCAATGGTAATTATTGTATTCATCGTAATTAACAAGTGATGATAATACTGAGTAAAGCCAATGTTTGAAGCTGGAATGCTAGCGTTTGTGGGAGTTTATTGTTGTAGCTTTTTCGAAGGAAGTATAGAAAGCATATAGGTATCTTTATAAGTGTGAAAACTGTAACTGTTTTTGAAGTTCGATCGCAGTTAGAAATACTGTGTGAAAGTAACTGTTTTCGTATTTTTTCATATGTAGTTTCTTCTTTACGCTTCTTGCACACTTACATTACATGTTACACTCATTAGTTGAAAAAAAAAGAATCGTTTCAATTTTCGCACAAAACGAGTATTATTCAAAACCGAGACATCTGTTCCTAAATCAGCTGTGGATCTCTCAGTAGCAATATCTCTAGTTTCAACACATATAAAGTTGAGCGTTTGCATGAAGTGCGGCTAACTCTACACAGCCAATCATTTTTATGTCAGGCATTGTTGCCAATTTAACTAAAAATAATCTATACTGTGGTGTTTACATTAAACGTAATCAGGACATTGACTATAATTCACCAACCAGGCTGTGTTAGTCTATATATACCCTCTAACAAATTTAAAGCAATTATTTCGTTTCTCCTACACGGACCTCACCACTACACTCACTTATTCTGTAAATTGTAAACAGAGTGAGAATGAAAACTTTTCCCAGTAAAGAAAGTTTCATGTTCGACAAAAAATCTTACAATTTTTTTTAATATTTTGATCCGTTAAAGTTGAAAGAATTCTGGCTTGTGTTGAAATTGGTTACTGAGCATCTCCTTTTACTAGAGTGTTATTTTTTAACATAATTATGCAAAAGATTTATAACCTTGGAATTTGCATCTAGCATGTTATTTTTAGATAGTGTGAGCCCACATAACCTTTACCGCCGAAGTTGAGCGTCAATCGGTAAGACTGTGTACACGAAGACATGCATGCTATCAGAAAAACGGCCAAGTACGAAAACCTACAGTCCACAAACAATAAAACTTTCAAGGAAAAGTCGACAGTGCCAGGCTATGTATTGCTTTGGCAGCTCGCTAGAAAATTGCAAAGCTAGGCCTGGAAAATACTTTGCATTACATACAATTTAAGAATAAAGCAGATATTACCCAAGAACCGCTCGAGCTTTTGTTCCTTTCTCTGTATATCTCTTCCCATCTTGTATTTCCTTTTTTAATTCATAAACGGACAGACGTTTGCGAAAGATCTAATACTATTACAGATACAGAAGATTATATTTAATCGAAATTAAATTAAAAATTCCTTTCGCAGAATATTTCCTTTAAATACATTACAAGTGGCGTTGAAAGTACAATAACTCAAGAAACAACTACTTTACTATTTTGCCTGTATCCTACACAAAGATGTTACGAAAATCGTATATGCTACGAAACAGCAACATCTGCAAGACACTCAAGTATTTTACCTCAATTACTAATACTTGCCGATACTAACTAAATTAGATTTATGATCGAAAAATTCGTCTACACATATTGCTCTGGCTCATGCATGCATATATATCATATATCTCATTCACCTTTACTCGTTGAACAAGATCGTGAAGGTGTTGCCACTTTACAACTCATATGGAATTATCGATTTCACTATTTCATCGGCAATCAGCCAGTCGAGACAGCTCGTCAATATCAATGCATAATATATTACCATAGAACTGTGTACCGTGTAGTACCTACATACATCTAATATGAATGTAAGAGAAAGAGAATAGATGCGTAGTAAGTATTCTGTTATACCCTAGATCAATGTGTTGAAATTGAAATTAGATTTTTGTTAGAGATGGGAATATACGTATGCCTTTAGCTCTATACTTAACCCTCACAATCTCATATTTCTGTTGTGAAACGTGATGTAGGAGGAGACGGAATATACATTCAGTTTGCATTATTTACGTAGTAAACATGTTTATTAGTAATTTATAATAAAAGTAGCGATTCCAATATAATCGATATCACAAGTAGTTAAACGGGTCGATAGCCGCAGTGGTTAGGCGGCTGACTATCGTTGTGACAGGACGATAGAATCCGGGTTTCAATTCTCTCATAAATCTGGATCGACTTACCATTTGCTGTTGGAAGCAAAGTGATTAACAGCGCAGCAAAGCCATTTGAACACAACTTATACACACAAAACTACACGCTACTGTTTAAACAAACTTTGTAACACATTTCTTTTGATTTCTTGCTTTACATCAATATTCCATGCTTTAGTTTCAAGTTTGTAATGGAGTCTCATAGAATAATCTGTTCGCTTTAATTGTCATCTCCTAGTGCAGCACACTCTGTAATGTATTTGAATATTTTTAATAATTTCCTGACCCACAAGCATAGCCTGTAAGTTTAATGTCACATTTGGTAGGAGAAAAACTCGAATAGAATTTAGATTTTCGGTCATTTTAGGTCAAGTTAGCCAGTAGAGCAGAAACCTCACCGTCATAAAATTCAGTTGTTGTGCTGTTTTGCTACTTTTGTATATTACAGGCAAAAAGCCTTACGGCTAAAGCAGCACGGTTTCACGCATATTAACTCCTACAATGACAGCAATACGTTTTTATTTTTTTTAAATAGTTAGATCGTCTCGTTCGTGTTAAAAAATGTACTTTTCCTAATATGATGCCTAAAGTTCTAGTAAAATGTTAACATGTTCATTAGCGTCGGCACTTTCCAACCTATACTATCGACAAAATTGGAATATCCCAAAGATTCAGTAAAAATAAGTGACCCAGAAATGTCCATACTCCTATTACAAACCAATTTCTAGAACACTCTAGAAAAGCTTCATCGATGTCTTTGTAAGTACACGTTTTGAAACGCTTGCGATCGCTTATTAGACTAATCTCGACTGTTTTTCCCATTTAACCGTGCTCCATGGTTAAATGTAATATATGTATGTTGTACATACATATATGGAAATCTAGACGCAGAAATTCAAGTTACAGTAGTTTATCGACTTTAACAATTTCAAAATATACTTTGTCGTACTATGTCGTAATTCTTAATATTTGGCCAAAAAATAACAAGAAAAGTTCCATTAGATACTATAATTATGCTTTCAATCGGTTAAGTTAGATTTCAATTGGTCAGATTTAGTGAAATGCCGTGTAAGACTTGTCTCATTATGTTTTGGTCGCTACTGTATATACAAAAAAACTGATGCAAACCTTTCATTAAAAGATGTTGCACTAAACCTAATGATATTTTGGGTATTATAGATACTAGCTAATGATGGCGTATGACAACGCTAGCTTCACTTACTGGAAGCAACCTACCCTAAACAACCTCAACATAACATAAGAGTCATCGTGTAAGTGTTACTTGTCATTCTTAACATGGAACCCAACATATTATTAACCGTGACAAATGATAAATAAAATTACAATTATTAAACTAACCGTAAAATGGTCTAATCCGCATACTTAATAGGAAAATATATTCTTCGGAAACCACACTACACTGCGACAAAATGACAGATTATAGACCGATCTGCCATGAAGATGCGATGTAAACTTACAATAGTCGACACCCACTATGGTATATCACTTTATTTTGGTAAGATGATGGTGAATGCCTTTAAAGCGCACATCCCCTAGTTCGTAACTGATCACATTTATTGGCATATCGACTTTCTTAACTAGTTTGAAATTGGTATGGCTAAATAGAATTATCTAGCAATTACTTTTAGTAGCAGTATAGTCTTTAATGTAGATGCGTCGACTATAAATATGTGATCGTAGTTTTTGAGGTAAATTTTATTGAGGGTGTGGCGGAAAGTTATTTAGTTGTGTTGGATTTTCGCTTTTTAATTCTGTTTGTACACCGACCGTAAGCTTTTTTTAATATTGATAACCTATGCATTTATTTATTTATTCTATTTGCCAAAATTTCTAGAAAACGGGCAGCTGGGGATATATTCTGATGACCCCATATTATTCTCTGATGCGTATCCACATTTTCCATATTTAATAGCCAAGAAACTCTCGTCAAGTCTACCAGAAATTAAGTTACACCATATTTATGTTCAAATATGTACAATTCTGCAATTGGCAATAAATATCTCAAGCTACTAGATAGTTGACAGGTAGGAAAATCTCATTTCGGTTTTGATGCCTGTACATCATAGCAGTTCTTAAGTATCGAGACTGACGCCGACGGTAGTATTGGCCTTATTCTTGTCGCTATATACTTGCATATATTTCTTTCAGTCTAACAGTCGTCTAATCATAACTTCCCATTAGTCTCTATGTCACTCTGTTGTTTTTGCTTAGTGTAATGAACACCATATAATACCATAATAATATTGATTAAATCATGTTGAAAATTAAAATCATCAGCAGTTCGAGTTATATTTGGAAGTAACTGTTTAGAATCATAATTGGAACGTGAAACTAAATTATTGTTCTTGAGGAACTGTATTATTCATAAAGGATTGTATTAGTCAATATAAATTTGATGAAACTCACTCGCTCGCTGTCTGAAACAGTAAATTCGAACTTTACACCATAGTACTCGTAGTTATTACCGCCAGATAGTCAGACTAGCCATGTGATATTCTTGTATTTATCGGTACGAAGAATCTTAGCCCATCTCTAATTTAAATTGAAAAGTAGATATTTACCAAACGATATGCTTGCATACAACGATCATAGTCAATTCGGTTTGCCTACGGCGGCGGCCGGTTTCTCCCACCTTCGCCACCTCCGCATGACACGAACCAGATCGGTTAAACGGTATCCCGGGCGTAAGATTTAACACCTATCATTTGCATTTCAGAATATATTCCGAGCATCAGCGACCGTATGTTCCACTATATCACCGCCTAACCTCTCGACGCGGCTTTGGGTAGGTGCTTGTCTACCTGAAGAGGTGCGCGGTGGCCACGATTCCGATCGTCATGATTTCGACGATTGCTTTATACGGCGCCATACGAATTAAGATCATCTGAAAAAGAAGAAACCATTTTTACGATCGCTTCGGATCGTGTACAAAATTCCGTTTTAATGCAGCGATGCGATTCGGACATAAATTCGTCGAATTAGGAAAGATTTATGTGGCCAGTGAAGGTTGGGAGGTATATTTATTATTATAATTGTTGCAATCGTGCTTTGGCTATAAATCTACGTAGACTGTATATTGAAATTTGTTACAAGTTATGGGTGCTCTAATTGCGAGAAAAGTTATTGATAAATGGACTCGTGATTGGCTGTAGTATGCGTCTATTTTATTTGAATACATTTATATTGAATTAATTAGAAACTATTTCTTAGCTTACATGAAACAGTTTCTAATTAGAATGAAAAGGCAGGAATATCAAAGGAAACGGACAATAAAATGATCGATAGTTGATAGGTAGGTTGAATATTTTGAGACTAGAAACATTTTTAGTTTGTGGCAAGATTCACTTTGCAGGGAGAAACATCCTTGTAGGACTGTATTGGATAGACTTGTAATCTAGCTTCTATATACAGAGTAGCCATTTGAAAACAAAACGGCATTGATTTTGGGCATTTGATGTCATATAAAAATAAAATGCTTAGACACGTCTACTTTGTTTTTGAAGAGGACATTCATTAGGCGTACAAGTAAACCCATATCTGCAATCCCTTGGGCAGGGTGGAACTGGCTCCAAAAATCTTAAATGGAAAGAGGGGTTGAGTTGTACCTTGATTGGAAGGTCTTTCGATTCTTCTTACAATGATACCTAGTTTATGGTATTACATTTCATTATGATGCCCAAAAATTAACTTTTATTTCTGTTATTAAGAGAAGCGATTTACAGTATCAAAGAGATAACAAACTTACATGTATTAGTCAAGTAGATGTTGGAAGTGCTAAACTAAGATAAAAACTCAAAGCGTAGGCTTCCAACTCAACATGCCACGACCCAGGTTTTTATTAAAACAAAAACTGTTTATTTTCAGATACAAGAAATTGAATTTGTAAAGTATTTGTCCCTTTTGCATTTTGTAAAAGACTGGAATATTTCGTTGATCTTGTAACGGGACGCGATATTTCCATTTATTTTATTTTATTAGACATATTGACGTAGTAAGGAAAACAAGTACTTATTATATACAGGGTGGGGCACCACATTCGCCTCGGTTGATATACAAAAAACGATAACACATATTTAAAATCTTTTTATTGGAGCATGTGTAGGTCTGTTAGGAGCATGTTTTAAAATTATTTTCTAATATAGAGGGTGTTCCAAAAGAAAGTTACACATCAAAGCTATCAAAACTTAAATGGAACACCATGTATATTATTGGATATTTCGGTGACGCAGACTAAATAAAGGCAAGTTACTATTCCCTATACCTAAGTTTAATATATTCTGAGATATTTAACAATTTTTGAAAATGTAGATCATTATTTAGAATGAGTACCTGGCGTACGTATGGAAAAAATGTAATATTATGAAACTTAACATAACGTTAGAAGCATCTTCTGTGATGGCAATAAACAGATGTAGACTTAAATGCATTATACAGAGTGCCTTCATATTTTAAATATAACTACCAATTTAAAACGCACGTATCTTTACAAAATAGTCAGCACAGCAGACAAATAGTAAAGAAAGTTCAATTTTCAAGTTTTTATTTAATATTTGGTCTCTAAAGTTTCTTTTAAAGAGCACACCTACGTAGCAACATACAGAAATATGAAATAATTTGAAATATCTCTAAAATCATTAATTTTAACTATATACATGCTTTATTCATACTGATAGGTAATAAAATTTCGCTTTCAACTAACCTGTAAAAATATAGTATTCAATTTGAAAAAAATGGAGATTTTCACAATTCATGTGTTTCAAAAAGACTCTGATTTCTAGAACACTCTGTATAATGTATTTAAGTCTACATCTGTTTATTGTCATCACAGAAGATGCCTCTAACGTTATGTTAAGTTTCATAATGTTACATTTTTCCGTTACCGAAATAATAGCATTTTTCTGAAGAGAGCTAAATGTCAAAATTTTCAATCAAATGTCAATATCTTGCAAACTAATGAAAATAACTGAATATTATATTGTCAAAAATGTGATAATATATAGGATGTTCGATTTAAAAATGTAAAGTTACTGGTGCTTACGGGCAAACTAAACACCCTGTATGTCGTAGAATAATTTTACAATATAAATTTCATAAAACTAAACAACTTTCGTATTTAAATATTTGCTGTATTTTGCATAACAAAGGAGATATGAAAGAATATTGAACTATTGTTACACCCTGTATATATATTCATTCATTTTATTTAATATATTCGTTATTATATATATTATTCGTTCATTTGCTGCCTTTTCATTTATTCAGTAATAATTAAGACTGCATATTTTGTGTTATTATTTATTGTTAAAATATTCTAAATCCTCCATTTACCGCACGTCCTAAGAACGTATAAAGGAAAGATTATAAGAAAATCTGTAAAGTAAGTACATGTTTTCTTTATTACGTTAGAGCGATTGCGACCGACATTTTGCTAGTCAGGGGAATTAATTTCTTTATTTCGGTATCAGTAGCTTTCGTCATCGTGGGTTCACGAGGGAAAATTGCTCATATACCGTGGCGCCCAAGATTTTAAACACATATTAGCACAATTTAAGACCGTTCTTTCACAATCTAGGTGTTGTAACTAAAGAAACAAATGCAAATCTACACATTGTGTCATTGCTAGTCAATTTTATACAGTTTCCTAACGAAGAAAGAAAATTTAAAAACGAAACCAGCCGTTTTGTTTAACAATTACAAAGAAATCTGTAGAGAATGTTTGACTCGGTGTAAATTCAAAGAAACTGTCAATATAATTCTTGAGACAATTTTTGGCATCTGATCTTTTAATTTAAAGTACACATTATTCTGCAACCTCCACAAGATTTTGTGTCTATGACCTTTACTTATAGAATCTTATTCAAAATTACAAAGTAGTCAGTTGATGTCAAGCCGTAAACGTAATTATTCGATGTATTAGTAGAGTTTATACTCGTAAAATAAACTTTGCTGAAAGAAACATAAAGAGATTACTACATCGTTCCGCCAAGTAGAAAGCAATTCCTTTTTGTTGTGAAAACAGAAACTGTACAAGAATAACAAAGAAGAGGTAGAAACGCGAGCTAAAGTCAATTTACATAGCGAAATAGCTACTTGTGCGAATGTTCAGTTTTCAATGAGGCTTTGCATTCATAAGCTTATCTGGTGCGCCCGCAGGACTAATCCTCACCGAAAAGCGCATACTGGCAAATCCAAAATCAATACTTCATATATGGTAACGTTACCCTCTGTTAATACACAACCGCTAGCGATTGGTGCTGTGCCAGCATCACCCCAACAGAATTTGATAACGACAAATTTATTTAATTCAACGGAATTTAATTTTCCTGCAACACTGAGATAAATATTCCGTAACAATAACGTGTATGTGTACGCCCGCAAGGAACTTTTCAATTTCAGAAGCTCTTCCGAACGACATTGCTGCGGATTTCGCTGCTGACAATACCGGTACTATCGACTTCGTACTTCATACAAAATGTGCAAAAGATTAGGACGAGTTGTCGGTTGTAAAGCTGGTCTCGTTCGCGTTTCGCTTCGAATTAACCATCCGCGCGCTCTGCCACATACTGCTGGAATCTCACTCGTTGCTGCATGCACATTCATAGAATAAGTATGTAAAAGTCTGAAATGTTCAGAAGCTTTGTCCAACACGTGATTTCGAACTTTCGTTTCAACGCCAACGTGTTCTTAAAGTTCACGTAAGTGTTACGGCGCTTTTGTACTACTTATACGTGTGGTGCATTAGTTTGATGAATTTCATAATGTAAGAAGGCGAAGTGAAAATTGACCAGGATACTATCGACTAATACCTATTACCGGTAAAGGAATTGTACCGCTAAGAAGAAATTTCGATGCATAGTTTGTAGACATGAAATAATTCCAGCGGCTTTGGCGAGTTAAGTAGAATCCTGTGTTAGAATGTATAGATCACTTTTCGTGGGTGATGTTAAGGAATACAATGCAAACTAAAGTAGTGGTGTACTGTATTCTACTACGAGTATGAGAAGTTTTTACAAAACTAAAATCTTATTAAAATGGATGATATATAAAGCTTGTCAAAACCAACACCCTAACAGTATATAATATGGATGAAAGCGAAATTTGTAATCTAATTAATGTAATTTATTCAAGGTTGGCAACTTCCGAAGAATGTAAGTTGGTGAATCTCAGTAACGACCAATTATTTGTAATGTAGTTCTGAAGGAAACCATTCGTATAATTATATCGTCGACAACTAAAGAAATGTAAATACATAGATTGCGAATAAACGGCTGCTAGGCTAAGCACAATTGTTATATACATATTTATTTGTAAACAATTTACAAATATTCTACTTCACCCAAACTCTAAGTTTTTATCTTTCCTTTAATGCGCTCAATTCAAGAATATGTATATTGATTTTCAAGCATGACATTCTGTTTACGTTTTCGTGTGACTGTAGCCTACAAAAACTAAAACTATTAACCATAAATGAACAAACTAGGAAGTGGTACATAGTACGTGCTGCATGCGAGTTAATAAAGAAATGAATAAAGAAGTCGAAGGCATGGGACTCCTGCTGTTACAGATTAGATCAACGCAACTTGGACATTGTTTTCATAAATTGCTTGTAATTAAGGAGAAACAGGCGGGAGTTCCATAATCTATGCACGTTTTTGTTGGTAAAAACAAAGTTACTTATGGATATCTAACACAGAAGCATTATATTTTTGCGGTAAATTATATGCTTCTGTATATCTGCTGTTCCAGGAATGCGAGCACTCATTATAATAAAATATAGTTACAAAATAAAAATATAAGTAGATGTTTCATATTCTCGACATATGACTCTATATAGTTATGTACCCAAGCAGAAAGAACATCATTTATAAAACGCATATTACAAATGCAACAAAACAGCTGGGACCTCTATGTATGCATTTGCATGGAATTGCATGATTTTTTGTACATTTTTCTAATTTGTATTTGCAAAATATGGACGTCATATAGAAAAACATCTATTCAATGTTAATTTTTAACACTTATGGATTAATTGTTTTAAAGTCTTCTTATTTTAACGTAGAAATGCAATGCATTTATAAATTTATGCACTTGGAAGGGTAAGGGGTAAGAGGGTAAGGGTTATTATCCTAAAACACGTTTCTACATATCTCTATTCTTTTTAAATCGAAGGCATGTTGAAGAATTTACACATTTTTTGCATGCGAAACAGTCACAACCCATCCTAAAAAATAACACCAATACATGCCAAGCATAGGAAAAGGAAGCGGGTTTTCTTGCCAACTCTTGCAGTTTAACTGACACTCCAGTGGTATCCCCAGAAACTTCACTTGATTGACGGTTGTAAGTAATTCAGTTTTGTATTTTATATGTTTTAGATCTTGTCTAAAATAGCTAAAAGTCATCATTGTGGTCTCTTTAACATTAAGCATTAGGTTGTGTCTCGAGAACCAAGACTCGCAATCCCCCATAGTTGCTGTTATTGGTGTAACGAGTCGTTAGTTCTAACGAAGACTGATTCGCCTGAACTGCAAACAGAAACGCCTTGTATTTTGTGGGTTCCGGAAAGTCATTAATATAGACTCGGAACAATAATGGCCTGAGGATCGAACCTTGTAGCACTCCGCATTTCACCTTTTGTCATTTCAAGTAAGTAATCCTTCCTGTTCTATTGTCCTTAAGCCCTACCCTTTGTCGGCGATTTGATAGGTAAGATTCCATACAACGAAGAGCTGTACCCCTGACACCGACTGCAGACAGTTTCTCTATGGAACCTAGATGTCTTACCTTTGTATCTGGATAATATAAATTAAGATGATATGTTGCTACGGCAGAATAGTGTGGAGGAGCACCATTCAGAAGAAGAATTATTTCCAGGTTTCCAAATTTATTAAAATTTTATTCTAGAATTTCCAAAGAGCGAAACTCAATATAACGATGTATTGTTTTTAAATGAATATATCTTTCCTGTGAAATTGCCGTTATAAATATAGGCTCAACTATGTTGCTCACGTTCATTTTTGTGTGGTGAGTAGTAGTTTAAATTTTGAATTATTGTGACTTTCTGATTCTCCTAGTACTTACTTTGAGCGAATAAATGTTGAAGTTAAGAAATACAGTTGAATAGCAATTTGTATATTGTAAAATTATTGCCTTCGCTGTTGCATGCAAAGTGGCAATCATTATCTAAGAGATTTGCGCAATTAATTGTGAACATATAGCTTTTTTAGTTGTTGGTAAACCTCTACAATTCTTTGCCAAAACTTAGCTTAGATGTTTCAGTGATGTAAACAAGATCTTCGGAGTATCTCCAAAGAAAAAAAAAACGAGGAATTAGATGTGGATACTTTGGTGGCTATGTAACATATTCTCCTCAACTAATTCAATTAGTTCTGAATCCTTCATTTAAATAGTTCGCGGAAGAAGGTCTGGAAATCGAATGTGCATAAAATGTAGTTTAAATTTCCGTGTAAACAATTGAAGCATAATTAACCATTCATTCGCTTTGGCAACAACAGGTTTTTCCTGTTGAATCCTATGATTTCGAACATGAACTCCATATAGATTTTGTATGTCTGTAAACATATCTTTTAAATCTAGATTCTAACTTCTTCTAACTAAGTACCAATGCAATTAACCAAGATTGTCACAACTCAGCCTAATTTTCAAAATATCATGTATAGAAAACAATTGAGCATTCACCGTAAGTGTGTTTGAACTTTTTCTTGTTTCCATTACTACTTACTAAGTTTTTTTCTTCGCCCCTGTATATAACAGCAGTAACGCTGTCGCACATATCCCAACTCAGAGTGATTTTGTTTTCCAGAAACCAAATAATATAGGTCAAGTGTTCCACGAATGTAGAATCACATGTATTCCAAGCAACTTCTTTGAATGTTTTACAATATGCAGCACTTAAATATATCTGCCATTTAGACCATTTCGTTTATTATCTTTATATAAAGCACCAATTGCTATAATTAAATCAAATTTGTACCTAACTAAATTAGGTAAAAAGATCAATACAGCTGTCACCATTATTATTCTATTACGCATACACATTCATATATGTATCTTCTGTTTCCAAAATATTACAGTGGCGTAAGAAATAAATTTGTAGTAAAAATAATTTTATATATTAATATAATTTATCAACGCAGACGAAAGATGCGGATACAATATGTTAGTGTGGATTAATAATTAATAGGGCAATTACTACTCTACTTTCTCTGATACTAATTTCAATGAGTTAACCGATAATGTGGTATAATTTGCTTCAGTCAAATTTACCATTTGCCAGAACATATTTCCTGTAATTGTAAAATTTCCATACTCAGCATATTTATACATCTCTCTGCAATATTAACATTAAAATGATTATAGAAATCTGGCATATACGGTGCGATATACCGGTAGGTCGCACTGCGTTGGTAAATTGAGTTCTACAGCATGTATTATATAAATCAACTTCTGCAATTAAATTTAATGGATCTATATTTCTGCTGTTGGTGAAATTTTAAAATAATTTGCTACAAAATAATGAGCAACCGGACGAGTTTTCAACGTAACTTTAGACGTGAGATCCGAGCGGTAAGCTAATTACAAGGAACGGAACCTTTATTTTCGCTAATTTTGCTAACCTTTCGTTTAGTCGCGTCATAATTGCACACGGCCGTCAGTCGAATGTGAGAGACTTATCCTCCGGACTTCATTTAGTGCAACAATTTTGCAGGAATTTTTAAAACTGACTGTTTTCGGATATCTCTGTCGTACGTGTATCAAGAACGAGTTGGGTTTGCGTGATCGCATTCGGCAGAATTACATTACCACACATCAGCATTACTTTAATACCACATCGTAACATAGTATAATAATATAGTTTTGTTCAAAACTTATCAATGAAGATGGTGGTTGGTGACTTTGTTGACGTATTGATTCTGGAAGGATCTGTGATGTCTTTATTTGTGGCATCTTTATCATTATTGCTCAATGTAACTTTCATTTGTCATATTTTAATATCTTTGCTTACGCAAATTTTATCATTACTTAATGCTGGTTATACATAATCTATTCAAATGGTGCAAAAAAAGGAGCCACCTGTTACTCAAAATTTGAATGATTACATTAATGTACGTCTTTAGCACCGGAACTGACTGACTTGTTAAGAAGATCCAATAACATAAAATGAATAATTAATAAAGGTAGATTCAACAATGCCAGAATCTTGACAGGATTTTTATTTAAACGTAAATGGATGTACATTTCACAGCATCACGCTGCATCATCAGCAAAGTACTAATCATCAAAGCATTAGTACTTTGCTGATGATGCAGCGTGATGCTGTGAAATGCACATCCATTTACGTTTAAATAAAAACCTTGTGATGATCCTGGCAATGTTGAATCTACCCTAATTAATTACTTCTTCACAACTCACATCATTTAGTTAATAAAATAAACAATTTGAACAATTTGTTTGGATAGCCGATTACTACTGTTAAATGTATCTTAGATCTATTCGATGTAATTGCAAATTATTTAAAATAATGTTTTCATTTTCTCATTAAAAATAGTACAATCATTTAAATATGTAAAAGCAGATTTAATTAAAAAAATTTAATCAAAGCTTGGTCTTGTTTTCCTGGGTTTTATAATAAATTACGTTGCCGAGAACTTCCACGATGGAGGTTATCATTATTATTATTTGAGAACTAATCAAGTCAACGTGATATTTGCGCTCAATATCTGGAAAGGTCACATTACTTTGATATGAAAGCGCGTGTGTGTTCGCCCATTGTCAGCAGGAGGTCCACGTAGGTAGCTCAACCCTGACGGGCACACCTTCATCGTCGGCTCCCGGTGGTACGGATACGCTTTGGGATTTATTGCAGACTTCAATATATCTAAAAGTAAAATGTAATAGATTGCATGAGATCCTTTTTTGCTCTACTGTAGAAAGGAACTGGTCTAATATCCAACAAAACAACTACAGTACGTCGGCGATTTATGTTCCATTACTTCGCAGGTTGATAAATTTGCCCTTATAATAATTATAGACAGTAAAGGATTACATGTGTAGTTTTTTTTACCAAATGCTATTGATTTCGTTATGACTCACGCAGATTTCTCTGGTATAGTACTACAAAATAAAGGTATCAGAAAAAAAGGCAATGAATAACGATTTGTAAATTCGTGAGTAAATGTGTATAAAATATATTTGTGATTTCTTCACATTAACATCAATACATAATAGTAAAATTGCTGCACTTCCATATAAATTATAAAACAACATGTCTGTTTGTTTTTATATCATTAGCAAATTATGCGTTGAAGGTAAATCTAAACTGGAAAGAAGGCAAAACGCAGGAGAAAATTTAAGACCAAATACAAAAAATACGAAAAATAATAAACTGAAACTGCTGACTAAACTGATAACTTAATAATGTTCCATTAACATAATAATAAATAGTGGATATATTATTCAAAATGACTAAAATTCTTCATACTATCCAAGCTTGAATATCGTTGAAACAGGATCTAAATTCCAACACCTTCTTATCGTAGGTACGCTAGATTTCTATGATGCTTTCATATTATCAGCATATGTTCTCAATAGGTGTTCTCCAGAGTTTACCTCAGATGAGCCAGCTGGCTACTGTAAGATAATCTTTTTAATGAACCTAATCATTCATACGTATGGAACTATAGACAGCATCTTCTGAAATATCCACACTTTGGTTACCATTGAGATAAGAATAAGTAGGGAGGCGATAGCACGTGGCTAAAACGGCGCAGGTCGACCATATTGGTACTCCACTTTACGTCAAACACGTACATTATAGTATAGTGTATGTTTCATGTATGTTTGCATTAATTGATTATTACAGTTATATGATATAGCAAACTACTATAAGACATTATGGTTTCTTGCTCTACGCAGTTGCAACAGTAGAAACAGCGTTGACAAGAAGAATTCGTCTAAAATAACATTTCACAGGTATGACACAAAAACAATGTGCAGGGCTGTAATTGGAAAATTTCAATTGGTGCCCCTGTATGTCGGTACATAAATAAACTATTACATATAGAGTGTTTATATTGTCAAATTATAACATCTATGGGCGTTGGGCCTAAAAGATGTGGGATGACGTAATTAATTTTAAAGAAAGCCATATGTTAAGTGGAGGCTTAAAATTATACTTATAATTTTCAGTAGTCCGGACCTGGTGAGGCAGCCATATTGGGGCTACACGTAGCCCCGCCTAGTGCGCCGTTTTGAACATACAGTAAATATGCTTCATAGCGTCTTCTTAGTAAACTAGCTCAATGTTGCATACCATTTCTTCCAAATTCGAAATTTGGACACAGGATTGGTTTTATTTTGTAGGCTTCATTTAAGGGCGTGGGAAAGTTTGTCTTGGAAACAGTGGTTTTATGATCAAATTGACCGGAAAAGTATTACTGCTCTTTAGCACAAACATGGTATTAATGCCTCGTCATACAAATAGTGAACCCTGTTTTTAAATTTCTATCACTGAGTGGGTGGTAAAGTTTGTGTGGAAAATAGTATTTTTATGATGTATACTGTTTGTACAATGGATGCAACCCTTGTAAATTTAATTTAAATGGAAAGACGGTCATAAGTCAGTAAGAAATATTTCACAAAAATACATAACATAAACATAAATTATCAGACACTTTTATTTTAACAATGCTTACATTTGTTTGGTATTTTAAACAAGCGGCCACTAATGGCACTAATGCGCATTTTTCTCCAAAATTGCGTTTGTTTTCATTCAGTCTAGTCAGAATTTACTAATTAGTATACATACATGCGAAGTGTAAAATGTATTGCACGAGTTACAATGAAACATTGAAAAATGCAATGTGTGCACAATGGTCAGACAGGTGTAAAAGAAAAAGAAACTTTAGAATAGGATGCTTATGGGATGTGATGACAAAGGACGCGGAAAAAAGTCCATTCGTATCAATTTATTGAAATAGCATGAAATGAAACTAGCAGTGGTATTGATTCTAATTCGAAAGAGGTTTCCGGGCATAATACGTAAGATTTGTTCCCATTTAAAGCATGAAGTTAATATATGAGTTCAAATGGAAGCAGGATTCTGCAGGTTTACCCCACTTTGATATATTAGGATTTGTGAACGGAACACTTATTTTAACCTTTAACTTTTCCTGGCTGAGACGCAAATTGACAATCTCCACAGACCTCCTAAGGGCTAATATTCGATAATTACACATTTTTTGTGCTTCTCTGTACATATTTCTTTCTAGTACAAGACAACTATCTCTAACCTGACATTTAAAACATATATCTACCTTTTTGTGTGTTATATTAATTTGCGGAATGTATGTACGTCCGCACACAACCATTGTGTATAAATTATTACGGCAAAAAGGTAAAAGGGAAGGTTAATATTCTTTAATGGAACTGGCGCCAATATTATTATATCAACATTGCCCCATTGTTAAACCAAATAATGCATACATTTTGCAGCTTACCAAATGCCAAGATTGTCAAAACAATAGCGGCCCAATGTTCCACCATTGTCAGTTTTAATATATTGACTAGGCTTCAAAATTTAATGTTGAATCAATATTTTCTTACATAACCTATGCCAATACTGATAAAAGTGGTCACAGATATAAGCTGCGTAGAATAGTAAAATAGTGGTGGTAGTTCTGTAGTGTCCTGTAGTGATGTTGAAACATCAGTTGTTTACCTCAGAACAAGAATTGTGTGTCTATTACCCAAATTGGTAAGTATGACATTTTTGTTGGGATTTTTTTATGTGTGATGAGCGCTTAGTTGCAGTGACTCTGTAAGCTGTATCGCTTGTATGGCTATCTATGCAACTCTCACGGTTTTGTTTGTTGTTTTGTGTGTGTAAATTTTGTTCAAATGGCTTTGTGACAGCATCATACCGCCTCTTATAATGCCGCGCTGTTAATCACTTTGCTCCCAACAGCGAATGGCAAGTCGATCCGGGATTAAACTCTCTGAAAAAATGTCACTGTCCCTCCAGAGAATTGAACCCCGGCACCTATCGTCCTCCCACAACGATAGTCGGCCGCCTAACCACTGCGGCCATCGACCAGATTAACAATCATAATTAGGTCATGTGCAGTAGACGAACTCGTTTTCAAAAGCATTTGCTGTCAATTGCTTATAAAATTGTAACGAGTGTTAATTATAAAACGAAAGAAGACGATAATTAGCTGTACATTCTTGCACTCTCATTGCAACAATTGAATTAATATGTTATGTTGATCAAGCATTGAAATCAGAAGAACGGTTTCAGGTTATATCATATCCAATTATCTATTGTATGTATTTAGCAAACAGTATTATGGTAAAAAACTCTTTTATATTCTTAAATATGAGCTTAGATATCTAATCATTTTTGTTGATAGTACAATTTCATGAAATTGCATGTATTCTAGCAGAAATATCTATTTATAGGGCTCCTTCTCCAGGATCTAGGATAGTTTGTATATGGCTATAAGTATTGATATATTACTTGATATACCGGATGTCCCGGATTTTATTCTACAGGCTGTAACTTCACACTCGGTATATTTACGATTAAATATTTCAAATAAAAGTTCCTTTACCTCTTAATGTCTACGATATGACAGAGTTAGTTTGACATTTGCTTCTCGTCTTGAAGATCGTTTGAAGGTGAACTTTTGTTTTTTTAATGTAAACTTATATTTTTTAATGCAGCGTTATATTAACCAGAAAGATACAAATAGCTTTTGTCTGCAGAATTTTCCTTTAACGTTTACCATTATTGAAATAATTACTGAAAAACCCATTTAGAGGACTTGTCTCATAATAGAAGGCTTTGGAAAATTAACAAACTTTATGTTTGACAAATAAAATTTATATGACAGTTCCTTTATGGTGCGTGTTTACTCTAACTTTTGTAACGTGGAGTCAAAAATGAGAATCGGATCCTTTTCTAATAATCTACAACATAGGAACCATCGACCAAGTGTTAGAAATGAAGAAAACATTATTAACGTTTTGGCCTGCGTGGGGATACGTTTCTCTTACGTTTCTCTTCGCCTTCTGGCAGCAGAAATTGGAATTAGCAAAACGATCGAACACAGAATTTTAAAAGCACACAGATATCATCCATCTAAAATTCAAATGTTTTCAACTACATATTCTGGAGTGATGAATGTCGCTTCTACAATAATGACACTGTTAACAAACGACCTTCAAGACGAGAAGCAAATGTAAAACTGACTCTATCATTTCGTAGACTTTAAGAGGTAAAGCAACTTTTATTTGAAATATTTAATCGTAAATATACCGGGTGTACTGTATACAGAGCATTCTAATGAAAACGATCCACCTTAAATAATTCGAAAACAGCAAGAAATACGAAAAAATGCCGATTTTTGTTTGAAGTCTCTAACTCCCCCAGTATCGAACAAAATTTCAAATGGCACTATGTCATGCTATTACATTTTTGATTCTACATACTATTTACAACAACTTCCAGGACAGCCAGTTTTGCGATAGTATATTGATCTTGATTTGTTTTTGTAAATCTCCAAATCTTCTAAAATATTCTATAATTCTAAATAATTTTGCGTTTGTTTGATTACCCTGTGATCTGCTTCAAAAACACGCTGTGTAAGGCTAGAATTTTCAATTCTATTGTAATGGAGATGAATCAAATGTTAAACCTAGTTGAAACTTTGTTTACACTTTTGTTTATCTGTTTGGATTTATTTTAATTCAAGACTTAATTCAACGCTGGGTCAATATAATATATTGCAGATAAATGGATATTTCGCCAATGACGGAAACAAAATTGGTCTAACAGCTTTGTAAATGTTGATGCCAATATCAAAGAATAATGTAATAGATGATGGACTAATATTGTAAAGAGCAAATATATAAATATCTCACTAATAATATAAATAATGTCAGGCTAATAATTTTATACTTGAATAACGGAAAATAAATGATGTAACTAATATATGGTACTATTGTGTCAATGTCTAATTAATTCAATATTATATGGTCAACTAAGCATAAACGGAATACGAAGAACAACAAAATATTTTTAGGTGCAGAAGACTAAGTTTACAAAACACACGCGGCACAAACTTGAAATTAAATAACTAAAATCAGGCGATCGAAACAGAATTTACACGCCATACAAAAAAAGCTAACAGATTCTGTGGTACATGTCCACTCTATTATTAAGTGCTTATTCGTTATCTTTTTTATTACATCTAAAATGTCGCTGTGTATATGTTCTATTTTCTAATAGGTAATATCCTTATGTGGTTCTTATACAGTGTCATACTCAAAACTCAAAACCTACGACCGTCAAATTTAACGCTATTCAAATAGGTGTGGCGCGGAGGCTTTCTTCTACGTGAGTGTAAGAGGAAAATCGTGAGAATAAAAAGCATGGGGTAATTTATATTGTAATTTGCATCCATTTTTCTACGTCGCAGACGCTAATTTTTGAAATAAACAAACGCTCGTCTCCGCCATGGGAAACATACATAATATTTTAAGTGGTCTTATAATATTATGGGCATACCTAATATTTGACACGTCCATGTTGTGTGTGCGCGTCGTCATTAAAGAACGGTGCTAAATACTAAAAATAATATAATTTATTTGGTGTAATAATTTTCGTTTTCGTATCTGATTAGTGCGTTTAGTTTTCGGTAGATTTTATTACTTTTCAACTTTTCACTTGAATACACGTTTCGACAAATATGGAAGGACTACGTTGCGAAAGCACGTGGCTTTTACAAATGGACCGTGGAAATGAATAAATTATTATAATTTTCAGCGTCGCTTACTAGTAGTAGAGATTATTCACGTAAGAAGGGGACCAACTAATTTTTCATTTTAATCTGTTTGCAAGTGGGCGTTGATTCTTTTGAGGGAGTGAAAATTAATGTTTTAAACATTATCGTATATAATATTTAAGTTGTCCAGCACATGTAATAAAAAGAAACTTAAAGTTAGATCAAAGCTAGTTTCATAAGTAATGAAATTAGGTTCATAAATCTATTAATTCAGTAAATTTTGAAAGTAAGATACACTTACTACAATTTAATATATTAAAATCAATGGCAATTACAAATAAATAATAGCATTTTATTTGATATAAAACCTTGAATACATATGCTGCAGAATATTTTCTTTGAAATTAATAATTAGTGACAAAGTAACGAGAAAAACATTGTAAAATTTTAGCTGAATCGAACAATGGGGAGCCAACCATCAGCGACCATGAAGTTGTTTTCCTTAAAAATAAAAACTCTTTTTGAAATCCTGGATTTGCTTCAATATTTTTCTTTACTTCTATGCGCGGCATTGTGGTACTCTTGTTTTGCGACTGCACGGGCGAGAGAACCGTAAAGGCAAGCTTGGCCATAGAAGAGACCTATTGTGCCCCGTGCTGTTTTAGTGCTCTGAACCGGCTTGCACTCAGACAACCGGGATCATTCAGGTTTCTCCAAATTCCAATTCCCGCATCGTTTGGCGTTTTAGAGCCATCCACAAACTAGCGGGATAATTCCCGTCTCGATTTGTGAAAGAAGGCTTTTGCATTCTCTCTATTGGAGATGCTTACATTCTATCCCTCACTGAAGCTGAAAACGGGCGAAATCTTGTCCGCCCTCATGGACAGTGGTACTGTCTGTGTTATGTAGGTGAAGATGCTTGTCTGATCTCTCGTTTTACCGGAGAAAGCTCTGCACCCACTACATTTTGCTCTGTAAGCTACTAGGACAGCATAAGCTGCAGCGGAGGAAGCCCAAGAATCGCCTACATCGCCGCGGTTGGCGTCAAGGACATTGATTCTGTGATGCCTAAACAGGCAATCGACCTTACTAAATGCGTTGGCCGCACAGCCCAAACTGGCTTCGTGCTACCAGACTAACGATGCATAAGTTATAGAAGGTATTATAACTCTTGTGTACAGCCAGTGTACCATCATAGGCTTCAGCCCCCACGTTTTACCAAACATTCCTCTACATGCCCAAAAGGTCCTCGTGGCTCTATTTGTTATACGTGGTATAACAATAACTTTTGATCAGACCTACCACTTAATACCGATATCCATTAGCATATTTTATTGTAACCGTTTCCTCTGCAATTGCTAACATAATTATTTGTTTGTTTGTGTCCGTATTTTGTAAGCAGTAACAGCAACCTCAAGATATATTCTTAATAATAGATGGCGAGTTACTCCCAGCACTAAAATTGTAGCAAAAATGGAAAAAATAATAATGGTAGTCAGATATGAAAGCACGCAATATTTGCTGGAATAAAATATCTTCACTAACAAAATAAGTCTCTGAAGTTTACCAGTCATACCAAATATTTACTTTAATTAGACGACAAACAACATATGCCGTGTAAGTAGTGTTTGTATAATATATAGAAAAAATCTTTGAAAAGTTTTGAGGAACTATTTCAACATACTGATCAGCTCAATATCTGCGCCAATCCTGGCGTTTTCAAATGATTTAAAAAATCTGATCAAAGCGCATCAATAATGTTTATACTGCTGGTAACTACCACGCATGCGCTGCTCATTTGCTCGTTTTTTGCCATTATAAACAGCAATAAAATACTGTACTGATTTCCTCTCCAACTGATTATACACGTTTCCAATTCCTTACTTGCTGAGGCTATAGATCCTGGTTTATTGATAATGTTTCACCAGCGCTTAAGACATAGGTGAATGAAATTATGCTGGTACTAGACAAAGATAAAGAAACATAAATCAACAAAAGAAGTCAATTTTTTTGTCACCACCGATTTCCTTTTCAACAAGAAATCTCCATAAGGAAGAATACTGTATTATAAAAGGGAAATAAAAACCTAGAAAAGATTATTATTGTATATGACGGTACATACAGTGTCAATGTCATTCAGAATTACATCAGTCTCTCGAAAATTGAAAATGATAAAGAAGGTGTTTCACAGATTGTTACCGGAAACCGTAAACAGTACCCAACTGTGACTAAATGGCTTCTTCAGAACAAACAGTAGTCAACGTTTGTATATTTAGGTATTATGTTATAATTTTGTAGAGAAAAAATGTAAAAATAATGACGCCTGTCAATTCTAGAGGTTATATTTTCTTTATGCTTTCGTCAGAAATTCTCAACTTCTGCTTAAACTGCTCCTGGAGTTTGAACAAGATTAGAGGACGGGAGTAGCAATCCATGTAGACTTTTAAAAAATACCTGCTGCTAAAGACCGACCCATTATATCTAAACACCTGTTAAGACAGGAACAAAATCTGTGCCAAAGTAACAAGAAACAATATTTGTAATATCCAAGAGCATAATTTGAGACGATATCCTCAGTTAATTTTACGATATACTTTGGCATCCAAATCAGTCTAGGTACTAGAAATAATAACCTTCCTTCATTCAACAAATCTAAAAATACTTAACTACAACAGTTTATTTTTCTAAGTATCTATGTCCTACTGTTACATTTTTTCCAAAAATTTGTAAACGTCATTTCATATTTATTATGTCTACTGTGAATAAGGGGGAAAACTCCCTAAAATTGATACGTTTATTTACTTAAAAATTACCCTGTTCCAACAGGTGCTGGGATATTTAAAAAACAATATACACAAGCAAATATTACGCGTATAGCAGCATAAAAATCGATGGGGATGCGTTGCACGTCGACAAGTTATATTCAACACATGAAAACAATATCGCTACGATGTATGGGACTGGTGGCGCCCTACGGGAGATCACGGGATTTTGAGGTACTGCGAGTGCATAAAATATACGCTTGTAGTTTCGTTGGAATGGAACGATACGTGTATAAGTATATTAAATTAATAAAACATATTCTTTTGGTGTGTTTATGCTTATTCATGTATTTATGAATACATGAGAATATAGGCGTAAGGTTACGCCATTCAGATGATACAAATTAATCATGAGTTATCGACCTACGCTATAAAACATTTATATCTACGATAGTATAAAATTTACGTTCAGATAGAGACTTGTTACTTTAAAAATACATACGTAAAGTTTATTAATTTTAATTAAGATTTGGGATAATATTTATTAGTTTTCTTAAGTTCTGTGTGATACTAATAATTTTTTATCTCTATACAGCTCCGGTAACTATGTCTCGATGGAAGATTACGCTCCTCTCTGATGATTATTTAAATTCCAGAATGAAGTTATTTTTAATACAACAACCTGCATATTGTAAGCTTAGACGATAGACATTTTAATGCTGATTATTTGAATGTTATACACTTTGGCTTTGCAGGTGATAATTTTGAAGTAAATATAATTTTTCGTCGATAAAATGGTTCATTTCAACAATTAAGCGAAACAAAATATTAATATTCTCTTATCCAAAACAAATGTTTTAATAAAAAATTAAGTTCGTATAGTATATCCATCTCCATGAGAGTTATAGCAATTACATACAAACATAGCAATCATAAATTGAAAGCAAATTCTCAAGAATTCTGTGATTACTGAGTCGGATACGTTGCAGCGTTTGTGGGCTGATATTTTAAAAATCTTGACTACGCCTTGGCCTTTTACAGATCCCGAGGTCTTGGAAGTCATCCGGGAGGCCGTCCTCGGCCAATCTTTCAATTGATTCAGAAATCTCTAACATTGTGATGGTAGCAAAGAGAAGCGCTGCTGTTTAAATCAAAACATTTTTTGTAAAAAAGCTAATTAGGCGTCACCTGTTACTGAACTCTCCAAACCATAGACATTGAGGCTCCATCTATGTTGGTTAATTTGTTCGCACTAAATATAACTTTATTTAGAATGTTTGACTGGCTTCGGGATTCAAATTGTTCAGTATCCAATGACTTGATGAAATCATTACCACAATCAATTCAATATGATACGGATGGTACCTGTGCTCAATTTATGTAGCATTAAATATCCCATTAACACTAGTTTGGAAATTTTTTGCAGCCACTAGTAATGGCTAATTCATTAGTTTCAGTAATTGTCGATTCATTTATCACTTCTTCCTTTTCATAAGTCACATTGTTGGTTTCTATGAATAGTTTCAGTAATGTTTTGTATGGCTTATAATTTCTCTTCAGTATCAGAGTACCTCTTCCTATAAATTCTGCTTGTCAATAGACAATTTCTACATTTCCCTAACATAAATATCGTATTCATCGTTTCATGTGTATTATCAGTTAGCAAAGCATTAAGTACAGTGACATTCAAAGGTATTCGGACACGACTAGATAAAAACATACCTTGCGCTCAATATTTTATTCCAAAGAGCCGCAGGGCCAGCTTACTACTTGCTGAGTGTAACCGTCGTTTGCCGCTCTTCCAATAACATTGCATTATATAAACGCATTTACCTACGTACACATAGCATAAATTAAAATATTCGAATTAAGGAATTCAATCTTCTGTAGCGTTAAGTGAGTGAAACAGTTGTTCTATATGACAATCTGAAACTTAGATTTATTAGGTAAAAGCACATTTGCATTTGTAGCTAATTTTTTTATAATTTTTTGTTCTGCATTCATTTTGCAATTGAAACCCTGACATTTTTTAAGTTTGTACAAAAATAGTAACAAAATACTGTCAACATACCCAGCTGCTAATCATTACCTTAGCATCTGTCAGATAGTAATCATTTTAATTATTTATTGTATAAAATAGGGCAGTCGAACATAAAATTATGTATGATGACCAGTATAAATGTAATGTCACTGTATTTTGACACTTGATGACGTCGCTCATTTATTGAAAGCATAAAAATAGTGTATTGATAATGGAAGTGAATTAAGAAAATCAGATTATTCCAATCATAAACACCAATAACCGACAAATACTTACGACATACATCTTGAATTCGTTTAAGCTTTTATTCAATAGGTATATGCATTTTGCTTTTAGTGATAGTAAGTATTTAATTGAAATTTCTAATAAAATAATTGTTACACGCACCTGTATTAGGTGAATAATTTCCATATGAAAAACGTTTTTAAAACTAAGTATAGTATTACTAAAGCTATATTGATATGTGGGCACATTTGGTATTACACGTTATTGGTCATTACGCGTTACTAAATACATACATGTCTAAGATATAGTAGTTTTTGAGTAATTTTGTTTTAAATTTTGTGCTGATGTGAAGGTTATGTTATCAGTAAGAAAATGGCAGAAGCTCCAGAAGGCTTTTATAATTTCAAAAGTACACTTATCTACTATTTACACTACTTACATTATAAATGAAATATTTTCATTTTCAGGGTTATCATTGTCATCTGCTACTATTAGGAACAATAATTTCATCTTCTTGATGCTACACAAGGTCACTGTACACTCGGTTGATTTAGAATCGACTCAAACTGCCATAAAACCCGATAAAAGTATGCTTTATTGCCATACCCGAATGCAAAGCAGTAATAGTATGGTTAACTGTATGTAAATTACTATTTATGTATATACAATATATTTTTCTATTAAATCCAGTTCATATGCAAGGGATCATTTATAAATTCCTAAACCGATAATTTCTTAATGCGATCTTAACATACTGTCGCGGCCAAATGTTATAGGCAGGGTATATTTTTTCGATAGTATCGATGTTGGCAAACGCTATACTACGTAATAATGCAGATATTAAAAGTATCTGAAAAAGAATATATTTCTGCAGCGATCTTCCCATTCATTTTGCATTACGTAGCTATTTTACCTGTTCATAAGCAAATTGCTTTATTACTACAAACATCCAGTTAAATGTTGAAAGTTTAAAAGTGCGACGTTAGGTCTACGTCGCTTATCGGGTGAGTCGGTTTTAAATCAATCGAGTGTACATACCTAAATAATACAAATCAACCATAAACCAATTTTGACAGGTTTTACTTTGACAAATTGTTCAAATCTACTAGACAACCAAAAAAAAATCATTTAACTGATATTAAATTGTCAAACATGTTGTGCGACAAAAAGACAATGCATTATCAAATACTGCCTAGATAAAGAAAAATATCCCACTTTCCCACAATATCCCATCTGCTTTGATTAAATGCAATATTTTCTTATTTCATACACCGGAAGTGCATACGATTAAATTATTTTAAATAGAACATGATATTTTTTAGTTTGCTTTAGATTCTCCATCAAATTTTGAGTAAATATCATGTACCGTGTCCTACAACACAAGTTAATAAGTTTTGAAATATTTCATTCTTTTTCAATTTGTTGAGGAAAACAGTCCCAAATAAATTACGATATTGTTGCAAACAAACGCTATTGACTTAAAATTGGGCAGAGACATCACTAAAGTTTCTCATCCTTTAAAATATTTAGTGTTTTATACAGGGAATCAACTTTAAACATTTTGACTCAATTCCAACAATTTGAAACAATTATGACTTAATTGTTTCAAATTGTCAAACATGTTGTGTTTTATATCAGTTTTTCATTTCGATTAAATTAATTTTGATAAACCCTCTCTCGTATATGTATGTGTTTGATGTACTATACCAGAGCAAAGAAACTTTTTTAAATTAATATTTCACTTTGAACAATTCAAATATTTAAATAAAATCATATACCGGTTGGAATCCAAGTTAATTTTTGAAAATTTCCCCCTAAGTCGACTCTTTAGAGAAACGTCCCAAATAACTTGTATCCAATAAAAAATATAAATTACAATTACAAATTTTTCAATTATTACAATAATAAACTTCATTATGTGTATACATACATATATGATTTTATAGTTTTTATGTATCATATGGCAAAATGGTGGGAGTTAACAGCGCATCATTACTTCCAGCGAGGAAATGCTGTAACAAAGCTGTGGAATACTTTTCACAGCAAAGAATTTACTCAGGAGAAGCTGTTGCACAACTAAAGCAAAAATATGTTGTTTCTCACTATGGAGTCTGACTACGAAATTAATATTACAAAACCTAGTTCTCTTTCATCTTCACGAGCTATTTCCTAATCTGAAATTCTAAGCGATGCATTGTGTACTTCTACGAAAATTCAATTTATACTTCTTATTTAGGAATTTCAATAATGTTATACATATATTCTGCTATGTGTAGACCACTAGGATGATGGTTTCATTATAATTCTGTCTCAACCACTATTTAGAACGCTTCCTACTATGTTGAAAGAAACAGAGGGCTCCACGTTATAGTCATGGTATATCGAAAACAAACTACTCTTCTAGCCCGATCTAAACAAAATTTCACCGACATAAAGGATTCTCTCTATAACATAAACTCGTGATATATTGCGTTATTTATAAGGGTAGTGAATGTTCCACGCAAGCTGATCTATTATTATTATTATCATTGTTATTGTAATATACAGAAACTAGCACGCTATAAAAGCAGGCGAGCTTTTTTAAAAAAGCATATATCTGTCAATATTTGTCGTCGGCATACAGGGTAAGATAAACAAAATATATTTTCCACATCGGGGCCTTCTCCTTTCTTTAGTCGAGTGTTTTTGTCAACGTATACACCATCCTCACTTTAAATATGTAAGGCGCTGCAACGAAAATAAATTTGGGAACATGGCAGCACATTTACGCGCGTAGACGAGACAAATTGTCATGTTGAGGGAAAAAATAATTCAGTAAAAGTGTAAAACTATTTCCGAACGAACTGTTAAACAACGTTTATGGCCTATTTGGAAATGTTTGTTCAGATCGAAAATATATAGGAGATTCGTGTAGAACTTTAAAATACGGTTGCATTGTTTTTGATATTGGATGTCTAGAAATGTTAAGTTATGCTTTTTATATTATGTAAGATGTAATTTTATGTTATGGAAACACTTTTTAGTATTATTGCTTGATATTATTTGAAGTAACTCGTTAATAAGAACCGACAAATATGTGGTGCAACCAGTGGGTTTGAAACTAAATAGATACACATAACATAAGATAGGGGTTTTGATCCGTGAAGAATACACTTTAATTGTTATTAAATTTATTTCACCTGCTCATACAATTATATCAGCATAACGTGCACACGTCATCAACTAAGAATTCAGTATCAAAAGAATCTTGAATGTTGCCAGCACAACTTTAATTAAAAATAAGTGTGGTCCAAGAGTGTAGCTCTAGAAAACTCATTATGTGGTGTTGTTTGTAGAAGTTGATGTGTGTAAGGTACCACTGAATCCATATTATGATAATTTTTGTAGAAGCAATTTACGATTCTCCCTCTGATATTAACTCAAAGTAATAAATTAAAGCAGCTATCTTTGTCCATTAATCAATAATTTTTAACTGTCACTCCAAGCTTCGGAGAGAGCATCAACTGCAGAAAGGACATTGATCAACCCACACTGATCAGTGCTGACAATTTTCTTGTGTAGATATATATTAAATCCTTCACTGGATCTCTTGGTGCAGAAGTAGAACACTAAACACTTTAACCCACTAAACACCAAGCAAGTTTTAACTAAAACACCGACGTGTTTCAACAGCAATGCTGTCATTATCAAGGCGATAATAAAACTAAATTAAAATAAAATCTACAAATACAGGTAACTGAAATGTTATGCACGGTCAATCCGATACGCATCATTAATTTCCGATTAACGTAAACAATGACGAATGCGGGACAGGTCCGTTGTCACAATTCATTACACATGACTTATTTTTATATATTTCTAAACTTTCG
Organism: Holotrichia oblita; assembly: GCA_023690525.1. Classification (NCBI taxonomy): domain Eukaryota; kingdom Metazoa; phylum Arthropoda; class Insecta; order Coleoptera; family Scarabaeidae; genus Holotrichia; species Holotrichia oblita. The sequence goes on from CM043015.1 coordinate 70,581,864, forward strand.
TTAACATTTAGAAACTTACAATTGTTTATTTGTCTAATTAATTTAACATTCGTATGATCGATGTTGTGATCTGTTTCAAAAATGTGTTGGGCAACGCTCGATTTCTCAATTCTATTAAATCTAAGATTAGCCATATGCACTTTGAATCTAGTTGAGACTGCTCTCCTTGTTTGCCCAATATATTTTTGATTACAATCTTTACAATTGATTTCGTAAATACCTGACTTTTCTAGAGGTTGTATTTTATCTTTAGGGTTACCGATGAGACTTCGTAAACTAGTCCCAGAACTGTAAACTATTCTGAGAAGATTTGACTCAAACCTTTAGTGATAAAGGGAGCGTAAGGCAGGGTCACAAAGGGTGAAGCTTTAACATCCTCTTGAAAAGTCGTAGATTCTATCGGTAATCCTAAAGATAAAATACAACCTCTAGTAAAGTCAGGTATTTACGAAATCAATTGTAAAGATTGTAATCAAAAATATATTGGGCAAACCAGGAGAGCAGTCTCAACTAGATTCAAAGAGCATATGGCTAATCTTAGATTTAATAGAATTGAGAAATCGTGCGTTGCCCAACACATTTTTGAAACAGATCACAACATCGATCATACGAATGTCAAATTAATTAGACAAATAAACAATTGTAAGTTTCTAAATGTTTTCGAAAGTTTAAAAATATGTCATGTGTAATGAACTATGACAACGGACCTATGCCGCGTTCGTCATTGTTTTCGTTAATCGGAAATTAATGATGCGTATCGGATTGACCGTGGATAACATTTAGGTTACCTGTATTTGTAGATTTTATTTTAATTTAGTTTTATTATCGCCTTGATAATGACAGCATTGCTGTTGAAACGCGTCGGTGTTTTAGTTAAAACTTGTTTGGTGTTTAGTGGGTTAAAGTGTTTAGTGTTCCAGATATATAATAAATTAAAAAATTTTGCAAAACAGCAATAGTCAAATAATGAATCATAGTACTTTGCAAGAACGATATTGTTAATAAATAGAAGAAGCAGAAGAAGGCCAAGGCAGTAATCCAGAAGAAGAACAAAACCTAGGTGGGGTTACACAAAAATATTCCACAAGTTGTTCTCCACTAAACACATAAGATCTAACTAATTACAGCAATGATTATGACAACCCAATTTGCTGCAATTTCCATGACAGTATGTGGTGGTCAATCTGGCCAAAGGCAAAATCCATGTATATTACATCCATTTGATGTTGTCTCTCCAAATTCTCTGATACGTACGATGTAGATCGCATAGGCATAAACCGTGCTGAACTGGTGAAATAATGGAACAGTAACAATTACAACAATTTTAAGTAATCTTTCTACTGTTTCACTTGAGGATGTAAACTATGAAGTAGGTATTCCATTTAAGACTAATACCGCTTTGAATTAAGAATACTAACATGTTCACTGGAACAGGATTCATTTTCGTATAAATCATTTTGTTCAAAATCAGTTTAGCTTTCACAGGAGACAAATTCTTGTGGCTCACATGTAAAACGGAAAACCGTTTAAATAAATGCAATTCCTTTTGAGCGAAGCATATATGTTTCTGAGTGTATTACAGAGGCATAAAAACAACAAAATTTTTTTTCACCATACTGGACATACCCAAAAAATCTAACCTAAATGTTAGGTTAACTATGAACTACTGTAGTTGTGTTGATGTGTTTTACGTACAATTTAGACATCGCCGTTAGCTTATCAACAACTTACCTTGTTTTATATGAAGTCTCTAGATTACCTGTGGAAAACTTCCCACATCAAGGTAGTAGATATATCGAACGCCTTATTGTTTCTTCCGCCCGAAGTACAATTCGATTGTATAAGATATCAGCTGCATTCCAGCCTAGATCTTTATAATTATGCGTGAAACAGGTTAGGTTCGCCACTGGTTACTAGATCTATTGTATTATTTCACCTCGAGCTACCAAGTATAGTATGATGCGCGTACAGCGTCAGGACTAACGCTTGGACATCGGACTCCATACAAGTTCAATAACTCTCCCGTACCATATGATTACATCCATTATTAATAATAGACCTTGATTTTTCATTGGAGAACTTTCTGCCTTCTTTCTATTCATAAATTAATAACATCTATATAATGATATAATAATAATAAAAATCGGAGCCACACGGGAACAACTGCGAGATATGAAATGCATTCAGGAGGAATAACGAGCTTTCATCCTGAAAGGAGAAAAGCGTAAAAACGATTTTTTATTGAATGTCTAGGATGTCAGAGGACCGTTGGAATAACGCTCGGTAGATGTTCTTGGAACGCAATTGTAATGTGAAAGAGACGTTTTCACACTTGGTAATTAGTTATTTTAGAAATTAATTTGACTACCGTACGCGTACATGTCATCTGCCAAATTGTATCGGCTTTCACAGTGTAACGAAGGTGTATATAATGATTAGATTGGTAGCCGGAGGCTGTGAGTCGTTTGCTTAATTTGAATATAATCCCGCTTATTCATCATTTAATTTGAAATGTATTCATGTCTAACTTATATTATTGGGAAAGTTTTGTTGATATAATTTGAAGGTGTAATAATGATTGGAGCAAACGTATTATGAATTCCCAATATATCTATGCTAACTGGGTTTTGGTATTAATTACCCGATTATTGTTATTTGTTAGTAAACGTTTCACGTTTTCACGTTCTTGTGTATTGTAAAATAGAATATGGTTATCGTTGTCCTTTGCAGATTAGTTTATAATGCAAAATGTTTGAAACTGTATTTTTAAAGTGTCATTCTAAGGTATGTAAACAGCTGAGTTGTATAAGAAGCATAACCGAACTGAGCCATTCATAATGAAAAGATGAATATTTTCTGCAATTATACCGCTACGTAAACATGTTTAGACAGGCTTATTCACAAATAATTGTCTTGCAAAAACGTATAGTCGAGCTAATTGTAGAGAGGGATACGAATCAAAATAGTTTATGTGTCGGTAAGCCTATACGCGCTATAAAAGCAACTGTGGCAACTGGCTGTCGGTAGGTTGGAGTACTGTTTTGTCTATAGTAGTCTCAAATCAAGGAAAGGACATCTGCATGGCAAAACCATCAGCTTAGGAGACTAATTCCCTATTTTTCATGTTGACGTAACTGCCATCTAGAATGAGTCCAAATCGTCTCTAGCAATCAAGTTGCTCTTAGGGCATCACATGCCTCCAAGTTAGATTCCAATATGGTACTAAAGTGCTTGAACAACTAACGAAAGATCATAGCGTAACATTGAGGTGAGTGCCAATCAACATTACAGATTTTGAATCAACCTGTGGGAGTTCTCACGTTCGAATTAAAACAATGCCGCTTCTATTAGAGTAGATTTGTCCACCTCGAAACCGATCAGCTAGCCGAATCCAAGCTAAGAAAATTAACTCTCGGCCAGTTTTTAACTTTTTTTGGTCAAGTGCATCATGTCGAGATGGCTAAAATTCCTCGGGGTCACAGTAGGGGTCTTTCGGTCCATGACGGAAGAGAGAAAGAGGAATCTTTAAACAACTGTAACCCACAAATTATAAAAGTAGTTAAAATTAATACGTTTATAACTTCAACAGCAATTAAGAAAAGCTGGACTTAAATATTCATACTTCAACATCCAGACAGACTAATCAGAAGATTAGTAGATACTAAATTACTGTCGTACTGGCGTAACATGCAAACAATGCAAAAAAACAGTAAAACATGGTACAAGTATTATAGTCTATGGTGTTACTCCGGGTTTGCTGGTACAGACCTGTTATTTTGGATCAAGGACCTAATGATGCAAGTCGAATCCGTGGATATCTCATAAGCGGTGATACTACCTTATGCAGAAGAACACATGTCACCCTTCTCTGGACGTGTTAGCAAGATAACGACCTCAAACACACGTCCAGAGCAGAAAAGGCTTGGTTTTTTGGGGAATAAAGTACACGGTTGTAATATCTTTGCCTACTACAGCGATAGTGGCTATTATTGAATATGTTGTTATAACTATTGGTGATGATAGGTCAGAATGAAATGCACAGCGCCGCTCCCTATGAATGTGGATCACATTCCACCTGACTTTGAGTTCAAGGTGCAACTAATGGTAGGAACTAGAGTTAACTAAAAATGAGAACTACTTATTGATGCTACACGAATTTTTAAGGCTTCATTTTACTTACAAGGAAACACAGGCAAGTGGTGGTGACCGATTTAAATGAAATTTGGTGGGTTTTTAGACTGATGCAGTGTAAGACCAACGGTAACTCCCATAGATACTAAATTGCTCGTTTTCGGGGGTGTGGCGACCAAGAGCCAACGCTATTTTCCGCTATTTGCTTTAATATCTCCAAAACTATAAGACATATAAAAAAAATTAAAACAAATATATAAGTGTTTTATGAGTACTAAAAGATAGCGACAATAGTTTTAAAAAAATATAGGGGGTGGCGTTGTTTCTGGAAAACAAGAACTATGACAGGCAAACTATTGTTGCCATCTTTTAGTACTCATAAAACAGTTATATATTTGTCTTAACTTTTTTTGATATGTCTTATAGTTTTGGAGATATTAAAGCAAATAGCGGAAGGTAGCTTTGGCTTTTGGTCGCCTCCACCCCCGAAAACGAGCGGTTTAGCATCTATGGAAGTTACCGTTGTTCTTACACTGCATCAGTCTACAAACCCACCAAATATCATTTAAATCGGTCACTACCACTTGCCTGTGTTCCCTTGTTAGTTTTTAAATGTTCTAAAAGACTACTTTTGTCGGAGTTAACATATAATTAACTCTATTTGACTAACATGCGCAGCACAGCCAAAATATCTCCTTCGCGTTTTACCAATATACCACTGTATTAATATAATATATCAACTTTTTCGTAACTGTGAATGCGTTGCTACAATTGAACATAACTACCAAGAACAATTTTCAATATCATTAAAATATTTAGGTCTGTAATATCGTTGGTTGTTCTTTAGTATACTAAACGTCTAGTCGCCGGTCACTACATACTTATTTTTCCAATACCTCCAACACTAATACATATGTACTTCTATACATCTATTTAGTCTCGCCATTTGGTTCGCCGACATTGATTGATTCTCTGCAAGTATGAAAGAAATAACAGTAGATTTCTTTCGTCCATCATTTGAATACCCAACACTATCGTAGATTATTAAGTGGAGCAGCGCTACCGTGTAATTTCACACCGATTAAGAAAGGTTGAGAAAAACTTGTTTGTGTCTATTAAATATGTAATGAAGACATCCATATCACGTCCTTTGCAAACGCTATAAACAATTCAGTGTTCGCTGGAGTTGTACATTTTTTATTCTCAGGACGGTGCGTTGCCATTCAAGTTGCGTTGTGTGCTGCTATTTTAATCGTATGTAATGTATGTATAATTCTGTCCAAGAAAATGATTCTTAACATTTTACAATACACATAAAAGATCTTAAAAAGAATAAAAAATTGTGTATATGTATTTTCTTTATCTGCGCTGCATCGATCATACACTTCTTCGGTTATTGACCGTTTAGATTATCTATTCAGGTAAATGGATCTAAAACTATAATTTTTATTTCCGGTCGGTAAATAATAGTATCTAATATCTACAGCATAGGTAAAACAAATACGACTGTTATCACATCAACTGCGTGTCCATTTCAAGAGCTGATGCTTCATGATAAACACTAGCAACATATGTACTTTCATTCGTGTGGAAGCGTGCGATAGATGACAGAAAGCGGTTATCGCACCGATTAGTAAAACAAATTTTATTTTTGTTTTGCTTTAAATACTGCTAATATGAGAACATGGCTTAGGATTACACAGACGATAATAAAAAAACGTGTCAATATTAATCTTCTGATTGACATGAGAAACAGCACATGATTAAACGCAAATATTTTGCTAGTTTTAGGTAACATCACAAGAATATATTAGTCAGGAAAAATTATCAGTTGCTATCTGAAATATTTGCTTTTAAAACAAGAATACATTTGATGACTATAATTGCACTGTTTGGACATACAGAATTACTTCAAAACCATTCGTAACACTTATTATTTTAAAAATTGTAGTAGCATTCTTATAATTAGCGTTTTATATCTAATATTAATACAAGTGTCCGCCATTCATCTACTCAAAAATTAACCATAATCCCTTCTTGCTCTCCCGAAAATTCACTTTTTCCAATAAACATAAATCTGCCATCCTACTAATAGGTAGCGCTTTTCCAATAAACGAACATTAACAGTATTTAACGTAACTACATAAGCCCTCACTAAATTTCCTCCCTGTTGCGGTCGCCTTAATAGATTTTCCTCTGGACCACTCTCAATGGAAAATTACGTCTCCAATAAAGTACTTGTCTCGAAAAGGAAGGCAAACAAAGCTATTCACCTCGGTCGAGGCGTATAATTCCTTGTGTACACGTAACACCGTAAAGATTGTGATATATACTAATAGCCAAAAGTTTGATTATGTCAATGTAAAAACTGAATTATGTACAGAAGAAGCTGGAAAGACGTTACTTTATTTTTGTTTCAGTTAATAATGCTGTAAAAGACTGCTGTTTGAAACTAAACTTGTAAGAGTCAAAAAGCAATTTACGAGTGTAATTTTATTGGATTACCTAGCAAACATTTTTGTTCGGAATAGCTGTATGCAACCGTAACTTCAGCGTAACTTACATCATTCCAACTGTTCCACCTTATACACAGTCTTTTGTCTCAAAAATATTCTAATCCGCATAATTTATTTGTGAATTATTGCCAGTACTGCGTTCGCGCCAATATTCTGGTTGTTGAAGCTGCGAGCGAGGTTCTAAGCATCAAGTTATCACTAAACTTATGGCAAGTTGAAGATGTTCGTGAAAGATATAATTTTGCAAGTACATAGCGTTAGGTTTGTATACTCGTATAATAATCTCGCATGAAATTTTGAAATTGTCTATAGATCTTGGAAGGTCGGCATAGTCGGGTTACTAATTTCAACGTACGATATGAAACAAAAATATTCTAATTATGATAAAAAATTAACACAAAACTAATTAGCCTCATCAGTTATTGAACATACCTTGATATGGATGCACACGTGCACATATGTATCTCTCATGGACATTTGTATTATTAGCAATTTAATCAATTCGCTGTCAATGGCAGAATTTGATATACGGTGAATCTCTCCTCTATAGATAAGCCAATAGAGGGAAACCTTCGGAGATCAAAGGCAAAATTCGGAGGATAATCGCCAGACTTGCCTAAGGCCCGCCGACGGTTGATTTCTCTGCTCAAATAGAAAATTAAAAGACGGTAAAACGACTACACCGAACCGGACAAACTGTACCCGAGCAAAGAAAGAAAGCTTGTAATTTCGGTTTCCAATTATACCTATCCGCCGTTGCCTCGGAAGTCAATGTTTGACCAGAATTATATCTCGTGCGATGCGGCAAGAGAAGGGCAGACTTTGATAAAGTGGAATGATTCGGTTTTCTGAAATGCATTTACATGTAAAAAGAGCCTGATTGACGGAACCTCATTTAGCACTGGCATCGTTTTAATATCGTACCGATCGGAATTTCTGTTCAGTAGGTATACGATAAATACCATTCTCTCTATATGAAAAAGGACAGCTAGTAAATCTTTCCGAGTATACAAGCGATTATATTTAAGCGAGCTACAAGATTGAAGAAGAGTCGAATTATAGCAAAGATGTGTATTAGTAAAATCTTGCAGGCTGCTAAAGTTAGTGCACTTACTATAATTTTAAAAGTAGAAATAAACAGTTATATGTTTCAGATGAATACCAGTAATTCTGGAGCAGTAGAAACGAAAGAGGTAAAACTAACAAAATATATAAATGTTCACAACACAAATTTTATCAAAATCACAAAATGTTTTGTGTATAAAATATTTGGGTATAATACGTATGTACAGTTTATTCCAGAATTAATGTCGTATCTAACTTTCTTCCTTATGGGTGAGGCTTATATCGAATATTCTCCGCTCTCGGAAATAAATCATTTGTATTAGCGTATTTACTTAGATATATTTGTATACCTGCCTGCGAGTTATTGCGAGTTTATAGAAATTGAAAGCGTGAATGCATACACGATGATAGTATATTGCAATCGCTTATTTTAGGAATATGCCTATATGCTTATTGTTATTAACTTAGTTTAAACTGCAATTAAATGTATGCATGAGAATATACATATGTATGTGTATTCGTTGGTTTTAACACGGATACAAGCAACTGTAATAAAGAGAAAATTGTATATATGGTTATAATAATATGTAAACAAAAATCGGTTGATCTAAGAAGACGATAAAAGTATCTCACAATGCAATAGCAACTCCCATAAATAGAATCGCTTAAATATTAATATCATTACTTGAATTGAAAATAAAAGAATAAGCTATTTCAGAATAACTTGTATAATAATCGCTCACATTTCAGGTGAATCTTATAATTCAATATTTAAAAACTAGTAAAAATACATAAATAATTACTTACAAAAATAGGTTACTTTTTAACTAGAAATAAATGAAATAAAAAACATATTCCTTCCTGAGATATTTTTGAAACTTCGCTTTCTTATTTTTATTTTGCTTTCATTACTATTTTGTAATCTATAATTTTATCTCTAAAAAGGAAATTATTTTTTACGTTTCATTCACTATTAGTTTTACTTTCGAGTTAGTAATATTAAATTGAAGCGAAATGGCTTTTCGTTCGTTCTAAGTTCAGAATATTTTATGCAAAGAATTTCTTTTAAGTCTCAAAAATCTAATAGTCAGTATAAATTCATACCTATGTATGTGCAATACGACAATTTTGAATGGTCATTTTTTTTTCCTTTTCGTACTTCAATTTGTCAACTGTTCCGAGGATATTCAAAGTAACCACACGGACATCAAAGGTACCGACGTGTGTTATCGTTACCATTGTTCTATAGTGCCAATAGCGGTTGAGGCATGCATGCAATTCTTAAAATGATTTATACGTTACATTCGTTTATTCGGATATTTAGTCGTTGATGAAGTGTTTAAAACATTTACGAGATTTTGTCTTTCATTGTGCTTGTTTGTTTTCAAAAAACCTTTTATAAAGATATACGTATGCTTGTTTTTATTTATCGTATACTGTTATCATTCGATAATTGTTATCAAAATAGTTATGTCTCAAACCGATCACATTAAGCGGCGTTCACTGTATTTCTATTCTATAGATATTAGCTGGTTTTCCCTGAATTGCATTTAATCTTATTAAATAAATGCACCCATTAATCAATAAAATAGGGGTAAAACTTAAAAGTATGAAGAGCCATTATCTATGTAATTATATTTCTTCGAATAATGGTCATTCGATAGGTTCTTGTTGTTACATTAAGGAACTATTAATTACACACACATTTTACAAAATTTATTAGAATGAGATAATGAAGAACAAATGTAATTCCACAACCTACAATAATACCACTTTGCATTTTAGTTTTTGTTACTTAAAACGCATTAGCTTGAAACTAAATAGATACCCTTACGAGTGTGTAAAAGTGTACTGAAAAGGATACTTATTGTTATTGACGTATAAATGCTTATATTTCAAAAATTTAAGAGATGAATAAAATATAGTAAGCAATTGCTACCGTTAATTATTAAGCAGTTGTTATGTCAAATGATATTAATTCTTCAGTTATACATATGTAAGTTTGTTACATATATAGGTAGATTGATTCGTTTTTTAAATAATTTGCGATGTATATATATACAGGGCAATCCAAATTAAGTGTTCACCATTGATAACTTTGTTATTGTTCAAGATACAAGACTGTTTAAATTAGCAAACTTGTACTACTTTTAACGCTCTTTAAGATGGAAGAATAAATAAAACAAACGCGCAGCGCGTTTTCGAGTTTTGCCGAAAAATATGTTTTTTTCTCAAATGGAAACCCCTGTATATTATATCGTTTTCTGCTAGAACTTTAATTTTTAAACAAAAACTCTTATAAGACATTTTTTACTGCGATTAAAAATACTTGAGTTATAATGAATAAACGAAAACAGCTAAATAAGTTTTATAAACATTACTTTATACATAAACTTATCATCAAAAGAAAATAAAAATTACTGATTTTTTCATAGAAGATGTTCAAAAATACCACCTTGTTGTTCAATACATTTTTGTACACGCTTCCGAACTTTTCGAATTGCTTAGCTGTTTTTATGTAGTCATTATAACAAGTATTTTTAATCCCAGTAAAAAATTTCTTATAAGATTTTTTGTTTAAATATTAAAGTTCTAGCAGAAAATGATATAATATACAAAGGTTTCCATTTGAAAAAAAATTATTTTTCGGCAAAACTCGAAAACGCGCTGCGCATTTGTTTTTTTCTATTCTTCCATCTTAAAGAGCGTTAAAAGTACTATAAGTTTGCTAATTTAAACAGTCTTGTATCTTTAATAATAACGAAGTTACCAATGGTGAACACTTAATTTGGATTGCCCTGTATAGGTAATAGTGTGTACCTCTTGTATATCTTTTTGTAGCTATGACAAAGTTTACGATAAGGTAATGAAACGTTAGCATTTCTCGACTATTTTATTATCCAACCGTTCTAAAAGCGATCGCCTCGGAAATACCGGCCCCGGGCGACGTACAAGCTCCTCCCATAAGGAAGAAAGTTAGATATCGCCCCTGTAGACCCACGACATTAATTCTGGAATAAACTGTACATACATATAACTATAGTCCACTAGCTATAGGGATAAGGCAACATCTAATTTAAGTTTTTCAATGATTCTCAAACTCATTTCTACATCATGCACAGCAAGAGTAAGTGAACCAAGCTGTATACAATATAGTCAGATGCAGCAAAAAAGAAAGGTTGAAATACGCTCCTGATCCTTCCCTACGCTTCTGTAAACTGGGCACAGCGCTGTAAGCAGCATAATTAAAGGCCGAAAAAAAATTCCAACGCTATTTTCATGCAAAGTTAATATATTTATGAAATATGAGAAACCGGTATTCGAAAACTTTACCGCATTAATTATCGGTGAGATCCGGTGGGGAGAAATGTATATACGAAAATATTTCCGCTCTATGCGTAATTTATACGTAGATGTTGTAAATTACGTCGTTCGCGTTTGTTAAAGTTCTGGCGCACCCTACCGGCAATACCTACATATATTTTAGAATCCCCATGGAATTCAAAAATTGCATGACTTGAAAATGCAAATAAACGAGAATCAAGAATATCAAACCACATAAAGAAGCCTTATATGATTCAGTTTTATTTATATTTTCGAATGGATCTAATTATTTTTAGTGCATAATGATCTGCTTAGACGGTCTCAAGGGGCCTCTAATTTCAGTCGTGTATGAAAAGATATATGTATGTATACACTAAATTATACACGTTTACAGTACAAGCCATAAATACTGTCGTTATTCTTATACAGGTAGATATTTTGGTAGTTATTTTATTACTAGAGATACTTCTATCTCTTCTTATAATAATAAATATGTATAGCAGTAACAAACTTATACAGAGAACTAATAATAACGGCTGAGAGTACAAACTATAAGGTAATTAAGACACATAGAAACAATGAATCGTGAATGGCCACAACCAAAGCTACACTCCAGAAAAGAAAACAACAAAGAAGAAGAGGACAAGACGACAGAGAAATAGATGTGAAACGAGATTTCAAAAACCTTAAAATAAAAAACTAAAAGTGATCACCTACAGATGGAAAAAAATGGAGGAGAACTACGGAAAATTGAACTGCTGTCGACAAATTTTGTTTAACTGATTTTCAAAGAATACAGTTTAACAAATGTAGTAAACGATGCTTACAAGATAATGTCACCAAACCTTTGAATTTAACGACCGAAGAGTATCGCAGGTTTATAAAAATACATACAGCAAATTGCCTCTAACTTCCACTGCAGAAAGCAGGTCACCGAAACTATTCGTTAGAGTAAATCTGACGTCAAAATTAGTATTAGAATTTTTCAGTTGGCAGCACTTAATCTGATGCTCTACTCAATCCGGAGTTAGGTGTTAGAGATTCAGTTATAAAGAAATTGTTAGAACATATAGAGCAAGACTTAAGAAACTTAACTTTGTTTTGTTTGTTTTATCACTAGGCACGAGTCAGGGTTCTCCATCACCCCCTTAAGACTGCGGCCTATAGCCTATTGTAGCCTTCAGTAGCCGAGCTACTGAATTTCTTTATATAAACAGGTTGGTCCCTTTAACTAGGTCTAGTAGCCAGTAAGGTAAATTCTTTTCCGGCAATCCTGTCAGTGGATTTCTTGGTCCCAACGATGGCAGTTTTCGCCGTTCCAGTGCGACTCATTCAAAGTTAATGTAGAGAGGGGGGAGACAGCCTACCTCCTCCCTCTCATTGCATGGTCTACAAATCAGGTCATCCCCAAAGATGCCAATTCTGTGTAGATATTTCCTTAGATAGCCGTATCCTGCTAACAGATTCATCACTCTTCTAAGCTGTATTCGCTTGAGAACCAGCAGATCTGCTGCTAGTTACCTAGATAGCTGCAGTCGAAGCCCCCCGGTGGTCGCAACGGTTTGCGGTAGAGCCGCGATAGCCCTACCTGGTGGTTCGACTCCACTTCGGGACGGCATATTTTTATATAAAAATATGTTTAATTAATTGGCGTTTGGGGAAAAATTGCATTATATGTATCCGTTTGTTATGTCTGCTTTTCAACATTGTTTCAATGTAACTGCCGTGCTTTTGTAATACTCTCAGCCACTGCACAACGTATCTCAGTCTTAGTCATTGCTAGACCCAGTTCAAGTTCAGTGGATTTTGTTTCAGAGCCCTTGCTTGCCAGCTTGTTTGCTATCAGCGTTGCCTGGTATGCCCTTGTGCTCCGGTGCCCATACCAAAGTAATTTTGTTGTATATGGTGAGCGTTCTTAGGTTTTGCAGGCAGTCCCAAGCAAGTTTTAAGGTTATCTTATAGAATGCTAATGACAGTTCCTATTGCTAGTATTTCCTCTGGTGTACGGTGGTATATTGCCCTACTACCATATATTCTTTATGATTTAGTGTTTCACTATATATACCTGCTTCAGAGCTGGTAATTCTTTTGACACATCTGCGTACCAGATGCGGGTTTCGAATCCCAAGTTTCTGTTTTACTCTCCACTCATTCCTATCTAGGACGACCTTGAAGGGTTTGTCGAAAGAAAGCTTGGGAATCATTGTATCACAGCCCACTTCAAAAATCGGGTGTGTGATGTCGGTCTTAATTCTGGTATGCCCCTAAGAAGTCTAGCTTCTCCAGTTTCCACGAGATTTCAGTCTATATGTAGCCATTCTTGCCTTCTCCTTTATGTAAATATCCAAAAGGGGTAAGTTTATTATGGTTTCCTAACGGCTGTAGGTGTGCTTTTTGCGGCACCAGAAATAGAGTTTAGAACAACATACAATGAACAACATTTCATTAGCTAGATAGAATTACATATAATTAAGAAAATTGGTATTGAAAGCACTTCACAATTAATGCAAAAGGTCCTGTGTTATTATAAGATACATAATATATGTATATATTAATAAATTGTTCCAGGAATATGAGTTACGAAATTATGATATGTAATGGCTTAATTGTAATATGTGAGAACCCACATACCTCTTCTACTTGTTTCAGTTTCATTTTCACCCGCTATTCAGTTGTTTATTTACATATTCTATAGTTGTTAAGTGATAGCGTTCTAAACTCGAACCTTATCTCTAGCAAAACCTTCTTGTTCTTATGCGCGATAATTTGCCGCTTTAAGTGAAACTTCGCATCCTTAATGGCCGGTAATGATTCACCATTATTTGCTGGAATATTAATTTTAATGACAAATAATAAGACGTGTATGTATAGCTCACACGATAATGTTGCGGTATCCGCGTCGCATACATGATGAAAAAGCCAGAGAAAAATTCCCTCATTCATTCGGCAATTTATAAAATGACAAAATTACACAACGTTTATTGCTGTTACGCGATCCGAAGCATTATAATTAAAGTAATATCCTGCAGAATTTTCCAGATTTTTACGAATGCCCGAAGTCCATTTAATTATCGTTTGCTCTCTGATCCTGTTGTGAGATAGTATCGCGCTACAGGATACGGTAAAAATCTCGTACCTGCAAATTATAGTAACTATTCTAAGAAGGCATATCTGTAGCAAATATATTAGCCGCAGGATATATGCTGCCATTAGTTTTATTGCACTTTCCGAGTGCAGCGAAATAGACGGAGTTTTAAAAAGGCGTCGGTCGTAGTCGAGAATCTACGATCGGTTTATAATGTGTATTTCAACAAACGATGCCAGCTGCGTTTTTAGTATTTAAGAAAAGGTATCACTATTCTGGTGAAATAGACTAAGTTTTAAAAGTAGCACAGAGAGCTTTTGTAGGAATCTAAGTAATGTGTCGGTTTATCAGCAACAGCATAGCGCAACTGGAGTCTGCATGATTATTTATTATTTTATTATAAGCGTTGATGCTTTGAAGATCACTTAAAACGTTTTTGATAAAAATAACTTTAAGCTATAAATTCAAATATACTAATTAGGTTTGACTCTTGTTGTTTTATGCAAAAGAATAGATAATCCGATGTGACAGCATGTAAACTATTCGATAGTTTAGTACATTGCTGGATAGAACATGCGGTATGTTTTAACGCATAAAACCACCATCTATAGTTTGCTGATACAATAAGACGTTAGATATATTCTTTAGTTGATAACATCCCATATGCAACCATATTTGCTTATGACGGACCAGATGTAGGTAACCTTATTTTTGCTACATTATTGTGTATTTTCGATTTTATACAACGAGCCAAGTGCAATGCTGAAGGGGTACCCGTAACCCGAAATTTGTACGGCATTCTTTACTGTGTTTGCTTGTCCAGGGAATAGGTGTTGAGAATAACCGCCACAGAACAATTAGTACTGAGGAGCACTAGTTGGGTGAAATTCGAATTTAATGTGACTGTATATAAGAGAATATATACAAACACAAAAAACTTCTTGCAAAAATTTGGAAGCTGTCTTTGGCTTCTACAAGACGCCTCGAATATAGTTTTTTGTTGGCTGTAATAATAATACGAAGAGATACACATAAATTATGTATAGTTATAATTTATCTGAGACAATTTTCTCTCCAAATTTTCTATATGGTTTCAGAAATGATTTGTTTCATCTCTCAGATTACAACTGTCAGGTGCTCGTTTTCGAAGATCATAATGTTACAAAGAAATTGGTTGAGTACAGGCGTTCATATACCTACTGAGACCAATAAACAAAAATTTGCTGATGTCATGAAGAATCTTGATTGGCAAAAAGTGTATATCGACCGCAGCGTCGATGAAAAGATTAAAAAATTCGATAAAATATGTAATTAAGTTAATAAATCTATTAATATAACCTCTTTCGCTTCCGTAAACGATCTTCTAGTTAACCTCAATAATGGATACCGCATGCAACCAGACAATCTTGAAAAATTAAGAGATAACTATTCCTATTCGGTAAACTATGTCAAATCTATAAATGACTTAAATAGTGAGACAAAAAGTACTAATTAGGAATGGAGAAGGTATTAGACCAATATCTTAGGAATGAAGTACCGGTAAACCGCTTCACCCTAACAAACATGCCTACCAGAAGGCCAAATCAACGATATCGGCCCTCCACCACATCACAACCAAAGTGGAGGAGTCACTAATGGCAAAAGAAATAGCTCTTTGCGCTTTTCTTGATGTAGAGGGTGCTTTTGACAACTCCTCGTTCGAGAGCATAGAAAGGGCTGCTTCTGCTAAAGGGTTTCACCCGTCGACTACTGAATGGATTAAAGCCATGTTACAGAGTCGACGAATAAGCGCTACGCTAGGATCAGAAACCGCTACAGTCAGTGCCAGCAGAGGCTGCCCCCAAGGAGGGATCTTGTCACCGCTGCTCTGGCGTCTTGTTGTTGATGATCTCCTTAGTAACCTTACCAGAGACGGACATGAAGTGCAAGGGTACGCTGACGACCTGGTAATCATGATCCGTGGTAAGTATGATCAAATCATATCACAGGTTATCACAACCTGCGTATAAATCCCCAAAAGATTACCATCGTCCCTTTTACAAAGAGAAGAAAAGTTTATCTTAAACCCGCCTCCATAGAGGGTAAAAGCATTAGCTTCAGCAATGAAGCTAAATACTTGGGGGGTTATGTTGGACATTAAATTGACGTGGAACCCCCATATCAACTACTTACGGAAAAAAGCCATAAAGGCATCGTTTATCTGCCGAAGGCTACTCGGTAAGTCCTGGGGTCACAAGCGTCAAATGATCCTATGGTCATATACGGCAATTATTAGACCCATGATCACCTATGCCGCTTTGGTATGGTGGCCAAAAACAAGACAGAAGACAGTACTGTACAGCAACAGCTTCAACAAATCCAAAGACTCACTTGTCTAAATGTCACAGGAGTGATGCGAACTTGTCCCACTGCAGCGCTTGAAGTACTGCTGCGAATCACGCCGTTGCACATTTACATCCAAAAGCAGGCTATATTAAGTGCCCTGTCTCTGGACAGACTAAAGGAATTAAAACCTGGGGACTTTAGAGGACATCTCAAAATCTTTGATGATCCCAACATCAACTACCTAGTTTACATTGCAAAGGACAAGATTCCTATGCAATACAACTTCGACTAACTCTACAAAGTGGTCATCGGAAGCCGTACTAAGTGGGCGCCCGGTGAGCCTCTTAAAAGAGCAACCCTGGCATGGTACACGGACGGCTCTAGAATAGAAGGAGTGGGGACGGGCATCGGGGTCAGTGGGCCTAACAACTACCTCAAAGTGCCCATGGGACTCCACTCCAACATATTTCAAGCAGAGATTTCTGCTATTAACTTATGCGCCGTAAAGAACCTCGAGTCAGGGATACGTGGCGCAACAATTTGTATATCAACGGACAGCCAAGCGGCGTTGAAGGCTATGAGTGCCTATACGTACGAGTCCAGTCTGTTGCATGAATGTATATGCAATTTAAGGCAATTGGGGCGCAATAACCACGTAATCCTTCAGTGGGTCTCAAGCCATCAAGGAATAGAAGGGAACGAAAAGGCAGATAAGCTTGGCAAAGAGGCAGCGAAAATGCCTTTCATTGGACCATATCCCTGTTGTGGGTTGCAAAAGAGCCACCTAAAACAAGTAGTCAACAAATGGGAGGTCAATAGGAAGGTCTCCCACTGGCAGAATACGCCAGGGCAAATGCAGGCGAAGGCACTGTTATCCGGATCGCCTAAGACATCACAGTCGCTGCTATCTTTCAGCAAAGGGGACCTTAGACTGCTGGCAGGCTTTCTGACAGGTCACGTGACCCTGAAGTATCACCTACATAAACTGGGCAAAACTGAAGATCATATCTGCCGTCTATGTCAAGAAGATCTAGAGACGTCAGAACACATTTTGTGTAACTGTGTTGCTGCTAGTCACACACGACAACAACACTTCAGTAGACCATTTCTAACGCCTACTGACATCCGGGACGGAAATCCCAGACTAATTCTAAGGTTTATCAACCAATTAGTCTAACAATCAGAAGGGCAATGTTACAATAGATCCATGTAGGTCGCGGTGACTAAAGGCAGCAGTGCCACTGCCCACAAATCTAATCTAATCTAATCGTTCTACGAATTGTATCAGATCTTTTACATTAATTACATACCCATTTCAATCTTTCCATCGTTTTCAAAAATTTCGAAACATACTCAAAAAAGGCTCCTTGAACATTTCAACCACAAGAACATTCTATAATTTAAGCAAAACGGTTTTATAAACAAAAAGGCAACAATTCTCGTAATATATCACATACCTATTACATAGTAATCTTCAGAAATAAATTAGGGGCATTTAAAGCATTCGATTTAGTAGATCATGAGCGATATTGCTCTCTACTAAACGATCACAGTAGGATATAAGAGGGTTGGCATTGACTATACAGAACAATAAGTAAGTATTAGGACATAAAATATGCGGACATGTATCACTTCGTACGCGTCAGAGAGTGGGCGTAATAACGGCATTCCACGCGGATCAATTTTGAGACCCTTTCTACAAATGATCCTCCTTCCAATACATAACGGTCTGTGATATTCTATATAAATGTGACAAAAGTGGTTATTGTAGGCAATGTTATAGATAAATTAATGAGTAGTTTTGCTTAAACGAGAAAAGAATTATTAGAATGGTTTAATAATAATTTACTTGTCATAAATATTGATGAAGCGAATGACATGCAATTGTCCTCAGTTACCAACCGTAAAATGCTAGGAATCTTATTTGATTTTTAATTTAGCAAAAATATGTCATATCTAAATTGTAATATATCTATATTGTAATATATCTACCTATTTATAGACACTCCTTCTTATAACTTTATTTAAGTTCATCTATTTTTTATGTCTTTTCTGGGGAACATTTGATCAATAATTTAATTCATCAGATTTTCATCGGAAACAAATCGTTTTTCTGTACATGTTTAATAGAAATAAAGTTATTCGAAAGTAGGTTTTTGTATTGGACGGCACTTTATTGTTTATAACTTAGTAAAAGAGTACATCATGAACGGGTCGATAGCCGCAGTGGTTAGGCGGCTGACTATCGTTATGGCAGGACGACAGGAGCCGGGTTTCGATTCTCTGGAGGGACGGTGATATTTTTTCAAAGGGTTGAAATCCGGATCGACTTACCATTCGCTGTTGGGAGCAAAGTGATTAACAGCGCGGCATTATAAAAGGCGATATGATGCTGTCATAAAGCCATTTGAACGGAATTTACACACGCAAAACTATACCGCGAGAGTTGTATGGTAGCCAGACAAGTAATGCAGCTTACGAAGCCACTGCAACTAAGCACCCACCACACAAAAAGAAAATAGATTGCACAAGTCATCTATATTCCATCACAAAGCGTGACTGAGTCGATTTCTCAAGAATTAAATGCTTATATTGTCGTTTTAAAGTGTTTTAAATTTGCTTGCTTACAACTCAGTTACACCATGACGATGTCCTCGATCTCCCAATTGAGCATATAGTAAATGGGTTGCATAGAAGTAATACTTTGTAACCTTTCTTTGATTGAATTGCCAGCTGCTTTACTAGAAAAAAAAACACTGATGATTACTAGTCCAATGCAGTCTGATTTATGTTTTAGGAAAGTGGAGATTTTTAAAAGATGTATTACCACATTAGTTTTGCTCTCATATAAATCTGCACACAACATTATTCATCCTGAAGTGAGGTATTTTTCAGGTAAAGATATGTTCAAATGATCTATTTTGCGCTCGATAAAGCGGGACATTAGTTTTGCATGTTTATGTATGGTATACGCCTACTTTCCATTAGTGCAACACAAACAAGATTGCGCGACCACAAACATCAAAATTACGAAACAGCGAGTGCTGTAACGCTGTTTGTGCTTCGTATGTATCCTCTGGTACACAAACAATTGTTATTTCATGTATTGTATTCAGCCCGAGATAAAATCCCTTAGTTCGCCGGTTTATTTCACGGTAACTGATGAAAGGCAAACGATTGGAAATAATACTCATATCCTGCAAATTAACTATTGTTTGTGTGCAGGCGTCTGAGCTTCACAATAATAGATTGATGCTCATTTCGCGATTGTACTTTATCGTATTCGACCCGCTTTAACAAAGCATATAATGCAAATTCAGGATCTGTATTCTTACCGTAATTCACACGATGGTATTTACATTAATGCTGTTCGCTTTCGTTGACCCCATTGACGTCTATGTAACATCGACAGAAAGAAGTTCATTATCCGTAACAGGGATAAAATGAAATTAATTCAATTTAAACGAGAATAATAATTGTAGCGGTATACGAATTCAATACATTCAGAATTTTAGTAAATAGGTCAGGTACCTCCTTTTCGCTAACTTTATGCGTCAAGCAGAACTTTTTGAAGGTGTAGTTATCTTCTGCCTGACAATAATGTTAACCAATTAAAATTCAAGTGACTCCTGTTAAGCTTCTTGTGCGTCAGAATATCCGAAGTAGAATGTAAAGGAGAACGATGCTGGCGAAACTACAGGACTTCTCTTATCAAGACTCAAGACTAGAACTTTAAGTTGGGCTATCTCATCTGAAAAATTAATACATCTTCGCAATGACTGTATCATCTTCGTGTGATTGCTACTACAATGAACTTAACAATTGTAAGCCAACTTGTGAAAGCCAAATATAATCTACATCAATAATTTGACAATAATCTGTAAAAAAGTAATCGTTAGCACATTTTTGTTAGATGACAAATATTTTTACGTTTTTACGTTTCCATCCGAATTGCTGTTTGTTTAACAGTACGATTGCTGTTGGCGTCATCATATCAGGCCGAATTACTGAAAGCGATTTCAATCAAAATATCGATGCAATCGCTTCAGATAAATCCGATTGCACTTTATTACCCAATTAGTTTAATACTTTAGCGAATTCTTGAGAGGTAACCATCGAAGCTACGCGATATCCCGATCATTTAATTTATACGGAATAAAATTACACTTATACTTAACCTTAAAAGAGAGTATGAATGTAAATTGCGGTTGACATTACTGAAGCTGAAAATATATATTTTTGGAAACTCCGTGTTCTAAAACTAACGAGGCAACGACACGCATGAATGCGGAATATTTAAAGCTGTCAGACATGCAACAGTGGTCAAGGCACGAGGAAATGTAATTTACTTAAAGGATTTTTAAATATTTTTAACCGACACACTGACATAATCGCTTACATCTTGTCTCTCTGGTAACGCCGAAAATAAACCCGTATACATAATCGTCCTCCGAAAATGAAGAAAAAGGGATTATCTCATCAGATAACACCTACTCATCGCTTCTTATGTGACAGATACTCTTCGAAGTAAACGTTAATCGTATGCAATAAATTACCGTCACAATACTTACACAGTTTCTCGTTATATTAGTTGGAGAAAGAATATTTTTAGTAGCATGACTTGAAACAGAACTCTTATAAATTGTATCTGATACTATTGCAAGTAAATATATTTAAGCGCTTCATTTGTTGAAAACAGCCATTAGAACAAAAAGTTAAGTTTGTATGGTTTTTGTTTGTTTTAATTCTATGTCTCCTATTTTCATCAAAATTATTTTAAATTGAACTGAAATCTCCATAGTCTACAGTTTCGATGAGATTTTGCATAAAGGGTGAAAATTTGACTCTAATACTAAATCACTACACTTTCTTATATGGGTGAAAATGGTAACTCCAACGATTCTGATATCAAAGCGACAATGATGACGAATCAGGAAGACGTTGCAAGAACGGCTGTCGTTCCGAGGAGATAGGTCAATTCTGTAAGGCCTATGTGCCTATCTGTTTGGGACAGAATTTTAATCAAATATCACAAGAAATAGTTTTTAGATTCAAAAGGAGAATCCGCTTGGGCAGCACCAGATACAAGAAGACATATCCAGCTGTATCTCCATATTATCGGTAGGCGTAAACCTTACTGAATTATTTTTTAACACTTTCTCTTTTTGCGTAAAGCCACCGCATAAAGGATTCTTAAGAAATAACGGGTAAATAAAAAGAAATTGCCCCAACGTTCTGCATCCATGGAATGTGAGCATTCGATCACGAGTGATGTCCAGATAATTTACATTCGATGTCAAAATTAGTTTCTCCTCAAACAGGTATGTACAGTTTGTGTATAAAGTAATGTCTTCCCTTTTCAGGAGCATGTCGAACTTTTTCCGCTCATACCGATTTGCTCGTTTTCGTTCGGTCGAGATATTCTTAATACCCAACTATGCAACTAATGGGGTATTTACGAAAACGACCGACTGGGAATGAGCGGTAGAAAGTTTGATAAATGCTTCAAACGGAGACACTACTTAATACACAAACTGTACATACTATTAAACACCTGTATGGGGCCCGTCTTCAAGCAAATAATACCAGGAAGATTTTAGAAGAGTTTGTTAGCATATTCTTCCCGTTGCAACATGTCTTAATAAACTTGAAACTACTTTACATCGTTTAGAAACACCGTCTCAAATTTTTCGGTTATTATAATTAGTTAATACTTTTTTGTAATATTTTCAAACCTGAAAAATATCACCTCCAAAGTGCATACAAATTTAATGGAACATTTTAGATTACTATTGATATTTTGAAAACTTAAAATTAAACTACAATTTAAGCAGTAACTTCCTTCTAATTCCTAACACTGTAAATAATATGAAATACCATAAACATAATTGCGCTTTATGAACCATACAACGTAAGATTTTGTTCTAGATATACACATAATATGCACAATAATTAAACTGGTATAATAGTGCGTCCTATTAAAAACGAGTATTTTAATTAGAGAAAGAGAATATTAAGACATTCAACATTATTGTTCTTCTTAGAACCGAAAAAAGTACTTTAATGGGTTTTGCTGCTATTTAATGAAAATCATTCTAGAAATTAATAACAAAAAAATAGCTTGTTATCCATATTAGTTCAAAATCACGTAACATACCAATTTTCTAAGAATATAGTGTTGTAGCAATGGAAACAAGATTGTTGAGATATGTATAATGTATAGGTACATACATATAAACCAGATTAATAATTTTAACATAAATGCTACTAAATAATATATATAAATAAATCTTTCTAAAAGTTTTTATGCAACTACTGAATCTACTGCTGCTGATACCAATGAAACTTTCGTGATATTTCTCAAATTCAATTCAATTTATTGGTAAACTTCAAAGTAAATTTTTCTTGTAGATCATAAATTTTTGATTCAATGCATTTCAGTTCATGTCTTGCATAGGACCTCATTTATAAATATGTAATAAATCAGGAGTAAAACAAAGATAATGTTCAGTGTTTGGGTTTTATTTCTGTAACGATGTTGCCAGTATTATCTCCAGATAATTTGAACTCTAGTACTGCTACTAATAACAGTAAAATTAGCAATTACACCATCATACATATCTGGTACCTTATATCCTAACTGAACCGGATTTAACTTTGTTGCTGTAAAAATATCCCACTAGACACACCATGGAAAGCATGAAAGTCAAAACTTGCTGCGTATGAAACTTCTAAATCTAATTCATTGCCAAAATTAGAATTTTCATTAAATCTCTGTAATCTTCCATTCCAGATAAATTTGATGAAAAGATTCATTATCCAATTGAGTAAGGATACGGAATTTGGAAGCCTTAATGTAATCCCGAAATAGTAAAGGCAACAAGGTATTCATATAAAAATAAATAATTTACATCTTAAAATTAAATTTGTCAGGGATATAAGTATTTACAATGCAATATCTATAAGCTCGCAGAATATAGGAATGCAAAGAGACAAATTAATTACATATTTCGAATAAAAGTAGCCTCTTGGGTTGGGAATTTAGTAAATTAAATGATAAAAAGTTTTCTCCAACCAATTTGTTTTTAAAAGACTGCTTGAATTGAAATTGCATGTTTTGTTAGTTAAAAATTAAAGCTAAAACTTTACCGTGGTGGCTTCAATTTCGTTAGTAGCAGTCACATATGTAATTATAAGACGTGTGTGTTTCTGTGTCACTAACTTGTGCGATGTAGAACCGACTATAGGTTATCAGTAAGTAACGATAAACCCAAAGAGAATCCAAAAATACTAAGCTTGTTGTAAATGTATATATTTAAAATATTTAATTTAGGTAAATCATAGGTGTGTGCATTAAACATCACTGTATGTACTGTTTTTCTGGAAGAACCTGTATAAATGGATAAAAACGGTTATTAACAAAAGAATGCCTGTAATCTATTTGGAGAATCAGCAGACAATTGAATCATCAGCTACATACGAAAACCGTGCGAATAAAAAAAAACGGTCTTCTTAAACAGCCACTCCTCCAGAGCGTGTTTCGGTAAGTAAACCTTTTCAACTTCAAATAACAGTATCAATTTGTATAAATTTTTGGTGCTTTTTGAGTTGTTTGGATTTCCGTCTATTCACTCGGGTTCATTTCTGTGTCGATAAGTATTCGTACTTTGCATTTCGGCACCGGCCGCGGATTAAAGTATTCACTAAGCCTGAGATTGATTTAAACAAAAACTCGCACTTTGATTACGAGCAGATTTTTTATAACAATATAATATATTGTTGGCAAGGGCGAGGAAAACAAGTGTTAATGTTTGTCAGGTCTTCTTCTAACAAGCTTTAAATGTTAAAAAAAATAGAGTGAATAATGTCGCAAATATAATTTTTAATGCATCAAAGGAAAATCGTGGAGGCGATCGCGTTTCAAAAAATCTGCCTTGAAAAAAAAAGTGTAAGACAATTCTTAAATAAATTAGAAAGCAAGGAAAGCCATTATAACAGGGCCAAATCTAAAAGGATATATTTAAGCAGCGAGCTTAGTATAAAGACATTAGGTATATGAAATGTATGAGAATGGATGTTTCGAAGAAGATTTATTAATGAGTTTAATATTGGATTTTCAAGTCCAGCTTCGGATTGTTGCGCAAAATATACTAATATGAACCATCAAATCAAAGCAGCTAAAGATGAAGAAAAGAAAAACGATATGAAGTCAGAACTAAAGATACATAAAAATCGTGCCAATGCCTTCTACGATTTACTTAAACAGAATCCTCCAAATTCCAAGACATATTGCTTCGACCTTCACCAGGTACAACCGCTCTCTCGAACTCCGATAAATGACGCCTTCTATGCGCAACAAATAAGTTTTTATGCGTTATGTTGTGTTGATAGCAAATCCACTGATCTAACATTCTTTACATGGTCTGAAAACCAAGCTGGAAGAGGATCCACGGAAGTTGGTTGAGCACTTCTCAATTAGTTAAATGCCTTACATTTAGACGGCATTCATACACTCCGGCTTTTCAGCGACGGTTGTGGATGGTAGAACAAAAACGCACACATTATCCATACTTTGTATTTTTGGCTTCGTTTAAGCTCATCTTCTGTTAATGAAATTTTACTTGTGTTTTCTGTTCATGGTCATTCATTCCTGCCTGAAAAAATTCTTAAACGAAATCCAACCATCATATCGTGCAAAGAATATGAAACACTTTATGGAAAAGGTGGTGAAATAAGAAGATTAGGTAAAGAATGGAAAAATCGTCAATGTGAAAAGCCTTGATTCACTTCTTCAAAAAATAAAGGGAATATCTCATTTGAAAAGGATTGTATCGCAAAGATTTGGAACTAACAATGTTAAATACTGCGGCCACCAAAACTTTGTGTTTACCACTGGTACTGAAACATTTTGTAAGCTTTAAAAAAAATATCTTTTGACAACAATCTTCTACAACAATAATTTGGTGAAAAGTGGGAAGAAGACAAGTCGCCTGAAGTGGCTTGGTATAAAAGGGTTTTGAACAGATGTGAACCAAGTGAGGACATACCAGAAGTATCAGCTGATGAAGTATGCGATTGTCTTGAAGAGGAAAGGCTATCCATAGGTATAAAGATATAGTTTTGATAAGACAACCCAACTTTTTGCGTTTTGCTTTAAAAAATTCCTATAAAATATTCAAATAATATGTTCATAACATAAATAAAATATATTTAAGAGCATTGTTTACTGTCTGCCATGAAAACCGATACAGAAAATATGGTGTTTCTTAAATAAAAATAGGAAAAAATCCAATTATCATGCAAAATCCCATACATTCAAATGTTTTCGTTTTTTAAATAATTTGTTTTTTTAAGGAAAGTACGGAAATTATGAAATTAATATATTTGGCTCATAACAGATCATGAGCAAGAAACAGTAATGGTACTCACAATTAGAGGTAAGATTTTAACCACCCTGTATAATTTTTAGAAAGCATTTTTATTTTAGCATTAAATGTAATAGTTGTGCTAATGAAATAATATAACTTGAAACACGTACCTTAAATACGTACGCCAGGTACGCATTCTAAATATTGATCTATATTTTCAAAAATTGTTAAATATCTCAGAAACTGTTGAACCTAGGTATAGGGAATATAACAGTAACTTGCTTTTATTTAGTCTGAGTCATCGAAGTATGCAATAATATACATGGTGTTCCATTTAAATTTTGATAACTTTGATGTATAACTTTCTTTTGGGACAACCTGTATATTTCAAAATAATTTATATATCAACCGAGGCGAATGTACTGCCGCACCCTGTATACTATAACGTCACAGAATAATTTTGAATGTAATTCTACAGACTGTTATTAAAACGCAAAAATGTAATCTAATGGAAAAATATATTTTTAGCGGATTTTATTCTAAATTAAATGTTTCCTATGGAGTAATGTAAAAAGTTAAGTCTATCGAACAAAACCTGTCAATGTATACGACACAAAGTAGGTAACAATGTGTTTAGGTATATAAGAAACAATTCTGGCGTTGTGATAAGAGCACAGACTTCGTTTCCAGAGCGTACAGAATACGGTCATATAAATTTGGTACAAGAAGGCGGACTAATAAAACCTTATTTATGAATGCAGGATTACCATTGTACACACTGTTACGTCTGTTACACACACGACTGATTTTTCGCTCGCAGAATTTACGCGTCTTTGCTGCTTACACACATGGCGGCTGGGTAACTGGCGCTATTTCATTATTTATTTGCGTTTTCATGGTTTTTATATGATATCCTTACTAACTATAACATATTTATTAAAGTCCTGTTCAAAAAGGTGTTTGATTAGTAAGAAGAATACCATTGTTACCAATAAATTTTTGTAGTTATGTATATATAGTGTTAAATCAAACTAAATTATTACTATGCAAACAACGCATCAATTGTCGCCGTATAACAAACTGCCTATGTCCGTTCGGACAACCTCTGTTATATATCAAAGCAGGCCTGTGGTCTGGCAGTATTTTTTCCTTTTGAATTATGAGGTTCTTTTTGCAATCTGTCGCATGTCATGAATAAAGTGATTAAAATAAATTAAAATATCCAGAATACTATGCAAAGTGGTAATGATAACACCAAAAATTGTCTGACGAAGAGGAGGCATTAATTTTGAATTTCCGTGTACAGAGGACAGGAGGAAACATAAATACTTGATACTAATGAAATCACTCCGTTGTATAGCGCGGCGCTTCGTCGGTAGCCTGAAATAATCGATGATCTCGGATCGTGACTGAACTTTCGTTTTTACAATTAAAATTAATGATAGTCGGCTTTATAATTGTTCTCATTTAAATGTACTACACGGTCCGATATTCCGAATGCGAGCGCACGCGGGACAACAATTGATTTGTTTGAGTTCGAAACGAATTATCGACGCAGGTATATACTGCGAGTAGTGCGCCATCTTCCGTGCATCATTAGATAATTATATCGATCATCGTGATGTATTGTTCGTCGTTTTCTTCCTGTTGCTCATTCGGTATATTAAACAAACGCTGCATTATGCCCTTAAGAACATTAAAAGTATTTACCGAGCAATCGAATGTATTATGACTATTATTTAATGCTATAAATTCCGATCTAGGATGAATACCGAACGTCGCGGTCATGGAGCATGAAAAAAGATGAAAAGATTATGATTGATTATAGCGATTGGAGCAAGTTTTTT
The DNA here is from genome assembly GCA_023690525.1 of Holotrichia oblita. NCBI lineage: Eukaryota > Metazoa > Arthropoda > Insecta > Coleoptera > Scarabaeidae > Holotrichia > Holotrichia oblita. The sequence goes on from CM043015.1 coordinate 70,609,525, forward strand.
CTATAATCATTCTATTAGGACTACTTCTACTGCATGTTGTTTGTACAGTAGAGTAAAAAAAATGTAAAAAGTTGTACACACTCCGTGGTTATTTTATAATCATACTAAAAGGTCTCCTGAAATTTCTAAAATTTAGGATTAAAGAGCACACAAAATTAATAAACTGCAAAAAACTATTTTCCGCTTTCTATTCACATGAATTTTGAAAGGCAGTGTAATGTTTTATTTTACTTCTTCATTTTATAGTCAATTTTATGTTTTACACTATCTAATAATCAAATTATCAGTAAACGGTAATATTATAATGAATGACAAAAGTAGCAATAAGGAAATACCTGTGAGTAAAAATAAGCACCAACTATACAATAAAGTCGCCAGCAGCATGTCTATTCAATGTTGTAGTCTATTTGGTACACTTTATATTTTAGATAACGTGACCGAAAAAATAGCCATCCTGTTATCAGAAAAGTTAAAAAGTAGATACCATCATGCTGGATGTACATTCTACGATTTTGTTTCGAGAGAAAATCTCAAATCCAAGCTTATGGTTTAATAATTTATCCAGGGAATTAGGTCCTGGTTACCAGTCAAGACCAGCATACCAAATTATTGTTCTATAAAATTACCTCTTGCTTTGAATCCTGGCAGGACAATTTTCACCATCCCCAAATTAACATTCTAGAACGGAGCAATTCCATTTGTTGTAAGCATTGCTTTGTTAGGAAATTAAATATTGTAGTGAAACAACCGGTTATTCATAATGTTTTCACCGAAGCATGCGCAATAATCAAGTCTCCTTTCGTAATCACAATCTGGTGTTATAACTTAAATGCTTTCTTTGAATGTTTTATGAAAGTTACTTCTACTAAACCAACCTCCTTGACTAACGCAATAGTTACGTCATCGTCTTCATCGTGCCTTTCTCTTCTTCTTTATACCTTTAACAGACTCCGTTTCGTCAAATTTCTCTTTATTATTTTTTTGTTTTGCTAGTATTAAAGACTGACGTTACATTGGAGGATGCAAACGTTGAAAAGTAATCACTTGAAGAAAAAGATAAACACACATTAGTACTATGTACCTACTATGAGTTACCATGAATTAGTACCATTAGAATACACAAGAATTTCCTTTTTATCACATAATAGTCGCCATTCAAAATTTAGATGTTCATAGAAATCGACTTTGACGCAATGTATGTTTTCGTCCTTAAAAAATTTAGAGAATTCAAGAACGCAAATTTTTTAAATATCAAATTTTAAGGAATTTTCCGGAAAATTGCAACCCTTAGAAAGTTGTAATATAGATGAAAAATATTCCCCACCTTCCATGTCCCAAATTTTATATACAGGATGATTTTCTTAACCTGGAACTTTCAAATTTAGTTATGAGTGTACTACTAAGTTTGCAAAGTTCGCTAGAGTTTAGCTAAGAAAAATAACAAAAACCCCATTACTACACTAGAAAGCTTATATCCACATATCTATCTATATATATACCAACCTGGTATTACTTACCTTGTAAAACATATATACATATGTAGCATATGTAAAATAGATAATTTGTTCAAATTAACGTACTAATAATTGATGAAGCATAACAATAATCTATGTATTTTAATTCGAAATTAGTTTATCTGCTATAGTCGACGTTTGTGTGCTAGCATATATGTAAAAGCATCAGGTGCTATATGGCCAATTGTTAATACGGGATCTAAATTGAAAATTAACTAGTTTTCAAATAACACTTTATAGCACCATTTTGAACCAATAATTTATGTTTTAATCAGCTTTGCGTTGATTAAAATTAAATATGCAAATGCGGGCAATTCAATGAAATGTTCCAAAAATCGCTTTATATGTTATACATTATGTTTACGCATCACCACGTATTCTATTCATTTCGCTCATAATGTTCATATATAGTTATATACGTTAATATATCTTTTATGTATGTTTAATTTAACTTTAGATATTAATGTATTAATTTGTAAGCTGTAAATCAAGTACATTTGAAAATAGTTATATGTGTATATATTTGCAATGTGGCGAATAGTATATAAAATTAATTAGCAATGGTAATATGGAAAAGAATGCAATAAATATGAAAATGTTTATTTTGTCCGATGAATCATCGTGTAGTTTAAATTATTAGATTACCTATATAACTGTAGATTGTACTTAGGAATTTTTAATAATAAACGTTACAATCAATGGTTTCTAGTAAAATATATTGGTCGAAGCATAAATGTAACATCTATTGTTTACTATTAAAATTATTTATTAAATTTCAAAACTACTGGAAAATGTAAGATGACGAATGCTTAGTTAGTTACCCTCGGATACCTCAATTATTTTTATCGTATTTTTAAATAGAACAAACTTTTTTCATACAGAAGGAAACCCCGCTTCAACTGGTTTTGAAGTATATTCATTTATCGTCCTTTCTTATAAATTAAAAAAACATTGTAAAACAAGCAAATTAAACTTTCTTTGGAATCCTAAAATATATTTTTTGTAAACTTTTTTTATTTCAACCAGAAACTTCTTTGAAATAAGAATTAAACAGTCCTGTTAGTTAATTCAGACTAAAATAGCACGTTTATCAAAAAAAGAAACTACTCACGAACAACAATTACGTAGTATCAATTCTGGTTCACAAACTGCAGAAATAGAATTCGATACCTCATTCAACGACTGTAAAACCAAGTTTACGTTCAATATATTTTTTAATGTGTTGCACTGGAACCTCGCTTATCTCCGCGCTCACTTATATCCACCCCCGTTCATATCCGCACTATAGCGCTCATTTATATCCGCTCGGCATCCACCACCCGATAGTGCACGTATTCACATGAGCCAATCAGCGCGTAGCACGACCTTTCCTCTCCGCTAACGGGATAAGAGTGGGGACCCCTATTGAGCGGATGTAAGTGAATGTTTACGTTTCCCTACTTCGGATATAGACGAGGTTCCAGTGTACTTAGTTGCAGTGACTCCGTAAGCTGTATCGCTTGTCTGGCTATCACTGCAACTCTCGCGGTGTAGTTTTATGTGTGTAAGTTGTGTTCAAATGGCTTTGTGACAGCATCATATCGTCTTTTACGATGCCACTTTGCTCCCAACAGCGAATGGCAAGTCGATCTGGGATTAAACTCTCTGAAAAAATGTCACCGTCCCTTCAGAGAATTAAACTCCGGCACCCATCGTCCTGCCACAACGATAGTCAGCCGCCTAACCACTGCGGCCATCGACTCCATCAAATCATTAACTACTAAACAAATTAGTCGAATTAAGTCATCGTGTACTGCATATTGAAATGTGTACGCTAAATGTACCGACTTGAATATGCAAATATCTCGGCTAATCTAGAAAGATATCCTCAAACTTTAATTTAAATTTTAATACAGTACAGCATAGAAGTTCATAAACTTTCGTTTTCTCGATTGTTCACATTCTATAAAAATGACTTGGATCACTCGCTTCTTATTAATTGCTACATTCCAAAAGAAATATGATTTAAGACACTCACTTATTCAATCAACCGACCATAGGGTAAGTTGAATTAAATTTACTCTGAAATGACAGAAAAGCTAGGGTATACGATGCATGGATTACAGTAAAACTTTGTTATTAGTCCAGAATTTAGAGATAATCTCAGCATTTGAAATTAGCTTGCATTCAGTATTGATACTACGGACTAAGCATATAAAAATCTTGTCCAGTTGTTCGTACAAACAGAACAAACCGAATCTTCGTGAAAAAGGATTTCATAAACCAACTCAAATTTGCTGAGCCTTTTTATGAAAGTCTCATTATTACTAGACCGAACAACTTTTCTCTTAACGGCTGCCCTCTCCTTACCCCTACTCCATTAGCTTAGTCTCTAAGCTGTTGGATTTTTTCCTTGGCTTTTGTAGTTTTCATCATCATTCGCTTCTGCTGTTGTGGATAGAATATGGTTCTTCCAGCTGACGATCTAGTGTTATTTTCCTCGGCACATATTTGCTACCTATATACCTGGACAGGGTAAGTCGAACAACAATGACTCTCCTGCTTAACTATAGAACCTATGAATATTGATCAACAGACATTTCTCTATGTCTGCAGATTACGGAAAATGTCCGTTTCTTCATTGAACTATGATATTAACGTGATTAAAAGCTTGTCACTTTCTTCAACGAATCCAGAATGTTGTAAATTTGGTGTTTTCAGGGTTGAACAACATACAGTAAACCGCAACTGTACACTATCCTCAATGGATGAATAAGTAGTAATATTTAGTGGTTATAACTTTAGCTGAACTCACAAAAGCCCTTCAACACTTTATACGACTCTTGTGGTTATTGAAAATTAAATGTGGGTTACCATATTTAAAAGCACGAACATGTTTTATAAAATATTCGTAAATTTAAGTAAACAGTTAACAGCTACCCAATTAGTGGGATACAAAAATTATCATTACATTTTACCTGGCTAGTAAGATTTTCCGCTAAGTGTTATCTTGAGATAGGCTTGTACTTCAGTAGAGTCAGTTTCGTTTTAGTTCTGTTCTGTTCTCTATAATTTACAAATTTTCAAAAGTCATTAACATTTTCCTATTGAAGATAGTAGCACTTGGTGAACTTGTTTCTACAATTTTTAAACTTATTTGAAATTATTGGCCCAAACACCAAATAAAACAGTTTAGAATAGATGCATGACCTATTTCTGACAAAAATAGAAAGCGTTCATTACCTTAACATCTCTCCCCATCACTAGTGATTTAAGTTTCCCTCACTGTGCCTTCTCGACTTTAATATAGTGTTTCAAAGTAAGTAAAAATAATAAGATAACCGCCATATGACCGCTTTAAATTATGATAAATGGTCCATTTAACAAAAAGTGGTTAAAGAATTGTTAAAGGTATAAACGGGTTATTTGAAGCAGTTCAACTTTGGCGTACCTAACAAGCCCCCACTCCTTCCTGCGACTTAAGCTTACTTTTACAATTTGATTGTCAGAAATATTTTTTATATATGTATCTGACAAATTGCTATTTTTACAGTTTGACAGCTCTCAGAAATATTTTGACAAACGCGTGTACGAATTTAACACGACTTCATCACAATACTAATAACGACTTATTAACGGACTGTATGTATATACGTATGTATGTAGTATCTCATACTGGTCGGCATATTCAGATACATCATTGGCCTATTGTACCATACCATTTAAATGCCAGAATTTACTATTATCAGATAATCGGATGAAACGTGTTTCTTAATTTGATTTACGACATCTAAATCTTCTCGATTAAATTGATACGTCAATTAACTTAAAACGCCAAAAGCCAATGACGTTAAGCAAGGCGGTGTGTGTGCGTAAGTCTGCGTGTGTTTGCTTGTGTGCATTTGTTTTAATCGCGCATATTATTGCTCACTCATCACTCTCTCATATAATCCACCAGCATATAAATTGCGCTTTATGCGCGCATGTAGTATACTCAACTCACAAATCCCATAATCGGTCGAAAATAAACAAACAACTCGGTTAGTAATGTCATACTCCTCATATATAAGATATTTCTCTCTCGCTCAATGAAATACGTACCTACTCGTACATACACGAATATGATCACTCATTTTATTAGCGAATTGTATTTGTCAATTAATGTAGGAAAGTTAACTTCTATCTATAACACACATATCATTAATCAAAAATAATACTTTTCCGTCAAGCATATGTGGATAATTTTATGAGCGGGATCAAGAAGAATGTCAAATTGTTTTGATAATTTATAGAGAAATACCTTTTATCTCGTTCCATTTGTTTACTCCGTTTTTTTGTTGTACACTTAAGATATTGATTTTTGTAATTGTATGATAGGTGTTGTCTAAGCTAACATGATTGATTGTCCTTTCTGGGAAATTGGTACAATGTTCGATTTATAGCTGGGAAGCGAATTTACTGCCTGTATTACAAATTGTTTTTAGATTGCCGTGGAGTTCAGTTTTGTTATGGTAAATTTAGATTTTGACTGATTACTGTAACATTCGCTTGCGTGACTGAGCACGTTATTAAAGTTCAAACAACATAACTGGATATTTTCTGTCGAATGCAATTGACCATTTCGCTAATTTGGTATTAATAGACAAATCTAGTAGTTAATGTTTCACGTTAATCAATATAGTTTTCCTACGGTAAATAATAAGTAGGATAAATACCTTCAGAATAATAATAAATTGAAAACTTATACTACACTTTAGAAGAAATTTGCATGGGCCGCAAATATTCTTATGCCTATAATATGACCTATTTCAATATCAGTTCTTATTACCAGTAAATTTACTATTGAACTTTACAAAAGATCTATTTAAAATTGATTGCCCCATACTGTATCACAATTATGTCTTCAAGTCCATTATAATCCTCTTCTCTTACATTGGCTTTTCTTTGACGTAAAGATCGTAAGTTTTAACATCTTTGTCTTTCAAAGAAATTACTCCAAAATATTATTTGCGCACCTATCTTTTAATAATTCTTGTTAATGTTCTTCAATTATTATTTATAATTTTACTTTGCTTTTGATATCGTAGATTTCACATGACAGATTTCCAATTTTGAAGTCTGATTTTCGGCAAATTGAAGAATTTGGTAGTACATGAACTGTTTTCTCTCTCCATTTTTCTGAACAAAAGAATCTGAACTGCATGAAATGATTTATAATAATTACATAGCAATTGTTCAGGTATATTATAAGTTTATTTTGTGACAAAATGATAATGGGTGATATTTCAAAAATGCATTTTGGAAAAAAGTTGGTTTTGCTAAAAAATTTTGAAACGTAATAATAAAGTTTGTGTTTTATATTGCATATTATGAAATACATATATGTTAATTTGAGACTTACGATAATAATTCGGCATTTATTATATCTATTAATGGATTGAAAAAATTATTAAACGAACAAACCGAAGCGGGAATTTTACCATTTTAGTTCCATTTATACTATTTGGTGTATGAAAGAACGAATTAGAAATGAAGGAACACTAGAAATTGGACCCAAATGCGCGAGTTATGTTCTTTTAAAACTTGTATGAGATACATCTTTTTTAAATTATCAACGTTCCTCAAACACAAACGCATACGCCGGTGCCAGTGATAGTAACTTCTTTTGGTTATTCTTTTAATGCTAATGAGGTATTACGAAAAAAAACTTTACGATTTGACCTACAAATTCCTTTTCAGATCGCAACAGTCAAATTCTTAGAAAGCACGCTTGGTATATCTACGGAGTATTGATATAATGTAGTAATCCAAAATTCATAGTTTGTTTTCATACTATTTATGTTGCCCGCATATTAACAGATAATAATTAGGTACCTCACAATTATATACATTTTTGCAGTTGTTGGTTAAGTTAATGGACAAGATTTTCAATATAATCGCTCCTGTGTTATTGTACAGATCCACCTATACTCTTCAGACGAAATCACCGTCCATATTCTGGTGTTAAAACTGCCTACAATAACACTGTTCAACCATCAAGAGACATGCACAGTGGCCAATCTGAAAATTGGTTTATACTTTCAATGATGTTCGGCATATATTTAATCTAAAAAAAGAAAAGTCTAACCTTGAAGAACCATACTAATTTCACTGGAGATAAATTTTCACTGGTTTTAGATCTAAATTCCAATGACTTTTAGACGTTCCTTGTACCTCACTCAAGTTTGTCTTCAACTGTTTTTAAGCAAAATATCAAACACCATCTTCTTAATTATTTCAAGCAGCTATGATAAGTATCTGAATTGGAATTAAATATCAAATGAGTCATTTAGGACAATTTTCCCATATAGCAGATTTTAGATTAAATTCCTTCATAATGTAAAAAATACTACCTCAGATACCACAGCAAAGATTAGTAACTTTTCGAGAAAAAGATTTTTACAAAAAGTTTTAAAATACCATGAAGTTGTTAGTCTAAATAAGGTGGAATATTACTACCGGGTTGATAGTCTAGTAACAAGTGTAGTGTGAGTAGTGAACCTTATAAGTGGATTATCAAAAAGCTACTTAAAATAATTAGGGACTAATCTGTTTAACGATCCTTAACACTGCCGATGCTAGATGTAAACTGCATGTATCAAATGATCTGCAAGTTGCATAGACTACTCTAGATAAACATAGTAGGTTGACTAGATGTGTTGTCATGGCAATAGGCCCACTATTCCCGGAGGTTTCTAAATGGTAGGCTGATATTTGATATGCCACAAATACAGCATAGAAATAAGAATTCTTCTGAATTCATTAATAAGGTTCAAAATATTCACTTGCTAGGGTATATTGATTTCGTTTAGTGTGTTTTCTTTTTCCTAGTATTCCGTTTTCTATTCCTTTATCCACTTTCAGGACCTATTGGTTCAGAACTGCTTAGATCCACAACATTTAACGTCTGAATGGAGCAGCAAATTGAATTATATATTAAATGACCGGTTGAATAGCATAAAGTTTGTATGTATACGAAAAGGAGTAGTCAATGACCGTTTCAAGACACATTACTTTATTGTTAATAATAAGCTTCTAGAATTTGTAAGGATATTTTATTACCAGAAGCATTTGAAAAATCCATATCTTTTAGAGAAGATTCAGAATTTTTAACAGTTATTTTTCTTTTCAATGTAGTATCATCAGCTCGCCAAGTATTTAACATATAATTCTTATGTATTCATACTGCGTTTTGGAACATTTATGCTTGATAGAGTTATTTAATGATGTAAAATGTCGCTTAAGCGTAAATATTGCAGCAAAAGACGTTGCTACTTTTAAATGCACGGATTCGTCATATAGAAAATCATATACAACACTGTCAGTTGATTGCAAGCAAAAACGAGAACGTAAAATTATGCAGTCTAATTGCATTACATGACGCTATTTAATAGCATTAGCCGTGGAAGTTAGATCCTCGCAAAGATAACTAAACATCATCTCTTTTACCGCGAATCGCTGAATATTTCGCGTAAACGTCGACGATTAGGATAGCAGACGGATGCGATACGAGCGCTATCCTAGCTAAACGTGCGTCAGTCATACCTGTACTATATTATAACATAGGCGCACTCAGACATTCGAGATTTTGCATACATTACATACCCATTAAATAAATTGATATAATGAGAACCGCGTCGAGTACCTATATGTAAATTGACACCTCGATATAGCGTAGGCGGTGCTTCAGCACTCGTCGCTATATTCACCTCACTCAGTCACAGCCCCCATGATTCGTATAGCTATATATGTACGTTGGCTCTTGTAGTCTATTAATTATTGTAGTTGTAGCGCACTTAGCGATTCTTATCTTTGTCGGAACAACGCCGAAGAAAATACAGCGTCCATATCCATTCACATACATATATGAATTCATATTACTATAACTTCCCTTAATTACCAACATTAGATATTGAGGTCGCATGATAAAGAATAATTGAAAAACACAATATATATGATCGGATTGCTTCTCTTCATATATTTTGGTTTTGTTAAATGGAATGGAAATGTTTTAGTATGTTTGTGTGTTAGTCGAAATAGTTCATGTTTAAACCGTGGTTGCATGTATGTAGTATCTCTAACCGCATGTAAATTTGTATATACATACTTCGTGATATGCAAATATTGTAAGCGTCGTGAAAAGAGAAAACTTTAATTAATGAACTCACGTCAATATGAAAAAGGTTATGTTATTGCGGCATATGTATATGAACCAAAAATAGAAAATAAAAGAATGTGTAAGATATGTATGTAATTGTATTCGTTTATATAATAAAAACTGTAACAGAAACTACTAAAGTATTATGTCAAAATGCAAATATAAATATTTTCTTATTGTAATTGTTTACTGCAGCATTAATTTATATTTATTTAAAAACATGTTCAGAATCGTGCGAAAAAATTCTGAGCAAATGAAACGACTTGGAAATGTGGAATTCTTTATTGTTCAACATAATCCCTCAAGGTATTGACACACTTGGTAGACGGTAAAGAGCTTTAGCGCCAGCAAAAAATATTTTGTCTTGCGCTGCAAACCACTCGTTCATCTCTGTGTCTCATCATCCCACGAAGATGTTCTTTGAATGAGTGGAATACTTGGAAGTCACCTAGGCCCAAATTTGGAAAATGCTGGAACCATTGGAAAATTTCGAAGCCTACTCGTATAATACGCATTGCGGCTATTGAAACAGGCAGGAACGTTGTCCTGATGAAACAGCACACCAAGTCTGACTTTTTTCCTCCTTTCATCGTTGACGGAATCACATAGCTTTGCGGCATAATATTGCCAAATTATAGTCTGACCACGTAGTAAAAAGTCTACATATATATGGATAATTCATCCCAAAAACCTGTGGTCATGATATTTTCCATAGATGCTGGTGCACGAGGGGTGGTGAACCCCTGTTGTGCCATTACATGCTTCGTCATTTTGATTCAGGTTCATACTGGTAACGAATTTAATTAATTGATCGCATCATCAATGTTATTAGTAGTCGTGCTTCACACTTCTAATCTACGTCTTCACAACGCTTGCACTTGCTTTGCTTTTATGGAGCTTCGTTATACCTAATTCCACTTCCTTGACACAAACAATTCTCTATTGGACCATAATGAAATCAAAAAGTTGTCACAATTATGTCTGATTTATTTGTCTGTCATCTGTATTGAATTTGGTTAGAACTCAATACATATACATTTGCACTTTTTCATTAATTGTGTATTCCATTAGGATAGTTTGATAGTTCGGTAAAATATTTGACATAACCACTGACAGTAAAATAGATACGTTTAATTTTAACTTCCACCGCCCTTTCCTGTCAATAGGCTTTCGTAGTTCAAGTTGTTAGCCTGTATATAATGGGAGATTACATAAAGGATATAGTATATTAAACAACAATAGTATAGAAAAGCAATATTTTACTAAACGAATATAGCGTTTGAGTACGAGCGAGCGGAGCAAGCGAGTAACTTTAAAGTTGCATGAGTAAAACTGCTTTTCTTACGAATTTGTTTACACTATTTTTTCGCATTTTGCAAGAATAAGCATTATAAACTTAAATATTTAAAATCGTTGTTGACATCACTCAATTATTAGTCTGTAATGAGTTAGAAATGGCGCACGCTAACGCAGTGATATTTGAGAATTAGAAACGTCAAGAACGTTTTGTTGACGTTTTTTACAAACGTTTGTATTCTTACTAAAACAATAAAACTGGATATTGACGAGATTAATTGAAAATATTGATGATGCCCAATGAATCCATGTTATATAGTAATAATTGTTGTAATGCTAATGTATATATTAATATCTACAAATAATAAAGTTATTATCATTAGTGTTTTATTGACATGACATTACCACAGAACACACAGAAGCGACACTCTTTAACCCGCTGAAATAAAATTCTGTATGCACATGCGCTGCTTCCGCCATATTTGTGTAGGTATTTCCTTCAACCTATATGCTTTGTACGCTTAATACCTACATTTAAATGGCCGTCAAGGTCTCCCAGATTTGTCAATGAAAGATCAAAGACACCGCCATAAGTGTCGCTTCTATATGTTCTGTGACATTACTATGTAGTAAGGTGACGTATCTATATGGTAAAGTAGCGCTTTAATAAACGATTTTGATTCTAGTAAAGTAGCACATTACTTGTCAAAATGAGAAAAAAATGTTTAACTCAACTTGACTGAAACACACTGCCATCCGTACAAAAATATCTAAAGTGTGCGAAACAGTTAATGAAAGATTGAAAAGTCTGTGATTATATATTACACAGTAGTACTAACCCTAGAAAAGTTAATTGCGAATTGTTTCCAAAAATTTAAAATTTTTGTAAGAATTCTTCTTTGCTATGGAAATATATATAAAACGTTGTTTACAAAACATTAGAGCTGGCGATAGTCCCAAACTGTGAATAATATCTTTATTTATAATATGAAGGGTTATATACTTCTTGAAGTCGAAGAGATCTATTCAAGTGAAGTTTTCCTTTTGTATACAAGAACGTCTTTGTTAGAAGACCAATAGGGCAATCTGTTAATGAAACACTTTTAAGCCGTCTTGAAAAAAGTTGTTATTTTGGGATGCTTTTTCGACACATGAATTATAACGAAAGAATAATTCATTAATTCCTCTGATTCGTTTTTCATATTGCTTTAAATTCGTATCCCATAAATAAGCGTCCAAGTGGCAATTAAGTAGTCAAAGGTGGCCAACGACTCGCATGACATTCGCCGATCGATTCGCTGGCTCCTTCTGCGGAGCCTTCTTTTTTCATTTTCACTTCTTCGCCAACTACACAAAGTTACTACGTACTACCACTACGACATTGCGACTGACACATTTGGCGTATCATTAATTGCAAATGTAAATTCACCACAGAACGATAAATAAAGTATTTTTATCTGGATGTGGTTCGTTTTATTTGCCAGTCTGCTTGGCACATAAGAAGAAAGATACACCCATTCGATTGGCTAGCCTGTCTTTATACGTCTTGTTTAATTATACGACTCCATTACATCTATTTGCATACCTGTGATTCGTTCTTGTTAACATAGCGATCTTTCCTTCTTATTTTACAGAACTTTAAACAAAGCCGTAATCGTTATTATAGGCTCTTAGGAATCACTTGATAGTTCCACTTTGACGTCTATCCCGGTGGAATAAAACGACAATATAATAAAGTGGTGGTAATTAGCTAGAACATACACTTAAATTTACTAGATACGTATCTCGTCACTTATGTTCTTAGAGACGTACTTAGTCGTTTCACTTGTATAAATAATCTCAAGCGGTATAATAATATTCACTTTCCATTTTCAGTGTAAATATCGACTCGAATCGCAATCAGAAAGATAAATAATTAAATACGTAGCCATTCTCTCCATTCTACTCTAAGGTGAGTATTTTATGTTGTCGAGGGATATCTTCATGCTTTCTCGGCGCGATAAAAAAAGGAGCAGAGTGAAGAGAGACCTCGGTTAACGAATCGTTTTACACTATTATCGCATCGCATACATTTACTTAACTTCAAAAAACTAAAACGTTATTTCCAGAGTATTAAGATTGGGATTTGTAGTATATGGATACTTGAGTTGTTCGGAATACAAATTCAAATTAATACGGCTATAGAAATAAGCAAAAGGTGCCACAAATTACTGCGGATACTCTCAACAGGGTCCATGAGAACATCGTTGGTAAATTCATCTCAACATTTACATTTTTACGTACAGCTTTGGAGTTTTTAATGCGGACAAATCGCTTACCCACGCATAGTTAAAACGAGAGAGGAGATATATGTATATATGTACCCTCCCCACTTAACCCGGAGGTGTGCATTGATCGCATTGACCGCAATTTACCGTCCTCACGAGATTATTTACCTGCTTCTAGCGATTCATAAACTAATTATTCTTCAAAATACCATGTCAGAAGCTGACCTATACCATAGGGGGTGTCCAGAAAATTTTGTCAAATTTGACGAAGAAATGAATATATATGTATATATATATTATTGATTAAACGTAGAACTAAATATTCTACAACTTTGCTATAGTATTCCCTATACCTAAATTCAACACTTAAGGTAAAAAAACGCAGTATTATAGTAAAAAATTGTTCAAAATTGCCAGTGTTCAAAAAATAATCCAACAAGTTTTATTATCATTAGATTCTTATTATCTATCTATTTATTATTATCTATCTATTTTACAGTAGTTTTTTGATTGTAGTAAGCTTGTTTCTACCAAAGCTGGAACATCTTTGCATTATAATTGCAGCAAGCATCAGCACCTTTCAAATTTATTGCAGCCGTCCCCATAACATCTTTCTCACTACAATACATAACTAATTGCTTTGCTTACTGTAACGTATCTGCTAATCATATGAATTCTTCTTCCGGTTTGGTTTCTATTTTCATCAGTTACGGTTTTAGTATTTCTTTGTAGTGGCAGTTGTTTGAATTTCTAATAATTATTCGTAATTCCAAACCATTCCTGGCAAGCGATATCTCCTTATACCTCTAAATCTATCATCATCAGTTTCTCGATGGGATGACACATAACAAAATACATAACTCGTCTAATGAGGCTATTTGTGAAAATCACACGTACGGAGCGGTAGTTCCATTTCTCTTCTTTTGAGAAAAAAGTATTATATTTCATCGCCTGCTGCGAATATAAGTGCAAGAATTATGCACATCGCAATAAAATCATCTCAAAACGAGCTATCAGCACTCGCATTAATAAACGGAAGCCAGAATACATTTAAATAAATATAAACTTTATTCATTCACGTAGTCGCACCCCGCCACGAAAGGCGTTAATTTTATAACGTCGTATGTACGTGTGTACCGTACGCACACAAAAGCCTACGATGCGTCCTCTAGGTTTCCCCAACTCACTTAATGACAGGAAATATAAAATACGAGGAGTAAACAACTGAAATTTAGAGGAAAAAACGTATTTAGACTCTTTTGCCGTACGTTGGTGATACTGCAAAGCATCTATTTACTAGAATTTTAATGGGAACATAAATTTAAAGTGGCTTCTACACTTGTGGTTTATGCCTACTCGCTGGAGAATTAAGTTTAAAACTATCTTGTTAAACATTGTGATGCTCTAAAACAAGACATAAAACATTTCGCAATGGAATGGACGATATATGTATATATAAAAACTAATAGTGACGCTATATGGATGCCACCATTTACGCTCTTTAACGATAATTAAATAAATACCTCACTAAATAAAACGTAGTTTGCTGTTAAATAATAGTAATAAAATGTTTAAGGAGAAAATATCTGGTATTAGTGTAGCATAAGGAGGCGGAGGAAGGATGAGCTCTTGAAAGCTCCTTCATAACATATGTAGAAATGGAGGGTACTACCTAGCAAGGAAGGTAATCTACAATATTTTGAAATACACTGTAGTAAAACAATTCATTTCTCCATATACTAATACTATCGAACAATGCAACCGTTTGTCGCTACATTCTTGTTAAATGCACAGAATTACAGAGGCATTTAGTTACCTATTCTGGTACTCGGCGCCAATACCTTATAATGTACTTCAGTGGACACTAGTTACAAATCAGGAACGTGTCTACGATAGAAGATTGTGTGTATGTCGCATTGCACAATCGTAATTAAAAATGTAATTAAATTATTCAACGCTTACAGCTTAATGAGCCGCGGTGTATATTTTATAATAAGACAGGTTGCGAGTTCAACTTGATTGATGATAGCACGTAAGTAAGACGTATGTGTATGTTGTAAGCCAATGTTGTTCTTGAAGGTGATTGGTTTTACCGTGATGTGTATATATTGTATTACTAACAATGCCCGACTTATACAAGGATATTTGACAAGTTTCGCTTTGAAAGAAAACATTTGTTTATTAAAATTTATTACAGTTGTCAGCTTCTTAAAATAAAAATAAAATATAATTTCTGCAATTCTATAATGTGTGTGCTTCTTCCAACAACAACTCTGGAAAAAATGTCCATTATTTAAAAAGGATGCTTTTCTGTTCTATTAATGGGTAACTCCATAACGTTTCTGGTTAGAACTGAAAAGGTTTAAAAAGAGTTACTTATATCAATAAAAATCAATCCCGATTTATCAAAATTTTAATAGAATCAAAAAGTGGTAGGACTGAATTAATTTAAATTTTTTTATTGAACCTATCGGTACAAATTCTTAGTCCTTGAAATAGCACCCTTGTACTCCGACTCAACGCGTATAATGGGATTCCCACTGGGCGTATGCCTTCTGGAACTCGCTTTCCGGGATCCCTTTCAGAGATGCCGTCACGGCCCCTGGGACGTCGTCTATGGAGCTGTATCTGTTTCCCTTGAGGTCCCGCTTGAGCCGAGGAGGGCCGTTGAGTGGGTCATGGTACCATCTTCGTAGGCATCCTTAGTCATTGCGAGGGTCTCTCCCGTGGTTTTCCCGAGTTTGGCGCAGAATTTAATGGTGTAGCGCTGCCAGAGATTTTTTTTCCATCTTGGATCGCGACGACACTTCTTAACGGAGGTTCACGGATATCGACGTGCTTACTGTCCGCGTCTCCGCTTGTCCGCAAGCGACTTGAAAAAATACCGGTCCCTTCGGAAGGTTCCCCATTACCACGCCCAGGTGGTCCAACCACTCCTCACCGGTTCGTGCTACAGAAATTTAGTGGTATTACTTTTTTATTCGACCCTGTAGTTACGTATTGAACTTAAGCCTTATAGCAATCAAAATCTTACACATGATTGAATTAAATAGCAAATGGAAGCTATTAATAATTATCAAATTACTATAATTTTTTATTTTCTTTGAAACAATTTGAACTTTATTAAATATTAAAAGATTAATTTATTTTGATTCAAATAGTCATAAGTTTGATACGTATCTACAATATTGTCACATCTATTTAGGGCATATCTAACTAAACATTTAAGTAATCATATTACACCTGCACTCCATCTATTCACAAACAGACGATCTACTGGAATCGCTTCTTCAATCTATTTATATTAATTCCTACATTATAATTTTTGTTTTTTTCTGTGTTATATACATTATATATAAACTACTCATCTTTAGTTTTATATTTAAAAGTGAATAACGAAATATTATGTTTCGATTGTATGGTTAAATGCATGTTCCTATCTTGTATATTGAAACTTAAACAAAGCTGTATGATTTAAGCCTTCTTTGCTTTCATTGAAACTCTCCAGATTTATACATATGTACATCTCTAGCAAGCTAAAGATATTCAAATAGAGAGACAGCTCATGTTTTTCCGTTTACTATAAAAAAGATAAACGCTTGATAACATTCTTGTATCCTTGTATGCAAAGAGCTTAGTTACTATATAGTACCTGTGCTTATTCACCTACTTGATAATTTCTTGTAAATGCAATAACTTGTATATGAAAAATAATAAATTACTTAAAGATTCAAAATAAAAACCACACAAACATATTCAAGCTTCCTGAACCACTGTTCAATAAAGTAATGTTTCGGGTATCAGCAGTGTGCCCCATCTCCATAAAATGGATGGCAATAGATGATATATAAACATCTCAATTTTTGGTTAAATTTTTGTGCTCTTTTATTCTCACATCAAAGTAACGGTTGGTTTGACCAACATACACCTAGTTGCATGTACCGCAATTGACCCCTTATATATCAGAATCTTTTAAAACAGAGCCAGAGATTATATTTCATAAACAAACCATTAAAAGAGAATTCCCAAGTTGGGTGATACGCTAAACCAACGTATCTAGGCGGTTTAACAGTAGTATACATATAGTGTTACTGTAATTAGTTAAAGTTGTTGGAGAATTTAAAGAACGTTTTGATTTAAATTGTTTATGTATCTTTTGTATGATAGATCTTTTGTTGAAGTATAGCTGTAGCCATTCATTATTCCTACTTTATAGATTAAATCGAGTTCTTTACGGAAATTATCCTTATTCAAAGGAGGGTTATACAGTTTGTGGAAGTGGTTATGAAAGACGGATCTTTTGTATTTATAAAATGTAAATAAGTCACTATTAATTAAGGTGTGGGTTGGTTTTGTATAAATGTCTATTTCTACGGCGTTATTACCTAAGAAGGGAGATCCTGTTCGGAACACTACCTCGAACAGCCACACGTAGAACCGGCTAGTATTAGAACTATAGCCGCCAGAAAAATCCTAGACTTTTTCAGAAGTCTGGAGATTGATTGGGACTAAAAGATTAAGGATACTCAGAATAGATCTTACAGAAGGCAGTAAAGAGAGGCAGCATTGCCTACACAACTCACATCTAATCTAATCAAATCAAATCGGTCACATTGGTTTCTTTGAGCAATAGTGATGTCCAATAGGGATCGCAAATACTTCGCGGTTTCCTCAGATCTTCCTATTACCGTAGTACTACGCTTTCCGTGAGAGTCAACACTGACGATACTGTTGTCCTTATTTTTTTATACAATTTGATTGCGGATATTTTTAAGCTTACCATTATTATTATTATTATTACATCGAGAAATATTTCTTGTTATAATATATCCTGCCTGTCTTTCGGTGGTTGTTTTTAACGTTTTTTTGGTATTACATCTATTGTTTACATAAATATAATAAATAAAATAAACGATATTTTATTTTTTAAGACATAGTAAAAGTCTAGAAATGGGTGGTTGTTGACTAAGTGAACAGAATGAGGCAATATCGTTTCCGTATATTAAACACACTTCTTTATATTTAGTTGACAAGACCTCAAAACATATTTATCTCACGAATTAAATAGATTATATAAATTTTGAGATGTTGCATTCTAACATAGGTCTGCACAAACGAGACACTATTCGTGTATTGTCGTAGCTAAAAAATAAACAAACAGGACATTGATATATTGATACTCTAATAACACTGGTCAACTAGGGAATGCAATACCGTTAAAAATTTTCAATACCGGTATTTCGGTATTTTCACTTTTAGAACCGGTAATACCGGTAAAATACCGGTATTAGTATTATTTTAGAAAATGTAAACAAAATCAAAATTTACTTACTACTACTTATGTATGTTACTATTTATGGGTTGTACAAATATATGTCAAACACAACTAAACAAAAAAACATTTATTTTTAAGAATAATTTAACAAAATTAAATCCAACTTTTCAAATATATATTACATTAATTCGTACAAGTGATAATTATTTTTGATGCAAATTGAAATATGATTTCAAAAAACATATATGATCCAACGTACCGTCGTCTAATCTCGATCTTATTTTTGTAGTTATATGTTGGGCAGCCGAAAAGGCTCGTTCTGACTCCACACTTGTTGGTGGTATTGTTAACAAGTATTCATAAGCAACCTTTAGATGCATCCCCTAATTCCATGCTCTTCGAAAAATAGTAATTCTTTTTTAAGTTTATGTTCTATTTCTAATCTTTTGTTTTGCTTCTTTGGGTTTGGAACATTCGTCATTGCTTTGTTAATTACATTCTCTAATTTGTTTTTTAATGAAACAGTTGCAGTATTAATAGCGGAGAGAGATGTAACTGGCGTATCTTCATCTTCAAAATCAAAATCTTCACTGACTGGTTCATTACTTTTAACTCCTAGGCGTTTTATAAGAGGAATCAATATTTTCGTAATAGAACCTTTTTTAAGTTTAGGACATAAGTCTGTATCCGTTTCGATTTCGTTTTGTGAAGCGTTGTGTAAATATTGCAAAACTTGAGATATGTTTGTTCGTCTTTGCATTATTCTATACTTCAGAGCATTTATCAATTCAATACTTATTTTACTTTTTTGTGCAACAAGCGTGTCAATCATAAATTTAAACGTCGCGTCTGCAACAAGAAGATTAGAATCTCTTCTGCATAGTGCTTCGACTGCTAATTTAATTGGTGACAATGCATCCATGATTTCAAAAATTAATAGAAACTCCTCTTCGGAAAAGACTATGTTTGATTTTAAATCAATTAATGCCTTTTGGACACAATACCGTAATTGGTAAAACCTTTCTAACATAATAAGTAAACTATTCCATCGTGTTATGACATCCAATTGCAAATTCAATTCTTTTCCAAATTGTAGTTTTACATATTTTTGTAAATATTCATCATTTTTTGTTGGAGATCTTCTGAAAATTTTAATGACACTTCTAATTTTTTGTTACCAGCGGAGATAAATTAGCATAATTCAAATTTATTTCAGTGTCAACAGATCCAAACTCTAAGACAACACCATCATCTGTAATGTTTTTATCTTCTTCATTGTCAGTTTCTATGTCATTGTCATCATCCACATCACAATCACAATCGCTAGATTAAGATTCAATTGGTTCAATTTCAGCATCAATAGTCACTAAACTGGAGTTGTTTTTGTAAAGGACATCTCTAACGGCTAGATGGATGCCATGTGCAAAACATAACTGATGTTTGACTTCAATCAAATGTCCGAGTTTTACCATAACTGACGCACCATCTGTCGATATACAAACAATGTCATTTGTTAAGTTGAGATCAAATTCTTGTAATTTTATTTTCAAACTCCAAACATTTTTCCGTTGGCACTTTTCCATGTAAACGGACTAGTCCAATGTTCCGTATATATCCTCCAGTAGAATGTACGTTTATGTTTAAATACCTCCGATTGCGAACCGAAGTCCATTCGTCGAATGTTAAGCTGAATCGGTTGCCTTTCGATTTTAAATCAGACATTTCTTTAATAACTTCTATTCTTATCTTCTTGCTATATTCAGTGATCATAGATTTTATTGTTGCAGCTGATTTTGGTAGATTATTATATCCTCTTGCATGTAGCCCTTTTCTTATATCCTCCGAAGAGCAGAAAATTCTAAATGGAGGATTTCACATAACTGTTCCTTCTTTTGATTTTGAAAATAATAATTTAATGTTTTTGGTAGCTTTTGACTAGAACAAGACGCATCATTTTCATTATCTGCTGCTACGTCGCTTTTAGTTTTTAAATTTATGTTATGTTGAGTTTTCAAGTGGGTGTGAAGGCCACTTGTGGATCCTCCCTGAAATTTGATTTCTTTTGTGCATTTCTTACATTTTGCTACTTGCCCTTGATTAGCAACTAAATAATAATGCCAAACTGAATTAACGTCGTTCCATTTTTTGTGTTCTTGAAATATATTGGATTCCGAATTCATACTTTTGATTCTAAAACAATTATTTTAATTAATTAATAATTAAAAAAAAAGTAAATCTAAGTTATTAAGGAACCAAAAAATAGGAAATTTATTTATCTGCAGCATATTTAATAGTGCTGACATTTATGTATATAATATTTAATGAATATTGTACAGAAATTTACAATCAAAATTAACACTAATATCGTTCACCAGTGCATGTAGATATTTTTGAGAACAAAACGTAATTGCAAAATGTTGCAAATCGAGCAACATATTAGTTGCTCAATTTACAAGACAAATATTTATTTAATCTTATCTAGGATACACATATTTCATGGTTCTTAAACGCTAAGACTACCAAATTTACTTACATATATTAATTATTGTACAAGCACAGAACTAACAACTTACACTCTCAATTTGTGTCTACGTACTGAAACAACACTCCGCACTGAACTAACAGCCTTAGCTACAGTGGGCGGGATCTTATTTGATTCTAAGTAAATGGGAGATTCCCCGAATCAAGTTTCCGTGTAACGTGTATCAACCAGCGCTAATGTTCCAATACCGAAAATACCGGTATTTTTAAGGTGAATACCGGTATTAGTACCGACGAAAATTTGGCCAGTATCCCGGTTTTCGGTATACCGGTATTGCATTCCCTATGGTCAACTGAGTTCCGAAAATATTTTCAAAAATTGGTTATCACATTAGGTTTCTGAGAAATGCTTTTTAAAAGTATTGTATGTCGAAAGATATTTTTATGAGTAAGTTAAAAGAAACTATCAAGTTATTATCATGCTAACGGCCATATCCGAACAGGATTTAGCATGTTTGAGCTTCATTTGTACGTTATAGTCTTTAAACCACTCCCGTTTTTACTCTAGAACCAATAAAATCAAGGAATTAATAGATCTCTGCATATGTGAGTATATATGTATAAGACCCTACAGACACGCTATTCGACTCAAATTGACTCAATGTATGGTAGCAACATTAGTTAAACGTTTTTTGAATTCAAAAATCCTAACAGTTTTTGTTATGTATGTGGAGAATTCACCGTTCAACAGCATAGACGAAATATTACACCGTAAATAGAAAAATCGTATAACCTTTATTTTAAATTAAAAATTACAAATCAAGACAAGTTGTGGACTCCTAAGAATGCCTGTGTACAATGTGCTTTTACTTTGAGGAGCTGGATAAAAGGTAAGAGCATAGCTATGCCATTTGGTAGGCCTATGATTTACTTTGCTGTACAAAGACCTTCGGGTTTTCCAGTAAAAATAAGGATAAAATTACCTGTCCTAATTTACCTTCTGCCACTTGTCCAGTTCCTCATTCGGAAGCTTTGCCAGTACCAAGTCCTATGGATGTTTCGAACCAAGAACATGCTCAAACTGAGATAGAAGAATACATTTCAGAGTTGTCAGACACAGATGAAGAATATTTGCCATCTCAAGAGGACACGCCTCATTTAATAAATCAATTGGAATTAAATGACCTAGTTCGAGACCTCAATTTATCAAAAACTCCAGCAGAAATATTAGGATCAAGATGGGTACGCCTATTTCTGTATATTGAAATCGCCAGAAAGACCTGTCACAGTATTTTTCATCTGAAGGTCTTTCATTTTGCAAAAATGTTGACGGTTTAATGCGAGAATTAGGTTACAAACATCAAGCGGAAGAATGGCGTCTTTTTATAGATGCTTCTAAATTGAGTTTGAAAGCTATCCTTTTACATATAGGAAACATCTACCCCTACATTCCTGTTGGTCATGCCGTGCACATTAAGGAAACATATGATAATACGACACGTCTCCTTGATAAAGTCAATTACGAAACCTAAAAGTGGTGCATCAGTGCTGATCTCAAAGTAGTTGCAATTCTACTTGGTCTATAACTTCACAAAGTATTGCTGTTTCCTTTATGAAGTCGAGCGAGAAATTTGCACTGTACTGTTAAGCAATTGCCAACCAGAATACAATATACTCTTGGAGGAAATGATGTAGTCGATAATTCGTTGGTGGAGCCTCATAAAATACTTTTACCGCCATTACACATAAAATTAGGTCTGATGAAGAATTTCGTCAAAGCATTGGACAGGATTTCGATACCTTAAACAAAAATTTCCTAATATATATGAGGCAAAACTTAAAGAGGGGTTTTTATAGCACCCCAGATTAATCTGTTACAACACGATCGAGAACTTGCTTGGGATGGATTGAAAGGTGCGACAAAGAATTTCTTAGAAAATAAAAAATCTGAAGATTACGAGGAAATTGTTAGTGGACTTATTAGAAGTTATTAGGCTTTAATAAGTCTTAAAATACATTTCTTGCATTCGTACCTGAACTTCATTCCCCCGAATCTTGGCGATGTTAGTGACGAGCATTGGGAAAGATTTCATCAGGATATTTCCACTATTGAAAAACGCTATCAGGGCAAGTGGAATAGCGAGATGCTTGTTGACTACTGTTGGACTTTAATTTCGGAATGTTCTTCATCCCAATATAAAAGAAAAATGGAAAGAAAGGCTTTCTAACTACGTCCCAGAATAGCATATACTTAGTTAGTGTTAGTATTGCATGATCAATATGAATTTCATTTGTTTATAATACCAGACGTGATAGAAGATATTTGTCTTTATAATTATTATTAGGAATATAAAACAAAATAAGTTTGTGTATAATTCATAAAGAAAAAAAAAAAAGGAAAATTTGTTGTTCTGTGTAATCAATTGCATAAAAATTTGTTACACCGTTAGTGCATATATAGATACGAATATGAAAATATAAGGCATGAATCATCAACTTCCGTTTCGTTGCTGATAATCAGGAGTCTCGAAAGCGTTACTTTCCACCACTAATATCCAGTATCTATGTCATATGGATGAAGTTAAAATTACCAAAAAACTATCGCTATTAAACAAAGATCCCGTACAAAACAAAATAAAATAATGCATTAATTCAGCTAGCAAACATTTAAGTGAATAATACAGAACTAGCCTGTGTCTCATTTAAAATAACGGTTGCTGTTCGTTATTTTACATTCAGTGTTTGGCAAAAGGACTAAACTTCATAATTAAATACATTACACAGTTTATGTGAAATTCTTAGCCAATCATTACTCCCTCGCAAACAACGAATTATGTATTTGCACACTGACTCCCTCGTAGTGACTTAACGAACAATTACTTAAATAATGTTAAGACAAGCATGCATATCAGTTTTATGGCACAGGCTTCATGAATTGCATCATAAATTAACATTAGTCGTAAAACAAGGCCTTCCACAACAGCTTAATAATTATTATCTGCCTTTATTTACATACGTAAAGTGTGTTCAAAATTTTATCTTTTGTAAATATTGTTCTTCCTCAGTGTACATTAAAGCAAACAGAAAGCAGAATAAAACAAGTACAGTTTGTCTTCATAAGATAACGTTTGTGTTTAGTGTATAATACGTTATTTGTTTTCTACATCCAGTATAAGGAATTTTCATACTCATACATTTTTGCATATGTAGATACATCTAAACCATGTATCGTTCTAGAAATGGCTCTAATTTTGCTAAAATTAAACAATTTTCTAACATCTTTGACAATAACTTTCTTATTAATGGAATACATGATTTGGCTTAGATACTATATATAATATATAGATATATATTAATTTAGATATGTGTTTATAATTTGTTTATTTTATACTTCAAGTGACATTTAGATAATTGGCGTAATTGCTAATTATAGCACTGCTTATGAGAGGTGTAGTTTTGATAAAGAGTTTTCCATACAGATAAGAGATCATATCTGTTTCATTAATCAAATGAACCACATCCAAATCGATCTTTAAATTTTCGAACTCTTTATTGTTACAAATTATTTCCTACCTATTGCGCGTATAGTATAAGAAAGGTGCTGTATTTTATATCGCATAAAACCAATCAATTAAAGTTGATCGACATGTGTAGTCTTTACAATTCATAGCTGTAAGTTTCAAGTAGCTACGTGTTTACAGATCAGATAAAGTACATATACGAACATATGTAGGTACAATCACTGGCTCTTAGAACTACTAGATCCATTAAATTAATAGAAATTCCTCTTATATCTCCAAAGATATTGTTTTATAGGTAAATTCAAACAATAAATAGTTCGATTATCAAGTATATTCGACTTAATAGATACTATATAGTGTTATGTTGATATACAGACAAAGTTTTTATTTTTTCTTAGTCATCGCTTTATCAATTATTGTACTTCTATGCCTTATTATCGCCTCAACCAACAATAATACGGCTGTTTATGTGGACTTTTGACACAATAATGATTAAATGTTTGGGATACAATGAGTGGAAGGAGTCTACAACCGCATATTTTATACTTTTTATCAACGAAGTATGATGCGTAAATAATAAATTAAGAATGCGAAAAAAAACTGGATGTCGGGATATGTACACAAAGCGACCGAGCTGTGGAAGATTTTAATCTCGAACTTTCATATTTTATAGTAAATTGTATTAAATTCATTTCTCAAGATATTTAAAATTATTACTCTATCAAAACGTTTGTGTAATAAAAACTTTTACTAGATTAAGAAATAAACTAATAAGACAAGCGTTGATAGATTAAAACAAGGCAGTATTATTTAACTATCACTGCAAATAGGTCATTGAAGTGAATGAACATAAATTAAAACCAAACGTGTATCATTCCAAGCTCATAGAGTTTATGATTACTTTAACATCTTTTCATAACATTTTTCCGTGATGACTACTTAATATTTATTATTTCGTGCTATTGCATGGAATCCAAATGAAATTTCATTAGTTTATACGGGATGTATGATTCATTAAATGCAATCAATTTCAATTGACAAATTTTATTATCTCCAAATTTATACACTACAACAATGAAGTGGAGGTTATCTCGAAATAGATTATACTTTCAATAATGATAAAATGATAAAATATTACGGATATAGATCATCTAAATCCATATGATAATTACATTTGTGTTCAGATATTGCACGAAACTGATACTGATGTGATTGTTTTCAGTATCTAATCCGAAGATGTGCTTCGTAAGAGATGCAATTGTAAATGTTGGATATTATAGATTTATATCTAAATTGCAATTGTATAGATATATCACTTTCAGCATAAAAATTATATATAAATAGCATTAAAACAATCTATGCACAATTTTTCGCCGTACCTGGAACACGGCGCTTTGAAACTTGGATCTGTTCGGACTGGATCAATTCGATTATAACTATAATAATGGTGATTGTTGTGCATAATTTAATAGCCACCAAAAAATCTCCTATCGACTTCGGCTTAACTTATAATATCGAAAAAATTCCTTCTGAAAAATTTGGTTATTTTGACCTGAACTTCATGGATTATTTTCTATTTAATCTAGTAATTATGTAAATAATTTTAAAGTTTTAAAGCAGAACTTCATCAATTATTATCTAAGTTGCCTATTCGTCCCGCAATTTATTACATTTTGCATAGTTCGAACTACCCTTAACTTCACCCAAGGGAATCAAAATTAATTTTTAAAAAGATACTACAAAAGTGCGACTAAAATAAACCGTTACATTTTTCTGCTAAGATTTTCCACATTTTAATCGATTTTTGCTGATCGTGTTTGTCTTATAATTGTAAAACTGTTTGTAAACTAAACTATTGTTTGTTTTTCTTTTAAGCTATGTTATAAAAACCAAAAAGATGCCCATAATAGGCATTCATGGTATATTCTTGGAATTCACCCTGCGAATGAATGCAATAAAAATAGATCAAGCATTAGGAGCGGGGTTTCGATCTTCTACGTCTCGTCAGCGCAACTACAAATGCAAGATCCAATTTCATCGCCCTTCACATCACAACTTTAACTCTATAATACCTCAGACAACGGACTAATTTCAACCCAAAGCCCTCTAGCGGGCAGCGTAAAAAGTAGCACACTACAAGACATTATACAGCACAAGTCGGTACAGCGGATACTAATCTAGGTCACACAATTCGTTGTTTGTCGTTCCCGCTGTGTGTGTGAGTGTATCGTATCGGTTGTTTTTTAGAAAATATTATCTTTCTTATGCTAATTGCTGCTGCGTACTTTTTTTTGAAAGATATAGTTTTTTCATAGGATAATTGCCGAAATCACCTTACTAGATGGTGCAATAAGAATAGGTCAAGCATTAGCGACGGACTAGGTAACAGACGGAATTAAAAACGTTTAATTAATTTAAATGAAAGTTTGGCAAATGTATTTATCGAAAATCCGCATAGAATGATATTTTACCGAACCATGTAAAACAAACATCAGAGTTAAATAGTCGAGCAAAACATCGTAAAAAGGTTTATCAAAATTTCACAAACAAAATATTCCGTCTGGACTCATTCATTCCTGAACCAGTTTTAAATCTAGCATCAGAAAATAATTATTATACCGCGTGTTAAAAAAAGGTTGCCTAATTTTAAGTCACAATCAGTTGTTTGACAAAGGGAACTATTCTCAAAACCGAAAAATGAATTTTTTTATTGTAAAATATGCAATCGACTATATGTCAAAAACAGTTGAATTACGGACCCATGTTGACTAAAACTTTTTTGTTTATTTCCACCAGTACTATAATTGGGTAAAATATCCGACAACCTTTTTTTAACACCCTGATATAAGTAGTTTCAGAGTTTATGGACACCTATGTAAGTATATTAGGCACTGTAGTATAATTCCAATCAAAACCCATGGGCAAGAGTGAGCAGAGCTTACCAAATTAGAAATTGCAGAATTTATTACAAAAGTCGATTTTACTGTAAGTTCAAGATATTTTGAATTTAAACATAATACAATCATTCTAGGAGTATACATTGTAAAGTTTATGATTAATGGGACAATTAGGAATGGAACATTTAGAAGAAACAATATTATCAGAATTGGATTAGAGTTGATATGGTAGACAGGAATCACGAAAACCAAGTGATAATATTATTGAGTACATCTTAGTACTTTGTGAAAAATTGCCAGAAAAATCAAGCAAAATATTAATAGCATATAAAGTCAAATAAACAGATAAAAATAAAGTCAAGTTCTTCACCTTGTGATGTACACTGTTACCGTAGTAACTACATATTTTGTATTGTATTTACATCACCATTAAATAATAATGCGATATTATTATTAAATTGGAACAATACATGTTTATTCTCTGAAAACTTTTTAAATATTCAATGAGATGTATAGCTATTGCAACTTCAGATTTAACATTATACAAACTAACGCTTATACATATATGTTTACAACCAATAATTCATACCAATTAGTTCCCTTCATCTCGATATCATCTTTACATAAGCGATCAAATGAAAAGCAAACAATCTTGTGGAAAAATTAAATTATCATTCCATATAGGCAATTTATACGTTCATGTACACATTTCGTATTTGTGTATGCGTATAGCTGAAACGTAATATATCAAAAGAATACTTCGAAACTTAATCCATCTCTTTCATACGTTTCAATTACAAACAAGCAAAAGAAAACAGATGTCAATGCAGTGATTTTCGAGTCAGTAACCGTCCGTTGTCATACGAGCTACAGTTGGCATGTCGCATGTTCGACGAGTGTAGGTTATGTATAATATACTGTATATTTATACAGAATAACGGATTTACAAATATCAGTATCTTGACTTTTTAATAGATCGCCTTAATCTGCTGCATACAATGCAGTACAAATAAATCAAGCAAAGCCTCTCTGTCCTTTGCTCGACTCGACCCCTGAAGGCATTTGTAACGTTGTAGGTATCCGAAGCAAGGAAAAAGAAATAGGAGCGAACGGAACAACAACAAACGTTCTATTTCTTGCCCCTCAGAATCAGATACTAATGGTTCCTTTGTCTACGTTTTGGTCCGCAGTTTAAACCCAACCAATCCCTAAAACAATGCTCACAAAAAATACAGGAGCGCTGTGTATTTGATGGTTTAATTTGGATACTCTCTAGATATTCTGTGATCCTAGGAAAATATTTTTAATCGAGATGATAAATTTTACGATACAACTGGCAAAGGAATTTCAATTGTAAGATCGATGTATGCGAAGCATTTCGATCCTATTTGATGTATTACACATGCCTCTAAAACGTATAATTACTTTTACACATGCAAAATTCGAGTTGCAGATGTTTGTACTTACGTTTCTACCGGATGTCTCGAGATTTTATCATTTCGGCAAAGCGTTAGGTGTATGAATACATATACATATGTACTCGTTAGCAGCTGCTTTTACATTCACGCAAATGAGAATTCGCCATATTTTGTACTAAATTGTTTTTTCAAAGCTTACATCATACGATTCTCACAAACTTCCTAAAACAAATACTTTTGTTTCAGTGTTAGATAGTACTTACAGCTAATATTTTTATTTTTTAACGGTTTCTAGGATTTTTCAAATTTCACCTATATCTACAAATTGTATCAAATAGTGTTAAAAAATATCAGTAAAAGTGGTAGTAGTACTAACTTTTATTGTTAAAAGCTTACGTTAAGTACTCGAAAACATCGGTAGGTAAAAATTTAATATTGACTAGGTACTAGACTAGATATTGGAATCATGCCTATGTAGTTTCATTTTTTCATAAATAACAGTTAGTTTTACCATCCATTTCTCAAGATTAAAATTGAAGCACAGTTCTGGGAAATTAGTCAGATAAAATCTTCGGTAAGACTCTCGTACAGTATTCATAAATGCATTCCAATGCATTCTGTATTCAACTCGACAGATATTGGAACTATTTTTCTCCACTACACTACTGACTCCATTCAAGCCAAATATTTCACAGGAATTCTTGGCCAACGGCTGAACCGGCACAATCATTCGAAAAGAACGCAGAAAAGTTGAAAAACTGAAATTGAAAGACATATACTGATTAGATCAAACGGTAATACGCCTCATGGTCATCTATGCTCCTTTAGTATGGTACTCAAAAACCGAAAGGACGCAAATGTAATTATAGAAAGTTCAATGATTTGTCTGTGTGAAAGTTGAAGCACATGGTCGGAGCACTAATCTCTTAAAAGCTTTAGGGTTATCCCACACGGTCTTTCAGGTGAAAGTACACACCATGAAAGGAGCAAACATCCATATTTGACAGTCTTGCTTCTCTCTGGAAATGTTAAGCTGTACAGAAGTAGGCTATCCGTGATGTGCCCTTCAGAACGCTTCATTGCTAAACGAACAATAACTTAAGTTGAGTTTTGATTTTATGAAAACGTGTTTTTATTCTCAGAAAAGATATATCAATCTATCAAAAAAAGCAAAAAAAGTTTCCAAGTTGTATAATAGTTGCCCTTCGAAACCAATCAAAAAGTTACAAACATTTTTTCAATGAGATACTTCTTACAGTGCGTAGCTCTATAAGAAAAATATAGAAACCATGCATACTTTTAAATAACAAAATACTTTATTTTAGTACACGTGGCTGTAGAAATTTGTACAGTATTTAAGAACACTACAGCAAACCAGTTTTTATGAAAGTCTACAAGTCAGATACCGTGTGTTTTGTTCCAATTAAGTGTGGTTGTTTTGAAAATTAAAAAAAAAAAGAGAAATCTATATTGCGTTCGCTGTCTGTATAACTGCAAACAATATTAGCTAACACAGCTCATGATATAGGTTTAACTCTATTGTTGTTGTGTTCGACATACTTACAAGCTTGACTGATTCCGTGTCAGTCGGTAGACTCAATAAATAAGTAGGATTCATGCTTAATATTTATAGGCATAGCTTTTGCGCATTATAAGAATTAGGCTTTTTGCCAATTATTTCAAAAAGTCTGCATAATAGATGGCTAATATTTTGGAATAATATAGAACAAACCTAGAACAGCTTAGAACAACTTTCAATATTTCGAAAAATGGGACGAAACTATGTAGATCAACCTGGAGTAACCACCAAAACTTCGAATTTCAAGAAAGGGGTTGCTAACTTCACATAGTTTTCACATTTTTGTCGGGCTGGTGGCTTAGTAGCTTGCACACTGACAGTAAAGCTGAAAAATTCCACGGCAAATTTGTAACAATATAGAACAACTTGGAAAAATTATTAAATACTCGAACTGAAACTTTTTCCTCAATTATTTCATAGAATTATTTCATGTACCTGAATAATCAAAAGCTAAAATTTCGATACCATGCAGAACAACAGCATAAACAACTGTTTCAGTTTGGTTAACAGTTACTATTCTGGCAGAATTGTCCTTGTTCAAAACGGCGAAATCTTTCATTAGAAATCCGAAATTTCTTATCTTTATGGACGACTGTAGAATCTAGAAAGCACATGTTGATTTAATAATAAACGAAATTCAATTAGTAGGCAAAACAATATATTCCCTTTTGTTAATGCACCTTTGTGAAACGTAATAAATCCTACCATTTGTGCACGCTAGAAGAATAGTTTTCTACCCAAGGAAGGTTTAAATGTAGCTCCCTGACCTTTAGCATCACCTTTGCTTTGAAGAATTTTACTAATTGTGGTTGTACTGATAATTTTTCACCAGAAAATAGACAGCAGTCGAAGTTCATGTCTTTTTTTTTGAGCTGTTGTAGCCAACCATCATTAGTTAGACAATTTTCAGTCACCTTTAAATTTTCATTTACCAGTTTAGCTTTCTCTGTAATTATTTCGCCACTAATTAGGACATAGTTTTCACACTGTTGAATATATGCTACATAAATCGAAGACTCCCTTACATAACCGGATATCTCGGGGGTTGATCATCGCCTTCGTAGAACGTTATAGTATTTATAATTTTTTACGTTATCGAGCATTCTGTATAATCCTACAGTATGAAATTTGTTTTCACATTAGCGCAATGTTTTCAATATCGGGTGTCGACTTTATCAAACGTTTGCTGCAGTAATAATTTAGAATCAATCTTGCTAGCTACCTTAAGCTTAACAACAAAAATGTTGTTTTTTCCAGGTCCTGTAATTGTTCATAAAGCTTTTTAAACAAAACATTTTCCAGTTTCAAAATTACAAAATTAAATTGTCTGCCATGCTTTAGTAACTTCTAATCTCCGACATGAAAAGTCCACACAACATAGGGAACAGATTTTATCAAATAATCAACAATATCCCATATCTCTCCACATTTTTGTGATACGTCAACTTCATCTAAAAGTACACAATAAGTATAAATAAATCAGGAACAAGTTGTTCTTTATTTTGTCCCGGCCCGCGGGCAGTACTCTGGATAGATGGAAGAGGTAGATGGAGCGCACACACCACACCAACAGATGGCTTGATTCTTGGGGTTCGGCGTCGAGCGAAGTTTAGTCGTGCGATGGCCGCCGTTGAGGTAGGATTGTGTACATGAATACAGTCGGAATCGCGCTCGTGTTTACGTACGAACTGGAGAAACGAGACATTTTTTAGTAGTTCACCTCTGAATTTGGCGGCTGTTTTGGTAGTTGCGAATTACTGAGATTATGGATTGGTTTTTTGGTTAGAGGAAAAGTGATTGTGTTAATAAAAAAAAATAATTTATGGAAATTGTGAAATAAACTTTTGTTTTATGATAAGTAAAATTATTTCTTATTCGACAAAGAAAAAAAATTATAAGAAATATCATTTATAATAAGATAAATATAAAAATTTATGGGTTGCTCACTATTTTCTTGATAACGATTATTAAAAGTGGCAATCAAAATCCCCTTTTTTACTAGCTGCTTATGCATCATACATAGCTGCCCCTCGAAACCATAAAGGACTTATTTTTTGATAAGATTGTGTGCTTCGTAGGAAGAATATACATTTCAAAGGGGCCGACTTCAAGGCGATATAACAAATTGCCTGGCGTGTGAACTGTTTCATTAGCATTGCGATAGTGGAGAGAAAATATATACTCTTGACTTGACTTGAATCAACACGAAATGACCGTGAAGCCGTTTGTTGTGTTAATGTGGCTCGCGTTCAACTAAAACAATGTGTTTAAGCAGTGTTATTGTGATATGATAGTCTATTTCTCGTTTCGCTTTAATGAAGTGAAAGTTATCTAGTAAAATAGAAAGAAAAAAAGAGGAAATGGCAGCTCAGTTTGTGGATTTACGTTATGACAGTTTTATGTTTCTTCCGTTACTATTATTGCTTCTATCGTCCTTCGAAGTTAACGGTAAGTTCATTTTACGTACATTGAGTCCATAAAATAAGCTATTTTATATTTTCGTCGAGTCTATCAGTAACAGGTTCTAGTTTCTTTTTTACGCGAGGATTTAGTTTGATGTTCCAGGGTGGTTTTCCAAGTAGAGAAAACAATTGGTTTTAATTAACACAGTTCCTGTCCTACAAATCGGCGTCTTTTATGTTCTGAATTGGATAATTTCAGCTCTTAAAGCTCAATTACACAAACTCTACACTCTACCATACACTGCTCTGAAAATTATTAGATTTACTTACAGGCCCAACTTGTTAACAAGGTTGTAATATTATCGTTTCGACAGACGGCTTATTATATTTAATGACTAAAAAAACGCCCTTTAAAATATCGTTTAATATTAATTATAGTTATCGTCACAAATATTAGAAATAATATTTACCTATATATAACGTACCATATACAGATGGATAGGATAACTTAAAAAGGATTAATATTGGTCAGCATTTTAATATTCAAGGGGGATTTTCAATTGGATAATTTAGTTATTTGCTCCCAATTATGGTTATAGACTTTAAAAGGCTCGAATCTATTATCGAGAATTGAGGTCTCTAGATGATTCAGCGGATTATAATTCGAAGCCGGCGCTTTTTTCTTCTTAGTTATTGGTTTAAGGCATATATTCGCTAAAAAGACTATTATTATCCAGGATATTCAATATAATAATAAGTTGGAAGAAAATTTTTGCATCTCGCTCTTAATTGCTTTGAATGTTTTTTTTTTGAGTTTACATCCAAAGAGTTCAAAGAAATTATTTATAACCTGGTAGTAATTACAATTTTCAATGAGCATTTTATTCTTGACAAATAAGTTAATGGGAACTAAAATACCATTTTGTTAAAATTAAATTTTGTTCGCTATTCTGAAATTATACAACTAGATAAACATTTTTTTACAGTTAAAGATTTATATTCTTTTTTTTTGTCCTTGATACAACGTAAACAACGAGACACTCATATAAATCATACTAAAATACCTTTAATTTGAGCCTAAAAGTTATATATAATCTTGCAGTTTGCTCTAAGGAAGAATTAAACAACGGCTTGATAGCTTGAGGAATTCTTTTATTGGATAAATGTCCTCTGTACTTCAACAACGTTTCGATGACTCCATCGTCTTTCGTACACCAATGTTGAGATTGTTACTATTAATAAAGCAAATAGGAGCTTGATATAAAAGATTGTTTTCGAAAACTGAAATACAAAACGCTGAAAAATAGTAGCATGAAACTTTCATGGCATGGGTGGGCCACTTAGAATGTAAATAAAAAAATGATAATATTTGCAATTGGTTATCTATTTAACATGCTATGACCCATATTTAACCCAGCTTGCTAATTACATTTGAATTACGTAAAACTGGCGTCTCTTGTTTTTACCTGAGCTCTCTCTCATTTCTATCCAAAACTAGGGTTAAAAACGAGATTAAAACTGTTACGGAGATTGTAAATAATTTTCTAAACGGTGATAAAGGATTCTAGAACACCAAGTCCATCATGCAAGTTTCGAACTGTTTGGAGTACTCTTTACTCGGTACTTAAAGTTATACAGTTTTTTTTAATTACATATATGTACTTTAGATTTCAATTTCAGACGCACTTTTTTATGAATTATCTTGCTTTTGTGGTTTATTCTGGAGCTTGAAAATACCACATTATTAATTCATAAATAAAGTCACAAATTAATCATGTCGATAACCTAAGCATTATTTACTGTCAATGGTATTTTTAAGAAAACAAATTCGGATATTCTTTACGCGGAAGAGGAAACATAAATACTAAAAACCAGAATCAATTTGATTAATGCATCTCCACTTTGGTCATTTGGGTTACTTCTTAAAAGGAGCTGTTATGAAGAAACCTAAAATTAGAACTAAGAAACTATACAGATGATAAAAATAAGGGAAGATGTTAACAGGGAGGGTGTTAATTGTATTATTATGTATATTTTGTTTCATAAATTGATACAAGGGTGTAAAAACGTGACGCCGGCAATCTATAGTGACTCGTATACACAAGACGTAGGTATAGAAATCTGTAGATGTTATATTCATTTGTTTTTAATGTTTCGTGGGTGCTTAGTTGCAACGCTCGCAGTGTAGTTTTGTGTACGTAAATGTGTTCAAATGTCGTCTTTTATAATGCCGCGCTGTTAGTCACTTTGCTCCCAACAGCGAATGGTAAGTCGATCCGGAATTCAACTCTCTGAAAAAATGTCACCGTCCCTCCAGAGAATTGAAACTCGGCTCCTATTGTCTCGCC
Source organism: Holotrichia oblita (assembly GCA_023690525.1). Taxonomy (NCBI): domain Eukaryota; kingdom Metazoa; phylum Arthropoda; class Insecta; order Coleoptera; family Scarabaeidae; genus Holotrichia; species Holotrichia oblita. The sequence goes on from CM043015.1 coordinate 70,644,699, forward strand.
ACAACGATAGTCAGCCGTCTAACCACTGCGGCTACCGACCCGATTAATAATAACTTTAATAATTAATGTAAAGCAGAACTGGTTCAACCAAGGAACAAATGTGTGTCACACGAATATCTAAATATGGGAAAAGGCGTAACCTCTAAAACGGAATATTAATCAGTGCTACAATACCATTACCTGTCTTCAAAATAATTGCTTTTAACATTTTCCAAAGGTTGAAAAAGTGTCAATACAATAACTACAATACAATAAATATTACAAATCTGAAATCAGTACGTAAAGTAATGACTATCATTGTTAGCTTGGCATGTTAGTCACAAATGAAAGCATAATTTCTGGATATACTAAATAAATCAACCAGACCTTCTCTCGATTAGGTTCAGAATTCTACAAGTTTGAACCATGTATGCTATATACAAATGAACAACCCATATGATGATATGGAAGCAAATCTTATTTTAACTGCTACTAACTCGTGAGAAAAACCACGACTAAGATTGTTTTAAGATCTTAAAGTATCTAATAATGCTTTTTATTTGTAGCTATAAAGTCATTGCTTATAATATGTTTAGTTTAGTACTAACTTCTGCTACAGACATCCTTTTCGTACTTTTGGTACTGAAAAACTGTAATAATTGAAAATTAAAAAATAAATTGTGAAACTATTATTCCAAGTCTGCGTTTATACCAGCTTTAAATATAAGCTTAAAATATAACTATTCTTCAATATTTCTTCTTTTATACATTTAATTATAAAAATTTTAAACGTACCGAACAAATTTGGGGTTGGATATAACGACGAAAGATTGTGATCGACAGTAACAACAACAATACTCGATATTGGTGTCAATATGGCAATAAAAATTAGACAAATTTGAATTATATTCTTGTTTTGATATGTAGCTAAAAAATACGAACGTTATTCTATACACATCGTAGCTAATGATATCTTGTATCCATCAACATACAATCTATAAAATAACAATGAATTAGGACTTTGATTACCAAAATCTCATCAGCCATCTAAAATATACAGTTAATATTTTGACAACAGTCGCAAAATTTTACTAAAGAGATAAGGAAACGCGACAATATCCACGAAATAATAACCCACGTACAGATTATCTATACGTAGATTATAACGGATTGCGGTGCTATCAATTTGCTTTCAATTTGACGGGATTTTAATAAATTTATTTAATTCCCCAGAATCAAGTTATAGGAGTGATCGGAAAAATCGTATCGTCCGCCGTGGTGTTGCATGACCTAATAGGAATTAGATTTGATAGACTTTGTTTTGTTCTTTATAATCGCAGTTGTACCAGCTGACAATAATGTTCTTCCGAATCACTAAAGAATATAGTACTGTATACATTAATATGCAAATTGTTTTTGCCCATTTCCCTTTTCAGCATTGTATATTGCCCCTGCATTAAACAGTATTTTACGACAGACCACCACTGGCGTATATAGTATATACCTTCTTTATATACAGTCATCAGTTTTTTTCTGATATGAATACATAATAAACCCATATCATTTATCGCTGGGATCCTTTTTTGCAAATCAATGAATGTAGATCGGAACGTTACGAGAAGGAGGGAACGGATGTAGATAATTGTCGTTTCTTTTTGTTCGTTTTAGTCTACAGGTACAATTCATGAATAATTCCACCGTATTGTGCCCATTGTGTCTCTCGTAAAAATATGCATCTTCCGAAGATCTCCGTTGGCTGCTTTTCATAAAATGCGCCATTAGTATTAGGCAAGCTCCCATTACTTCAAACGGAGTCTAGCGCCCGTATTGGAGTTGCAGGAGAAATATAATAATACGTAAAAAGTTTTCTCTGTCTGTTAATAAAAATTCCGGGCCAAAGGTATGTCCGCTTCGAGCTTGTTTATTAATAAGGAGGTTTCATTGTTTGGCGGTGCTTTTGTATTTTAAATGTGTAGAAAATAATTTTAAAAATTTCATTTTTACAAGTTACAAGTAATGAAAGAAAAACAAATTTAAAGGAGGTGATACAATTAACCTACAACAGCAAAAACGTCGTCCAGTTTTGTTTCGTCATAAATTAGTTGCTGACATAATTATTATTGTGCCCAGATGTTAACGAAAATAGCTGTGCCCATCTGGTTCTGGTCTATATGTTGGAATGTTGTTTCTGTCTATGATATTTTGTACCTATTTCTCTGATTTATTTCACATTTTACGTTAGCGTTTCCTGTAATTAGAAAAGAACATGTGGTAACTTATTCATTTATGCAGGTTGAATATTGTTGAATCGTTTTTTTTTTCTATAGAGAGTATTATAAATAAAAAATGTAGTTGGTGCTTTGTGATCTAAAAAGAAATTAACTTCGTAAAATTAGTGCTTTAATTATATATTAAATTCTAATTACATTTACCGTGTTTGAACGTCCGAAACCCGCTATAAAATGTGGAACACTTCATATGCCTATATGGGAAAACACAATTCGAAATTCCTGATATGGGAAAACACAATTCGAAATTCCTGTACTCAAAATAGGCGCTAGATGTAACTCGTAATCAGCGAAACACTATTAACAAGTCTATTAAAGTTATTACGACTATTGAATGGGGATCCGTATCGATATCAGCGCCACAGTGTGTGTTGTATGAAAAGCGTAAAGTTATCGTCCATGAAGTAGTGAAACAACCGTGAATATTCACAACGGCGTGAATTGCAAATTTAATAGCAGTTGCGTTGTTGCGCCGTTCATTGTTCCCTCCGAGTTATTGTGAGGGTAATTTCTTGTTTATGTGGCATTGTATTTTAATGCGGGTATTCGTAATTAGCTTGACTCTTGCGCTTTATCGGGACTGCAAGTGATATAATCATGCGATGAAGATCCCGTCGCCTTAGGGACTTAAATTTAGGAAATTTCGGCCATCGAACGAAGGTAACCAAAAGAGAAACTGCAATATTGTAGATTACCAGTTTTAACAAATTAGGTGCTTAGAATGAAACCATTTCTTGAATGACAGCTAAGCGGATATGTGTAATTTCCATTTCAGCTAAGCCTTGTATATTTTAGGTTAAAAGTTTTTTTCTCCTCAGTGTCCTGGCTAAACGTCAATCAGACCATGGAGCGTGTGGCAGCTTAAAAATTCTAGATCGGCATCGACTTGAATTTTTTTGAAACATCCACAGGTATCCATCTATGTGAATATTAGCTGTGCAAGAGAATATTTATTAAAGGGAATGTCCAAAACCATAAAACTGAATTGTGTACTTTCGAACCGCTGCATTAGTTTGTCGGAAAGAATATACCTATTTGAATTAAATCTAAATAAAAAATCTTGAATGTTAAAAACAACGGGATCCTCCATATACCATATACTTCTGATTGCTTAACCGCAATAAAGAAGTACTGTAGACGCACATATTACAGTAAATAAATAATAAATGGCACACACATTTGTTAGGAAAACTAAATTTCGCCATACATCTTTTGATCATATTTTATTAAATTTCCTAAGAAAGTATACATGTAGAGTCCATGACAGCTAAAATTAAGGACCCACGGGACAAGCGATAATTTGTAGATAGAATGTTTTATTAAAAATACAAATATGTAGTATACTGATCTTTTAAGAGATTGGTGTACGATAATTATGAACACGAGTTTTACTTTATCTTTACATCAAAACACTACACAACTACAAAATTAAATTGATATTATCGAACACACATAAGAGTGAAATCAAGCGTGAATCCGTGTATTTCGTTGACAAAAGCATTTATTAATATGTGTTTATTAAAGGCGTGAGTAATCATATCTTACTTTTTCAAAATATAGCCAAAAAAGATTATAACCATTTTTTTCGAAAATATTGTTTTATTGCTGGAGAATTGACCACCTCAATGCTTTTTCTGGAAACTTAGAAAAGATCAAACTAATTGAAAAATTGTGTTTATTTATATGCTGCCTCGAAGTTACATAACACGAGACTTTAGAGACTTGATAAACTCCGATAAACTGCGAAACTTTTATATGCAAGCATTGGATAAAAATTAAACGGTGGGTTGTCAAATGATGATTCCAGATTTGTTATAGTGTAGAGACACAATACAATAAGTCCTATTATTTTTAACGTTTGACCACCTCTCAAAGTTTGTGAAAATTGCGATAAACTTTGAAACTTGGATATGTAACTTCGAGATCGGATAAAAATTAACCGGTGGGTGGTCAAACGATAATTTTCAATTTTTAGTGGTCTAGAGCAACGATACAATAAGTCCTATTATTTTCAGCTTTTGACCACCTCTCAAAGTTTGCGAAAAGTGCGATGAACTTTGAAAACTCTGTTTTATGTAACTTCGAGATCCGATAAAAATTAAGCGGTGGGTGGTCAAATGATGATTTGCGATTTGCTATGATTAAGTAGAGTGGAGCAAGAGGTTGTGACGTTTTCTGGGTTGAATGTCATTTCATTGGAGGTATGAACTTGTTTTTTTTTTACTTTTTCGACTATTGTTAAGTTTTCAAAAAAATGATTTGGTGGACAGTCATGTTCAAACGTTGGTCAATCCTATAATGCAACAAATTTTTAGTGTTTGTAGTAGTAGTAGTAGTAGTTTGTATAGTAACTTTGAAAATATGGGTGGTCAAATATGTTCAAACGATAGTCAATCGTATCCGACGAACAAAAAGTCTATATTGCCCAGTTTTAGCATTTTCGCTATTAGACGCCAAAATATGGGTATAGTGGCTGTAGCCTTAACAAAATGTGGTCAATCGCAATCGCTAATGGCAATAGCAATAAATGGTCAATCCTTTCTAGCATCTTTGTCGATTTTTTACCACTTTGTGGTGCCAACTTCGCGGACCTCGTGATTATGCACCAGTTAATTTGGATTTATAGTAACATAAGCAGCGTATTCAAAGTTTATCATACCTTTCTGAAAGTTTTACAAATGGTTCTTTCACACGTCTGGATCACGGAAAATCAAACATTTTATCTTTCTTTTCCGATATTTATTGAAAAAAAAAGAGCTAATTGAATTATGGCCAATTTTGATGGATGACTAACATTTCTAAATTTCAATTTTTGCGACATTTGATGCTTGAACTCTAAGTATTTGTAGCGGTTATAACTAAACATGACATATTTCTACCACATACATAGCGGCCGATATTTCAATCGTTATCGGGGTTGTGATCGGTTAGCTATCCATACGTATGATACCAACCTTGAATTGCAATTTAATATACAGTCCTATCGTGTATAAATATGCCACGGGCGGGTCGGTGAGCTTGTTTAACGATCCCATGTAGATTTTTTTGTTATACTTTAAATTAAATGCAAAATTGCATGTGTATGCTGCTGGATTGTGTACCGAATTTGTCATATTTAGTTATAACTCAATAAAAGTTGGTAAATCGAGATCACTGATGGTTCCTAGTAACGAATAAATAGTCTAAAGTACTAATTTGACAAGTTTCTTTACCACGTTGTAGTGCCATGTTGGACCTATTGTTGCCAAAGTTGAAATGAACCTAAAAGTTACTTTTAGGTTCATTCAACTAAGGTTTTGTATTTTTCTAGAACACCATACTTTTTTTCCGTTCCTTACAGCGCCAGTGCCTAGAAGTGTATCATGTCGACCGTCCATAATATGCATTTATTTACTACTCAAATTTAATTTTGTTTTTAATGTGTTTACACACAAATGTTACATATCTACGCAACATTTTCTAATTTGATTTTGTAATTAAGAACATGCTGAAATGTTTGTCTTAATGAAATGCTAATTTAGAACATAATATTTTAATGGCACGGTCTTTATGTGTCCTCTGCAATCACTTTTGTTCTAACACATCGCAGAGATGCCACTCTCTTGATGCGTTATTTTTGTACCAGCATTAATTAATACAGTACAACCTCGATAATCCGAACCCTCGGTAATCAGAACCTCCAGTAATCCGAACAACTATTTCGTTTCTATAATCTGAACAAAAATTCGCTACTCCGAACATCGACATGAAGTGTTTCTTTTGACGTATAGCTGATACTAAAAAATTGGGGCGAGCAAAACAATGAATGTATTTTTTTTTTGGATTTTAAGTAATTTCAAATTCACGTCACTATATATAACCAACATCTAGATTTTTAATACATTACTTCATACACAAGAAATTTTTTTTTCTTTCCATATAAATAACAACTATTCACGGGCGTGCTCTTCCACCATCCACTTTGATATTCATTCCCACTGCAGTTTCCAAATAGGAAACATGTTATTTTAATATTTTAACATTTCAATTTTTTAAATTTTTAAATTTTCAATCAACAACTCCTATTGGATATTTAACATCTAACATATATGTTAGCTTCTTCAACCTAATTGGTTTAATGGTTGAATTTAGAATTTAATCAACAATGTTTTACCATATTTTACCGTATTAAAGTAAGTTATAACTTTATACATATAGAATTCTCCAATTATAATAATATTAGTCAGTCAGTGTTCTAGCCTTTTAAGATCTGGTCTAATTATTATAAGATATAAGCAATTGCATTTAATCGCCTCAATTATATGCGTCGAACTACGTGACTGTATCTCTTCGAGAAGTGTTCAGTATACTTGTCCATACCTGTGTTGTTTCAAAGTGTACCCATTCTACTAATAACCGAACATATAAAATGTAAAATTTGAGAGTACAAGCTATAGCTTATCAAACTGAAACATAAAGGAAACGTACTAAATCATAAAAATTACTCCTGCACCGTGTTTGTCTTCATTGAAGCATTTAATATAATATTTACACAGAAAGGTACCTATTCTAGCATTTCTATCAAAACGCAAATGTGTTTTTCTTGATTGTAACCGCATTATTATTGTTCTTGTGTCTGGAACGAATTTGTAAAAGGAAATGGAACATAAAACTGCATCAAAATGAAACTAGAGTACTACTTGCACAATATGTTTGCTAACGTAGAGTAGTTGGTAATCAAATTTTAATCAATTCGATATCCGAACGCAATACTATAATCCCGGTTCGTACAAAACCGTGCAACCCACTTACTCTATTATTAATAACTACATCTTCAATAAAATCGACTTTCCTGTACAGTTCGTCTTATTAACTATCGAACTGAAAATTGCTAGATTGAACGACGTTAGGTTGCAGGATATGTATTACTTATTTATTGAGATAAGTTTCATGAATCGATAGGTATACAATCGTAGTCTATTTTTAACCACTAGTTATTTTAGTGCGAGTTGAATGAACACCGTTTATTATATTTTAGATTATAGTGCAATGTAGTATGTAGAACGTTTCAGGGAAACAGGTACTGTTAGTAGGTGGCGGTTGCATCACTAGCCTATATATTCTAAAATTAACCTTTTGTGTATACTATCAATAATGATCTTGTAATCTAGTGGGTTTTCATTACAAACTTGTAAGAGGTTGATGTTTGCCTGTATTAGTATGTAAAAAATTGCAAAATTTGGAAATAACTTCTATTCTAGTCTGTAGCCCATACTTATTTCCTCTATTTACAGTATAAAAAATTATGTTATCTAAATGGTGCAAAACATACTATGAACTATGATAATATGAATGTCTTAAATTTATATACCGTTATTTATACTGAAAATCACATTGGAATGTGCTGAATAATATTAACAGTATCGTGTTACATAAAACTTTATCAGAATCCCATCTAAGCAAATATAGGAGCAGATGTTTTAACAGTAAAGCATCTGCGCAGTACGTTGACATGTCTATGTATTTATGTATAAGGGATATCGTACAAATCTTTTTATAATATTATAGGAACAAAGGGAGTTAGATGAAAATTTGCGTCCATTATACATTGATGAGAAAAGTTCGCGGTAACGTTCATGTTAATTTATGAAACGTGTTGTCATGTTTTCTATACACTTATCACGATATACAGTTGTAAAATCGTCCACCAGGTGATGCTTCCATCTAACACCGAGGTAATCTTGGAAATGTGATAGTCATAATATGATAAAGTAATTTCAGGTTATACATTGAAATAAGTTACTTTTCATCAAGGTATAAATCAATAGATATAGGAGTACCTTACATATCAATAGTAGGCTTAGTTTAGTTGCTTAATTTGGCAGCTTCTTTCTACATAGTCTGTGCTTTGTTACACTACAACATACCCTTTATTATAAATTTTAATCGCTGCTTTAGAACTTGTATAAATATTACATAGATATAAAAAAACTTAAAAATTCAAAAGCTATCGATCATTGTGTGATAAAATACTCGTATTCAGTTAATTTGTGTGGAAACAAAGCAAGATTTAATACAAGGTAAAGTTTGGTAATTTTTAGTTATCGAAATTATGATAATTACAACAAAATTTCAGGATTAATGTTGTGATAATGTTGCTTATGAATACATTGTACACTTGTTTTTTATTACCACTTTACCCATACAATAATATGTAAATTTAAAGAAGAAATTTGTTAATAGACCGTAAACACAGCACTCGGCTTAAGGTAACGATGGTATATTAGGCACTAAGTAACGATCCGTAGTTTAAAGTAACGTTGGTAGGACTAAATTGAGAAATATTAAAAGTCATGATTTGTAAGTGAAGCGGCGTTTTGGAAAAACTGGACAAGGTAATACTTAGAAAGTAAAATTAGGAAGTTAAACCAAAGCAAAATAAACTACGGATAAATTTTTCCAATTATTTACTGGAATTGTCAGCGTTTAAATTTGAATTTTGTATGTGTCTTTGTAATCGAGAACAGATGATCAGCGTGCACTACAATAATTAAACATGATGATGGTAATACTGCCTAACATCCGGTGAAATTGGTATAACTGACAAAATTAAAAATCTGTCAATTATAGAGCACCTTGGCAAGGAATGAAACAATTTTAAGTTCTGAAAATGACAAATTACTACTAAAAGCTCTGAAAATAAAGAGAGAATATGACAGATTTATAATTCATGAACACATAAAAACAATATGAGCGAAAATAATAGAATAAACGGGATTATATTCAGAATCAGTTTGGTTTATCTGGGGTTTAATGTTTACACATGTTCATGGTTTCTTGGATAGATATGATGATGGTATTTGTGCGCTTGACGACGCGATGTTTATCAAAATTATGCTTAGCAGAAAGAAAGAGCGTAATGAGAACCAAATTATTAGCTCTTATCTTGCCACATAAGGAACGATTAACTCAAGTTTTTGGAATTCTGAGCTTTTAAAGTTGTAAACAATGCATTGACACCCAGTTAATATAGCGATGGTTATTCAATGTTTATTTACTACTATAATATAGTGCAATGGTTTAACATATTATGTTTATAAAAGACCATAGGTTGTGTATACATAAAATGCCAATTTCTCAAATATGTGAATTAGATTGTATATCTCGAGATATAACTAGCATGAGTATACAGACTATAAAAAAGAGAGTAGAAACTACTTTAAAGTAATCAATCACTAATTCTATTTTCCAATTTTCAAATCGATTTCCAGTTTAGGTATTTCATTTTTTACAAGTTATTAAGAAGTATAAAGATGGAGAACATTTTTAGATATCTCCAAGAAGATTATTTAAAGGATTGGGACATTTTGTGGGACCAGTTTCGCCGCAACACAGCCCTTTCGAACAGCCCGAGACTATTTGAATTGTTGAATATCAAGATTAGGATTAGTGAGGTAAGCTTTTGGAAAGTAAATCAGAATAGAGTCAAAGGTATAATCAACATTTTTGTATTTCTACCAAACTTGTTATTTTGCATTTAAAATTATTTATTAAATAAGGTCAACTGTAATTCATACGATTTAATTCAATATGCGTAAAATTCTTCGCCATTAAGTACTATATACTTTGCGTAGTGTAATTATATGCAGTTTAAAGAAAATAAAATTCAATGAAAAGCAAGTATGCATCGATGAAAGTTGCAGTTCCACTTTCTACAATAAAAACCACTTCTTGCTGCCTGGCTTTCTTTATTTCCTTTAGTGTAAAGTAATGTTAAAATTCAGAAATATTAAATAACTGTATTCTACAATAACTTTATGATATTCCTGCACTTCTGTGTGAGTCCAACCCAATATCTTCATTATTACAGTCTATAGGGAACCGTAGCTTTAGATTCGAAATGATAACCTAAGCAATATCCAGGAAAATATCTCCCTAGCGGACAGTAGGTATACGAGACCGTATAGTCTGCCTAACCAAACACCTACTATTATACGGCTAATGCATTGACCTGAATGGATATATGTACATACATACCTACATATACATACATATTATGTATGTATAGGTACAGTCACCCAAAGAAATAATGTATCTCAAGAGCTTTTAAAAACTATGATATGTAAACAAAATGTGATTAATTGGAAGTACCAGTAAAGCAGTCAAAATTTGTATACTAACATGGATTAAACACATTAATTTCATCAATTTATACTGAATATTGTTTGCGTTTAGCCATATTTGAAGACGTAAGAGAAGACATTAATCTTTTGGTTGACTGTACATACATATATAAGAATATTTATCTATTTATTTATTAACTGTATTTACACTAATACAGTTTTGCTTTTTGTTTTATCTTTCCATATAATACAAGTAATTAACATGCTTCTTCAGGTGTAAAATTCATGATGTTCCATATGTTTACATCAACTTTGTTTTTGAGTGTAAATTGTGTGTTTTGTAGATTTAAAAATAATCCCCTTAAAAATGACAATAAAATTCTAAAATCAATATTTTATCTCTGTATGATTGGCAGTTATAAAGTTTTACTCATCAATGCCAAAATTAAGAACAACTCAAATATCCTAAAGTACTATTCAAATGTTTTCTTATGTCATCAAATACTTCAAATTATAAAAGGAGAGATTTTCCAGTTACAATACTGATCTATTTTACATAGATTCTGAATTAACATCAAGCTTCTTTAATCTAAACCGACAGAACTGACATCTATGGATAAATGTGCACTTCGCTGATTTGCAGCTGTGGGGATCCTTTTGTGATTGATGTAATATGAAAATGAAAAGTTGATTCGCTTTGATGATGTAATAACAAAAACGTAATGAGGAGACAGAGATTATTGGCCAATATCGAGGACAAAATATGAATTAGATCGAAAAAAATTGTTATGCCTCTTATGGAGAGTGTTTAGTGTACATAATCTATTTTAAGGTTTCGCAACCAAACTGAAAATTACTACCAAGAGTGATATTATTTATTATAGAACTTGCACAACCTTTCAAGTATCTAAAGTTTTGACTTAAATACTTTGTCGTGACAAGTAGACACCTTCTAAGTTTGTTCAGATTAATCCGGATTTAAAGTATCCATTAATGCTCGAGTGGAACTTTTATAACATAATAAAATATATCATTGTATCATTTATACCATTCATTCCTACAAACTTCTTAAAATCGATCTGAAACGTGACTTTAAGAAGAATTGGCTGTATCATGTATCATTTATGTATGACTCAACAGCAATCTGAAGTTAAACAATATCTGAAAAGAAGCAAACAAACCAAACCTACTATATACACGCCATAAATAACCGCAATAGAGTTTCACGTTTGTATAACAGACAATATTAGATCTATGCTTCTTATTTTATTTACAAACTTTTGCCGAGTATCTCGAACGCGGTAGACACTCAGATTAAACCGCGCACAAAACATTCACAGATACACAACAAAACATGTCCCGTACACAGGTCAGAAGACGGCAGCAATGCAACGTAGCGCAACAGAAATAAGAGCAAACCGGCAGCCACCACCCACTCAAGAAACTATAAACAATAGGCGGCCGGACTTTGCTACTGTTTCCATAATTTACCGTCAGTCCGACCAATATGGCCGTATCTTTGATCTGTCGCGCGCTATTTTACATATAACTCTTGGCTTCCATAATTAATTAGGGAGCTACTATAAACCTCGAGGAGATACCCGTACGAAGCTAGTGGTAGCGTGGACAATATAAGGTAAACATATCACATCTTTATAATGTATGTTTGGATTACTTGAGTTCAACAATTTCCATAATGTAATTCCAAATTCTATACGCATATTCTGGGGGAACCATGTATTGTTCAGATAAAATTAATTAACGTTTAACAACAGAAAAACAATTTCCAAAACTTGCGCTTTTATGACTTAGTTTCTTCTTTTTGAATTGATCGGGGGCAATTGCTGGCCTTAGAGGAGTGTAGTTTTGCGTTAACCGAAAGCATTGTTTGTCCCCCGATACCATGTGCATCATCTTTTACGCAAGGAAAATTCAAAATCAAATATTAATCAGAAATACACATGTTGCACTTAATCAATCAAGTGAATCTTTGTTGTGATTTGATTTTGCTTCTTATAATAATTTGGAAATAAACAAGGCTGCTTAATTTCCAAATAAAAATTTAGATGAAAAATTTGGAAATGGGGTTTGCTAGAGAGCTTTTTGATTAAGTATGGACTTTTTCCTTGTTGTTTGTGTGGTAGATGCTTAAGTGTATCCCAAAAGCAAATGGTGATTCCCATTGATGTACTAGAACAACTGAAGAAAACTGCCAAAACTGCCTCTCTGTTTTATCGGTCATTCTTCTTATCAGTACACTGCAAGAAATATGCAAAAGCAATGCACTCCATTCAAGTCAAAATATCACATTTGCATTTAACCAAGCTAGACGAAAGAAACAAAAAACTTTCTATTTGTCATTGATAGAGCATCCCTGTGAGAGTTGTTTCAGTCCGTGTGCGTTTCCTTACAATTGTCTTCGAGGTCAACCACGGGGGTGTTCGCAGTGTGGTCTTGGTTTTAGATGAGGCATTCAGGATATTTAAAGGAGATGTTAATCATGCCACAAAGTAAAACTAAATTAGGAAGAGGACTAATCAAAGTAGAAGACGGGAGAGTAGTAGAAAAATAACAATAGTGGGTGTTATTTTATTGACTAATTGAGAAGTCTTGTTTACTGAAAGGTATCCTAAAATAAGAGAAAAATCTGTTACGATATAAGACAGAAAGAGACTTTGTTGTTCTATGAACTATCAATAATTAAGTATTTTAGAAGATTGTATACGGCAATAATTGCCATTAGACCAAAGCAATTTCACAGATGTTCTTCTTTCCAGTTCGATTCTAATTTGTGTATGGGTAGAATGCTTTGCTTATATGGAAACGTTGCACAAATTTGGTTTCAAACGAATCAGTAGTGGTGGGGATATTGTATTTTCTTTTACTTTGGTTCGTTCTGCTTAATATGTGCAATTGCCATTACTCACACAATTTGTTGGAAAGAACATAGTTTGAAGTGTTACTTTTTGGAGCGCCAAGTATATGCGTAAAAACAAATGTATCAGAAAGAAGCAGAAGTTGAAAGTACTACTAAAGATGAATACACCCGTGATAAGAAGCAGTTTTTAACTGTAATTTTTCTGTGGAAAACTAATTTTTTCAAGACATGATTTTTGTGTTTTTATTTAAACTTCTGGTTAGTGCAATAAATTTTAACGTCTATTGCTTGTTGGGAAAAAACTAGTTTTGCATTCTAAAGAACGTGATACCATGTTAAAAACTTTACAATTGTCTCTGATAACTTGTTTATACTATAATGTCCTTAATTGTACTTATACAGCGACTACGATAGCATTGTTCTTTCTACGTATATGTCAACAAATAAAGAGGAATAAAAGATATACACAGTACGAGGGCTTGCAAAATATGCGCAAACGTTTCTGCTTTAATTATACCAATTAGGTAAGGAAACTGATCTCCTTGATGTTCCTTTAAGGTAAAGATTTATATCGAAAGGATATACGAAGCGAGTATCTTCCTTTTTAATGAATTCTATTCGATGAATCTCGTATTACGGCTCGAAGTAGATCACTTTTTTTTTTTCTCAATATTCCAATACATTGTTTAATTGCTCAATTTCCTTAAATCTATATGAGATAAATATGTCGACTAAAACGTATTCTATAGCCTTGTGATGATTAAAATATAAATAAAAAGTCGTCTAATGTATTACGAATTCGAGCAGAACGTATAAATAAACGAACGGACAACTTAGATTTGAATTATTCATGCGGTTTCCTCAAATTAACCCAATCAATAATACCTATACCTTTCTTTTTATCGGTCATTATTCTAAAATTAATCTTTTTGTTCAATTTGATTCTATTTATGTTTGTTTAGTTCGGTGCTATTTAAATTCACAATCATCTGAAAATAGAGAACCGAGGAATATATATTATTATCCTTGAGATTAGATTTATAAACATTGATAATGCTTTCTACATTTTCGGGAAATGATTATATTATCTTTGTAAGCCTACGTCAAATACATATATTGGTTTTATTTCTATCGAAATTGTGAAATAGAATACTTAAGAGCTTAAGTTTATTTAGAGACTTAAAATAACTCACTCACTAATTAGCGTTCCCAGTTGAAATATTTCTTTGAGTAGGTATGTATATGAATTTTTAATAAAGCAATAAATTATTACGAAGACACACAACACGAACTAGTATTAGTTCAGGTTATTGTACCTCATAATAATTATAGGGTTTGCATCTTATATAGTTGTGTGACAAGTTGCTCGGATGTCGAATTCTTGGACTGACCAGCTCTTTATTCTAATTTGAAAGTAGCAACAAACTAGTTAGCTCCAGGCTAGTGTCGGTCTTCATATGGATTTTATCCACGTGTTTCATGACTATCTTTAATGTAATCTGTATTTTTTAAACACATTATGATGTAGTAGACGTAATATTTATGTAATAAGTGAAATTCGTTTCTCTAATTTCTGTATTGCATGTTAAAAGCGAAACACGGGTATAGAAAATATATTGTATTAAAAGTGTATTATGTTCGAATTCACTGTAACTATCTACGCTTAAGCTTTAATTAATGTTCTTTTTATAATAACTTTCAATTTCTGTTGATGCATTTCTTCATTTTAGTAACCCGGAAACTGAAACCGTTCACTGTTACTGTATCTCTTAAAAATGTATGAATTAAGGAATACCCAATACAAATGGCCAATATTTTAAATAAATTCGTTCAACATAAACATCATAGTTTCTGCCTAGGTTTCTCCGTGTAACAGTTGATATCAAAAGCACTATTTTACCCACACAACACCACAACGCAATGACAATGCCGACAAAACTACTACATCGTACTGCTACAATATCTTTCTATAGAATGTTCTATTTTATTGGTTTCACGTTCAACAAAGAATAATATCAGACTTCAACTGCAGTTAGAGCAGCAACACATCACACAAAGCAGTGAAAATGACCGAAGGAGTAGTGGTGGAGGGTGCCCAAGGCGGCCCCTTACCTACTGTAGATTTATATATATATATCTATACACTACATAGGCCATAAATTATGCCAAATCGAATGAGTTATATAGTACAGGATAGTAGTAATATATAGTCCACAGAAGAAGGTACAATGCCAACACTTCTGGGAGTTAACCTACGAACGACTAAAAGAAAGTTCTGATGAGTGCTACTTACAAGGAAACTTACAGGGAAGTGTCCCTTACCGATTTAAATGAAACTGGTGGATTTGTAGACTGATGCAGTGCAAGAAGAACGGTAACTTTCATAGATGCTAAATCGCCCATATCCGGGGGATGGGGCGCCCTAAAGCCAACCCTAACTTTCGATATTTCCTTTAATATCTCCAAAACTATAAGACATATCGAAAAAAAGTTAAGACAAATATATAACTGTTTTATGAGTACTAAAGGATAGCGACAATAGCTTGCTTCTTTTTCAGAAACTACTCCCATCCTCCGAATTTTTTGAAAATTTTAAGATTTTTATTTGCTAGAAAAATATACAAAGTTATGCAGAAATCCCCCATGTATATGAAACATGTTATCTAAAAAAAATTAAAAAAACCGGGGGTGAGGATAGTTTCTGAAAAACAAGAACTATGACAAGCAAACTATTGTCGCTATCCTTTAGTACTCATAAAACAGTTAGCTATATATTTGTCTTAACTTCTTTCCAATATGTCTTATAGTTTTGGGGATATTAAAGGAAGTATGGAAAGGTAGGGTTGACTTTAGGGCGGTCCACCCCCCCCTCCCCGCTCCCGCCCCTCTCCCCCCAACCCCGAAAACGGGCATCTATGAAAGTTACCGTTGTTCTTACACTGCATCAGTCTACAAACCCACCAAGTTTCATTTAAATCGGTGAGGGACACTTCCCCGTGTTTCCTTGTTAGTCCTATCTTCTTTATTATCAAAGCGTAAAAATCCGCTTATGTTGCAAAATCTTTTGAGCGACATTGTATCCCTGACTATAGCTCTACCAGATATTAAACAATGTGATTCTAAGCAACGATTACAAACATACCACACTGTGATGTTTTGTGGGCAGGTCTTCATCACATTTATCAATTCTATGAATTCTATTTTTAGAGCATCATCAATGGTATAAATATAGTCATCCGCAATTGGATGAGAGTAGCGTCATCTCTGCTTGACCGAAATCGAACTTCATCTCAACACCAGCTTTTTAGCGAGGACACCATAATTTTTCCCTTACCTGACGAGTCAGATTGTGTGTCCTGAATGAATACGCGAGGACCATTCTTTATATTTTCCCATTTGGTTTTTGATGATGATAAATACTATGTGTTCTTCAGTATTGATTGGTTTTTTATTTGATGTTTGGTTGATGTTAAGTCACTTTGTTTGACGATTGCTTTTGAAGTACTTTTTCATTTCGTTACTTTCCAATCGTCAGTGTACTTACAGTTCTAGAACTTCAACCAGGTAGCAGACCCAGATACTGCGGATCAATTACATCTCTTTGTGGTTCGCAGAATGGTAATTATTGGATCAATGTGCAAACCCCGTCTGAGTCTGGCATTTTCAAGTAGGAACACTTTTGTATCGTTCTGTACATTTTATTTTGTAAAATGGCTGGAGGGTTAGTGTTAACTACTCTTAGCGATAGTGATTTTTACAAGAGCTTCCTAAATGAGTACCTCAATTTCGTAGCAGTGATGGTAGAGCATTAAAAAATCTCTCTTTCTTAGGTGTTTTATATGTTGTCGAAACGTTAATATTTCGTCCACTACTATGTAGTACCAAATACTTCACTGTGGAACTCTATAGGCTCCAGGTTTGGAGGCTAGGTTTGGTTGGAAATGGATAGATTCTGATGTGATTGTTACCATAATAATAGACAAATTTGTAGCAAACTTTGCACCTGAAAAATGGCAATACAATGCATTACTGTAAGGAAGTTTCGAGCTAGAGAGTTTTACTGCGCAAGTAGGTCATGCTGCCTACTCAGAGGATCATACAGATTACATATTTATCTTACTAGGCATAAAATCAGAAAAATGTTCGCTGTATGTATGTAAATATCTATGTTTAACTGATGAATTTACTCTTATATTACTTACGATTGTAACTCGGCTTTTCAGATCTTGCAAGGCACACAATTAACATAGCAAGGGTTATCGTACAAGAAAGGTCGTTTTGCTATGTTAGTGCAGGTTGTACAATTATTCCATGAGAATTTTGACTTAAAGTAAGTTTTTCGAAATTTGTAATTAAGAGATCAACCAAAACCTTCTGGCTATAACAAAGGTACTTGAGTAACGTTAATGCAACAATATGTAATGGTGCACTGTAATAAATTTTCCATCCAGTTAAAGCATCGCTAGTCTATATTGTATTTCTAGACTACGTAATTTGATGCCAATCAATGAGTCATGCACTCAGGAATATAGGGTTGTCTAAGAATTTTTATTTTTATGTCAGATCGATGCCGCTGTTCCTGTAATTAATATCGTATTAGCTGTAAATGCGGTGCGCTCGGCTAAGTACATGCTTGCGTGAAGTGAATTTATTGACACGTGAAGTTAATTACGATTCCTATCCAGTATTCTGTGCGCGCGATGTGTACTTCCCATACGACTTTTTCCACACTACCGGCGCGGTAATCTGCTGAATCTGAAATTGACACACCTGGAAAACTTGTTTTCTTTTGTGTTGTTTATCTTTCTTTAATGAATTGTGTTGGGATCCTCACTACAGTTCCCTTCTTGCAAATCCTTATAAAGGTAGGAAAGAAATAAAAATATAAATTGGCGCGTTATAGAATACTTGCAAAATGTCATTGAACTACTATTGTAAAATTATTGTTTTCAGAAGAATGATTTGTGATAGAAACTCTTTCATGCGTAAATTTCAAATTGCGTTCGAAATGAAATTAGACCAGTTCAGCAGTTAAGTATATCTATCCACAGTATTTTGTTGGTATTTAAGAATTCAATTGTGCTACGATAAATTTGAGAATAAATAGAATCAAACAGATAAAATAAAAAGAAAACCTTATCAGATACTGTCGATATGTATAATAATAATATTTCAATTATTAACATTCAATTTGAACTAAGTGGATTAAAACCACTTACAAATATGTGTATAAGGTGATACTGGCGACCAGCTAAAGCGTTATAAATTTTTTATCTGCTATACTGTACGCTATGCTCTATAAATAATACTCGCGCACAACCTAATGGATCGTACCATTAGTTTTAGTATTCGACAGGTCGCAGACAATGAAAGAAAAAGAACATTTTCTCGAAAAAGAAACCGCTACTACCGTCGACTGTCTGTCCCTGTAAATTCAAATGAACTAGCATAAGGTATACTGCACAGAATATATACAATGACTCGGAACAAGAAGAACTATATAGCGCGAGCGGTGAAGGCCAAAGGGGGCCTTTACTTAGTCGTTGGTGACCAACGACAGGATACACGTATGTAACACATGCACACGAATTGTATGGAACAACAATAGAGCGCCTTAAAGGCCATTAAATACTTGCAACCGAGCGATTTTTTTCGAAGATCGTGCAATTGGCACATTAGCAAACACCGACAGGCAGAGCGACTCCAACTCGATCTGTCCTTATAAGAAAGAAGTACGTCCTGCATTTATTACTGTATACGGTTGGGAGCAAGAACCTACTCGTACTCGTGGTGTTGGCGCAACAAAAACGAAAACTGTGAAATTGTACATAACTGGAACGGGCCTCAAGAATTTATTTGCATATATGGAATTATATAGTATGATTTTGCAAGTTTAGGAATGTAAATTTTACGTAAACATCGAAGCATATGTATGTTAAAGTCGTAATAAAAGCTACTGTCACATTAAATGAATTTAGCAACAGATGTTGCTTGATCAATATACATTGATCGTATTTAGTTTCTAGAATAGAGTGAGGTGTATACAGGCCACTTAAGATATATATTCTACGATCAAAAAATCTTAAATTATGAAATACATATTGTTATACACTTCCAGTAACCAACGCTAGTACAGGTATTTTATATTATAAAAACAAAATTCATAAATAAAAAATGCTTGAAGGGCGCCACTAGACAACTTTAAGAGGCGTCGGGTTCCTAGAAACGTATTCAGATCGAATTGTGAATAAAGGAAGCGGTACATAACTACAAATATGTAATACGAGGTTTCCTAAAAAAAAAAGATAAAAAAATGTAAAAAGAAATTAGAAGAGCGATTTTTGCTCTACAGCAGTCAATAGCGATTGTCGGTAACTCCGTGCTAATACAGTGAGGCGGTAGACTTCTTTTGGCACCTCTTCACTTAGAACCTGTCAACACATAGAGGAACAGCACTAAATGCTCAAAATAAAAAGTAATTAATAGCAGACTGCCGCCCAACACTTAAATTGATTTAAAGAAGTTTTACAAATCTTGAATGAAATTTACAAGTAGGAAAACTGGATGACAATTTTTTTGCAAATTTTTTTTTACTAAATTAAATGCTCGCAAGAAAGTTAATGCGTCTGAAATATGAGAGAATCGAAAACTACCACGGAAGTGGTGGAGTGAAGTAAAACAAATGCTTACGAGAACACAATTTTTTTAATGTACAAAACATTTGAGAAAATTGAAACTTCAAATTATGTTTGTAGAAACATCATTTATAAACTTTCGTCCCTTCAAGCATCTCCCAAGTTCTCACTATTTAATGACCATAATCATACCATATTTGTAATCCACATAAACCTACAACATAAACGCGCAACATCAATAGTAGATTAAGGAAATAGATATCTAAGGTGATGTGTGGGATTTGAAACGCAATTTTAACTACAGATGCTATATGGAGAAGAGTATTAGAAAAGGTACTGCTCTAGAGAGCAAATACATTTTTTGCCCGATCCAGTAACATTCCTTTAGGCATCGCTAGTTTCTTAAATAAAATAAGTCGCAAAAAAGTAATCACAACAAAGAATGTTGCTCATTGTTACATCGAATTAAGGGAAGATACAATTATTGCCCATGTTTTGTGTTGCAATACTGGTTACTTGGATGTCTGCTTGGGAATTGGAATGGAATTGATATCTACAATTATTTTGTATTATTATTACTATACCCATTGTGATTACGGAAAACGAGTAAAGCTGCTGTTTAATTCTGAACTGCTTTAAAGCTAATGATATCATGGTGTCGTGTGAATAACTGAGTATTAAACACCGAAAATACAAAGTTAATAAACCAAGGATGACAGGGTTAACTGTAAATTCAAGTGGACTGAATGTTGTCGCTAGGACGTTGATGTTAACGTTGTGACAGTGAAACTTGGCCGTCCTGAACAATAGAAAGTGTGTTTTCATGATTAAGTCAAAGTTCATTGATATGTATATGTAGCTCAATGAATAGTGTGCAGTTGAATTAGTAAGCAAAAAGTTAGTTTCAAAGTTGTTTTCAAACTTGTTTCCACAATATTTCGTAAATTTTAAACTTCTCCTCATTTTTTATCGTATTTATCCTGCCCTGTGATAAATAATACTAATAATAACATTTATTTGTCCAACGGTTTACCTAATTACAGGACATACAAATACATATGTATGTACAACGTACAGTTCATATAACTAAAAATAGACATTACAAAAAGAAAGTTATAATTAATTAAGTGAATTAAATATAATAAAGATTAGCTTCTCTACATATCATCACCAGAGGGGATCCTTGAAAAAGATTGGTTCTTGAAAAAGGGAGCTAGGAGGTGGGAGTAAAACGAGAGGAAATTCTAGGGATAAAGAAGTTAAGACATGAAAGGTGATAGGGGCAATCATCCCATCCATTGGATAATTTCTATGCAAATCTTGCACCATGTAGGCCTGACATGATACACATATCACATACATGAAACCGTATAGTAATTTTTAAAATTACAGGAAATGGTCAAATATTCTTCCTTCACTATACTGTTCTTGTAATGTCTGTTGCTCTTAATTTCTATAAAAGTGTTTATTTTGCGCTTTCTCAATTGATGGTTTTATATTCTTAATAATTGTTTATCAAAAGAAATCGCATGACTTATGGTACATTTGAAGAAGCGTTTCCCAACAAAATCAGTAGGCAATTATTTTTATAAAAAAAATCTGTATGTCTTATTGATTAACTATAACTTACTCTTAGAATAATATGCATCAATTATTCGATTACCTAAAACACCATTCCAAGTATTTACCATCTATTGATAGTCGTACACAAAAAACTGGTTTCTTTATATTAATAATTAATATTCATTTTATTTATTAGTCTTTTTTGGAGAAAATTGCCTTCATTCCAAAGATGTATTACATTTTTAATACTGGTGAACGTGAATTTTATACAGGAAGGATTTATTTTCTCTCAAAAGTTTTTAATAATACTGATTACTATCTCATGGTGTTTATTAATACAGCAACTGCAAACTATTATAGTTTGCAATTCAAGGTTGCTATACGATCCTATATTTATAGTATCATTTATCGGAAAAAACTTTTTCAAACTTCTGCTTGTAGATTATCTTGTAGATTACAAACTTTAAGTGTGGCTGTTACATACCCTTATGAAGTAGTTTCTTTCTATGATATAAATTCTCTAGGTTATTACATGTTGCATAAAGATAATGTACAAAGTGGCAAATAATTTGCGTGTACCATGTGTAAAATTTACTAAAATACCAAACACCATACACCGCTATACATAAAGTACAGCACAACAAGCCAATTTCAATATCCAGTTCGTGTACACATACACATACTTCCTACGGTCTAACTTTATCCAATAGCGACCTCTATTCTGCGGGATTAAGTTCTAGACACGTAATTGTGAAATACTTTGAACGTTGGAACGTCTGCGCTCAACAAAGTGTCATTTAAAGTTTCGTCGGCTTCAATCCTTGTTCAATACGAGGAACAAATGTTGCCCTCCCACGATTCTCGCCACTCACACCGCCGAAACCGAACGACCACGAAAAGCTCTCAGTCGCGTTAGTTGACAACAAACCGCTGGGCCTCTTGAAAATACCACAAAGACGGCGTCTCCATGACTATATACTTGTAGTATAGTACTACTCGAGTATGATATAGGAGGCTAGAGGACCACTGGATGACTGCATACACTTCTTTACACTTTGCGCGCACACACAAAATCATGACTCACCGGTGAGAACTTTAATTAAACAAGTAGTAAATTACGTTAATTGTAGATGGTTTTAGCGCCCCAGGGGTTGAAGTAAGCAACCGAGATGGGAATGTGGAACTTTTTATAGTGTATAGGTGGTGTAGACGTTCTAATGAAAATAGACGTAGTTTCAGTTTGCACTTCGTTATTAATTTTTGGTCTAGTTCATTAATTAATTCTAGTACCGTCTGTTGCTCACTTCCTGTGCTTTTCTGTCGGCGAAATGCTCTTACAGGTTGCTAATAGCGTATTTTTGAATTTCAAGCCGCAAACTAGTGTTATAGTTTACTTCATCGTATATTATTCATCGTTTTATCAAAATTTTATTCATAAAACTTATTACTTATAGTAAGAATAGTTCCTTGCAAGAGCAGTTCCTTGATAGATAGATTTACCTTGGATCTTGAGTTTTCAGAGCAATATATGCCGAGACTTTTGTAATTCATATCAATTAAATTTTGGAGATTTAATTGCTCCAAATGAAATTTTTTTGAAGACAATCTAAGTTTTTTTATGTTCATTGTAATCAGGTCTATAAAAGGATATGATTTTTTACAATAGATGCTCTACATATCTGCTATAAATATGTAGGTGATAAATTTTCCATAATGTTTAAATCGCTACTTATTACGCAAAAAAGTTGTCTATGTAAAAAAGAATTAAACACACACATGTGTACACACGATCATTAAAATTACCAACAAAACCGCTCACTCATTAAACTGACAACTCTCAAATATGAACAGGTTCAGCTTTAACAAGCGCCCATTACGTGACACGTACTGCATATTAAGCAACAGCAGGTGATTACAATTGCAAAGGCTTACGCTCATTTTTTCTCGTTTAACGTTCATATAGGCTGTATCAAACCCACATGTTTCACACACAGGAAATAAACCTAATAGGCAGGAAATGAAAACTTTATTATTAATATCTTCATTATTGATTGTATGGAGATTTGTCACGAAACAATGTAATCAAGGTTGTGTAGGTATTCAAAATACTGATTCAGAATTTTGTTTTGCTTTAGAAGGCCAATTTTATATTATATTCGTATTTTCCTTCTTTTTAAGTGCTTGTAAGTTACGAGTATGTTCCTGAATTATGACCAAAACATTAACGAAATATGTTAAACCATTTTTCTTATGCAATTAAAGCTGGACGTCGCGACTTAACCATGCAGTTCCCGGTAAAACTACTTTGCATACTAGTTGATTTATTACTGGAAAAGTAATGATTCACATCGAATATCAATTAGAGCTGTGTATACAAGCCATCCGTTCCATGATACAATTACAGTTATGAAAACCACCATCAATCCTTGCATAGAACTGTTTGAAGATGAATACATCTCATTTTCTCCTTATTCCAAAACGGGACAAGCATAATTATACATTTACTGCGCCAATTATGGGATTCTCTTAATGAATTATTTTCTATAATTCCAGTGTAAAGGACTACAACCTACAACGACAAACGGATTCAATCTGCACTCCTCCCTGTATACTACCTGGTGCAGACGGAATTTCATGATTTTAGCGCTTCAGGCGTGAGCAGTGCTTATTAGTTCAACCTATCCTTTGGGTCTAATTACACAGACTGGCTTTGCAACATTTATTATCGCCGACGGGGTTCCGACTCTGTAATTAATAATATATTTATCGGCTCGAATAACATTTTGGAACGGTTATTCAGTAGAAGTGCGTAAATTGCATTGATTAAAGCAAATGGGAGATTGATCGGCTAACTGTTTTCTTTTGTATTTATAAAACGTGTAACACTGTAAAATATATTGTGTGATGGATGCGTTAAAGAATTTAAATCTGTCGTAACAAGGTACCGGAATAAGATTCCTGTTTTTGACATCGATCAAGTTGGTCGACAATATGAAGAATACGATTAAATCAAATTATTATTTTTCTGTTTATGTATTTTATGTTAATGGACTAGTAAAAATTCGATAGTTTTAAATTGTCATTTTTGTAAATATTTATTTTAAAAAGAGTAATAAATCCTGCGAATATTTCTTTCAAATTTCAAATTTTCTTTTGTGTAGGGATAGGGGGAATCTTTTAGGAAAGCAGTAGAGTACATTTTGATTTACTAATAAAATGCACAATATGTTTAATAATAAATTTATCAATACTAACGTACAAACAAATATAATAGCTATCAGTGTCTTACAGACATCGCAGAAGATCCGGTTGCAGAAAATACATTCATTATGCACTGCTGCCCAAAATATAAACACATTTATTATTAATTTCCATTTCGTCACTTGCCACATGTCTATGAAGACTTCCTCTTAGGCAAAATACTTCCAAAGGTCTCACAACAGGGGTCTGTTGTAACTTGACACCAAGTTGTCGCAAACAAAGAAAAAAACAAAAAACTTTTTAAAACTCTGTATCAGCGTGGTTAGATTATTTTCAAGGATTAGAAAGACAGCTTTATTATGTGGATTTTTTGTAAGTTTTAACAAAATTTGTGTATATTTGAAAACATTTCTAGGTTTATGCTTTGGCTTGACAATTTCAATGTTACAAAAAGCCTCAACGCTCTTACCCAGGATATTTGCGTTTGCTCGTTAGAGTTGAAGATTTGAAATTTTTTTATGTTTCTAATATCTCGACAATAAGTACATTGAACATGAATTTTCTCGATTTCTGATCAGTTTTCTCATGTTCTCATGTTTTTAAAACTGCAACTAATGTTCTTGATTTAAAATTAGATATAATTTACTGTGATTACAACCGTAGTAAACACAATATTCAAACTAGAGCTCATTTCTTTGGACGTCATAGATTCATTGTGCGTCATATAATGTGATCAGATATACTGTGGAGATTCTTGAGTCACAAAGGTTGAAATCTTACTAATATTGTACATTCTATATTTACAAACGCTCTGACTAATGCAAAGAACGTTATTCGGAGTTCTATTAGCTTGTGGGAATGACAAAATCGAAAATATGAGCAATTATATCAGCGTCTTTATTACCTCATCAACAGCAGAGAGAGAAGAAGAACAAAAATTACCACACAATTCTGTTTCGCAAATTCCACTTTAACTGCAAGATATTAAGAAAATGGTAAAATGTCTTTCGTAAAGCATGAAATATTTTACAAAAACGTTGCAGAGAGTACTATTCGAGCTGGTATGGTTTTTGAGTTGTACCAATTATTTTGTTATTTTGATATTTTGTTTGTGATTAAACAGAGAACCGATTATAGATCTACAGTTGTATTGAATACGCCTGTGTGGCAATCACTATAGACGTTCTAAAATGTTTGAGATAATTTTTTTAAGACGCTACGAAAATTTTAGATATGGTAGCTGATTTAGTAAATTACCTCAATATTTTGTGAAGATTCGAATAAGCTATTGGTTCCCAATTTGATTAAATCTGATTACAATCATCCAAAATTTATTTCTACTACATCTTTTGAAAAAAACAAAAGTATTTCTATATATAATTATACATTTTTTTAATAAAATTTTATTTAAAAAATGCTTCGAAGATTTTAATTTCTACTAATAAATTCCCAGTTAATCATATAGTCATTATAATCCAAATTGAGATCGCTCAGCCGTCTCTTGCCTACTATATCCCAAATAAAGAAGTTGACGTTTGATTTACCCTTATCGCGATTCAATTCACGTACCTGTACGATCAAAACTTCTGAACAATAATGTACGCGCACAAGCGTATAGAGATATAGATATATTGGAACCGGCCAACCTTAATCACCGGCGTGATTTATAACGGAAAAGAGACCGTTTCCGTGTGGCGCCTTTACTTTTGAAGCGATGTTCTGATATTTATTATCGGTTTCCACAATCTAGACCTAAATAGGTAGGTCTATATACACTTTGGATGTTTGAAACGGAGCGAGCGCGCGTGTACGCTTAGACAATAAATAACAAAAGGGACTTTATTTACAACTGACAAATTTATCAAGACCGGATAGGAATTGATTTCGGATAAAGAAAAAAAGGAATGGTTTTAAAAAGAGGATAGGAACGGAAATTTGGTTTACCAAGATTAAGGGTATATATTGTTCGATTGTAATAAAGTAAAGGTTCGCCCTTTTTTCGTTTCGTGATGGCGATTTTATCGGTTGTAGGTTCTCTTTAGAATTTTTTGTCGGAATTAATCAGCGGAGACTCTTGGGTATTCAGACGAAAGTTCCTTTGTAAAAGAGAGGTAAAGTAAATGTTAGCGGATTAATCCCCTTCGGACATATTTTATGTCTCTTATTAAAAAGCAGTGTTTAAATTTTAGAATTGTTAACACGATATTACAGAAAATCGGTATGAAGGCTTCCATAATCGGCGTGGATAGTTAAGAAACCATGTTCGGAAATGTACTATGTTATTTTGATAAGCGGAAAAATGTAAAATGGATCGATAAAAAGATTTTTTGGAACAAACCACAGCAGAAAAAGAGTAGGTAACAATTGCTAATTATTATAAGCAAAATTAAATTAAAAAATTCAGTACAGTTTCGGGTTTCCTCTTGCAGTAATCGAGATTAGTGGTGGTAACCTGAAGCAGTCAGTGAGGAACTTTGAAGATTATTGCGAATAAATGAAGATGTATCTTTACATTTCTATAAATTAGAATAATGAAATAGGTTTTTAAAACTCTTTAAAACAATTTAAAAATTGCAATAAAGTTTGATAAACTTGTTAAGCCTACTTTATCTACTATTAGCTGGCTGAAATTATATCCTTAAGACATCACTACGTATACAGAGGACGTGGGAGACTTTATTACCTGGAATCACCAAAGTAAAACAGGTTCGACTAAAACAAGCAGAAAACAAGACTCATACTTGCGCTTGTTAAATAAAAATATAATCAAAATTCTAAGCCTTCGTCATTAAAATTTAAATAAAAAGGAGCTACCGTAGTAGAGATTTAAATAAATTGAATTTAAATATTTTGATTATTAAATAGATGATGTTAAATGCAATCAGAATGTTGACACTTAACAGGCTAAACTGCATTAAAAATTAAGTTCAAAATCCAAATTAAATCGCTAACTAATGATTCAAAATTATGACAGCAGGTGACTCCAGGCAAGTAATACATTGGACTGCTGATTGAACTTAGTTAGTAAAGTCAAATAGAAAATTATAACAACAATGATTTTTATGTAGCACAATAAACAGATGCTAGTGAATACTGGATCTGTTACAAATTGAGATCTCTTTTCAATCTCAACAATGCATGTTTGAGCATAGAAACAGAATTTACCAAAACAAGTTTATTTAGAATCTAATCGATAGACTCAGCCAAGAGGGGCAAGCTCCAGTGCAGTGCCGAGAACAACATGGAAGAGCCGAGCGGCCGTATTAAGGCCACCTGCTGGTACACGTCAAATAGCTGTCGAACCTTATACATACAATCTGGCATACTCGCTATTACATTTTCTAGTTTCTTCGAAATACACCGTGTCCGAAGCGTACCTAAACGCGACATTTTCTAAGTGTGTATGTACTGATAAGCACTCACAACGACAAGCGGAATAATACTGAATAAGTGTGCTTTGATACGGACGCTCGAATTTCCGTGCCACGCGCTCACCCCTCCACGTTGTTCTCGGTACTCTATGGAAACTTGTCCCTCTTTAGCGACTCTACTAATCGAACAAAGATATAGCGAATCAGGCGTTAATATGGACCGACAAGATATTTTACGAGGGTTTAAGTTTCTTGTTTCGAAAGTTTGACATTGGCAGTAATAAATTCCAGAAATAATGCTTGAAACCATACATCAGATACCAAAATTTAGGTAAGATTTAAAAACATAAGTATGAATGCAAGAGTTAGATTTACAATTTAGAAACTCCTTAAAAGAAAGAAGGATATAACGAATTAATTACATCATCGAAAAAACTATATTTGATGTTAACCGAGCTGCCAGTTTCTATGAGTTCAGGATTCAACGATGTATCACACATTATACATATTTTGGAAATTACTTTTTGGAGAAAGGAAGTAAATTTATTTATTTTTAGATTTTTTATAGTAGGCGCGGTAATAATAACGCACTATGACAGCTAGCATATGTAGGTATGTAATTGGACAAAACACAGTGTTTCAATTGAAAGGCTGGAATTACATATTTTGAATTTGTCGAGTTGATGTTCCTGAGTTTGCAATAACTGCTTATAAAACATTATTTTAAATTTCCTCCTTTGAATGTTTTTGCCGAGACTTTAGGGACTTAATTTAAATGAACCATTATCCTTTAAATTGAGGCACAAATGTCTAAAAATGGATACACTTGGTTGTAGTCTCTTTGGAAATGTTCTAAAGTACATTGCCTAGGCATTCACAGAATTCTTATGGCATAGATTATAGCATGTTAGCATATCATATTTTTCTTCACTGCTGAATCGTTTCCTGTCAATGTTTAAAAGTAAATTAGGTATATAATAATAATAATAATAATAATAATGACTTTATTTACCTGTATACTTAACTACAAGCAATAAACTTATAATTCTAAAAGAACATATAAGGTAAAAGGGCGGGTTTCAGTTACGACGTGCAGAGTGCACAGCGTAACTGCTCTTCCAACCAACCATAAAGAGGGAGAGACGCGAGAAAAAAAGAAATACAAAACTTATAGCAAAGTAAAAAAAAAAAAAAAAACAAATCTTTTTCATTACACAACTATTAATAATAATCTTCCGGCAACAACAATAGCAACAAGCAACAAGAAATATGGGAATAGATCAAATGCGCGAACACTGATGCCTGAATAATTTATCAAACAAAATGCGTTTAAATGCGGTTAATCTCGAAGATTGGTACACATCATAGTAAGAATTGAAGGCTGCAGAAATCACGTAACTAAAGCATTTCTTAAAGAATTGAGTGTTATGAAGTGGAGGTGTGAGTAATCCTCTAAATCTCAGATTAAGATTGTGTACATCAGTTCGAAAGCTCAGTCTGTTATGCAAGTAACTCGGAGTTCTGTATGCTAGGACTTTATAGAATAAAGAATAAGAGTGAAGCCGTCTTCTGTTCTCCATATCCAACCACCGGATCTGCTCCAACTTGAAAGATATGCGACAATATTTTCTAATACCAAAAATAAGTCTTAAACAGGAATTTTGAACTTTTTGTATCCTTCTCTTGTCAATATAATCTAGGAAAGGACCGTATACCGAGCAACAATAATTAAATTTACTTAATATTAAGGTATTGCATAACATAATTTTTAAATTAGTGTCAAATAGGTGTCTATTAGAATAAATTATTCTTAGATTAAGGTAACACTGTTGTAATAAATTTGAAACATGTTTTTTAAATTTTAGTGACCAATCTATAGTGATACCTAAATTTTTTATTGAATCGACTGGTAACAGTCTATGGTTATTAATATAAATATTTAAATTATCTAATACTCTACTACGATCATTTTTTCTGCCAAATACTATAAGTGCTGATTTGCTAGGGTTAAGAAAAAGTGAATGTTGCTCCGCTTGCTGTGAAAGAGAGCTCAAGTCACTGTTCATCTGCATACATATATTATTAATATCAGAAGGATAACCGGAAAGATAAATTTGCGCATCATCGGCATAAAAATGAAGACGGCAGTTTTTTACGAACGAACAGAAACGTGATATGTATATGGAAAACAAAAGCGGCCCAAGTATAGAACCCTGTGGCACTCCACTTTCCACTACCAAAGGTGACGAGATCTGATCACGTATTTTGACAGACTGTGTGCGGTTTGTCAGATAACTTCCTATTAATAGGCATGCGCTATCACTTAATCCTATATAATGTAAAATACTTAGCATTGTTTCATGATCAATTGTGTCAAACGCCCTGGTAAAATCCAAGGCAACCAACACCGTGACCATACCCAAGTCATTAGCTCGAACAATATCGTCAGTAATTTTTAGTAGAGCAGTTTCGCAACTATATCCTGGCCTGAAACCAGACTGGGTAGCAGGTAACAAATTATTACTCTCAATATAATCATGAAGTTGTAATTCTATGATTTTTTCGAAAACTTTCGACATTGATGGCAGTATACTAATAGGTCTAATGTCTTTAAAAGAAGACGGAGAATTAACCTTAGGTATGGGCACTACGCAAGCATGTTTCCAGGAGTCCGGATAAACTGATCTGTTTATACACCAATTAATTATGTGACAGATAATATGAGATATATGAGGAATGGAGTATTTAAGCATCATGGAGTTAATATTGTCAGAACCAGCGGATTTAGAAATTAGGCTTGTAATAATTTTATCGATATCAATTTCCGAAACACTATGAAAAACCAAGTTATGGCGAACATTAATATGGACATTCATTTTGTAGCAAGCAATAAGATTGTGTTTGTTGATATTATTTTTAGGAACACTAGAGATAAAGTATTTGTTTAAATTCTCAGCATTCGACAAATGCTCAGGTAATGAGTAGTTTTTCTTTTTGTATTTGAAAATATCGTTGTTCCATATTTTTTGAATACTTTTATGCGATATAATATATTGAAAATAAGCTTTTTTTTCACGTTTAACCGCTGAAGTAGTATAATTGCGAAGCTGCTTATAGTATTCCCAATGTTCGCGATGCTTTGATTTCTTAAACTTTGCAAGGGCATTGTCACGCTGTTGTATTAACAACCTGAGATTATCGGTCATCCAAGGGCTCATAGGTTTGGTAATTTTAAAAGTTCTAAAAGGAGCAACAATATCAAAGAGATTAGTAATTGTTTCATTAAAAAAGTCTAATTTTTCATTAATGTTAGTAATGTCAAAGATATTTCTCCAAGGCACCGAATAGAGTAAAGCACAAAAGTAATTATAATCAAAATTACGAAAATCTCGACTAGTTCTAAGGACATCTGGTATTTCCGGTGAATCGATATTTAATGTACACAAAACAAGCTCATGATCAGAAACCTCAGAAGCATTCACATTCGCGATAGATACGACCGCGTCAGCATTATTCGTCAAAATCAAATCTATCATGGTATTATTTTTAAAGGTTATGCGTGTTGGTGCATCAACAATTTGCTCTAAACCAAACCCATCAATAAGATTCAAAAAATCAATGGTAATTTTATTGTCAACATCTATGCAATCAACATTAAAGTCGCCTAAGCAAAATATTTTTGCTCCTGATAAAGTAAGGTCAGCAAGACAAGATTCAAAAGCATCAAAAAAGTCTGAATTTCCAGGTGGTCTGTAAACAGCACCAACAGCATAAAATATATCGTGCAACCTAAATTTAATCCACGTTTGTTCGATGTTAAAATCTTTGAGATCTAGTTTAGAGAAACTAAAGATACCTCTTTTAATATACAAACCAGTCCCGCCACCACGTGTTGATCGTGGGTTAGATATAAAGTCATAGCCATCAAGACACACAGCATCCACTGCATCTTCTTCATGAAGCCATGTTTCAGTAACGGCAAAAACATCAATTTCATATGTAGAAATTATACATTCAATCTCCCTAATACTAGGCATCAGTGAACGAACGTTCAGGTGAGCTAATTTTAATCCATTCATAGACATATGTGAAACAGAAATACGAGTCATTACTGTTGCTACCCAAGCAAAAGTAAATTACTACCGAATTATCTTAACAGTAATAAAAAAAAGTATATATATATCTACAGAGGGCAAACAAGAGATCGCGTCTACAATTACTCCGCCATATATTATTGAGAAAAAAAAAACAGACAAAAGTACTGTATGTAATACAAAGCCAAAGCAAAGAAAAAAAAATCATATAAAACATGTAAATGCATACTAAGATTAACCTATACACATAAAGCAAACATGCATAATACTTAAATAACTTTAATTAGATTAAGGAAAAGGAAAATAAAACAAAGTAACTACCTAATTATAATATCCGTATAGCTGAACACAACATGATGTTGTGTTAAATTGTTTCTAAAACACAAGAAGCTAATTGTTTATTATTTAATGTTTTCCAGGTCTTCTATCATGCTTATTCTGCGTTTAATTCCCTCATTCCTAATGTATACTGTACCATCTAAGGTAAACGTGTTTTTGATACCAAATTTACGCTGGGCGAGTTTATACAAATCATACCTGGTCTTTGTCAAATCTTCGGTGATTGAAATGCCAGTACCTTTCAGCTTGTGTCGGTTCTTCAAGATCTCTATTTTACTGCGATGATTTGTTAATTTTAATATAATGCTTCGTTTGTTATTTCCGGCTTGACGTGGTCCGATACGATGAGCCCGATCAATATCTCCCTGAGAAAAATCGACGTTTAATTTCTCACTACATATATGCATAGTGATATCTTGGATATTTTCATTTGTTTTTTCAGTCACACCGAAAATGCGGACAGAATTACGTCTGGAGTATTGCTCCAAATTTTCGATCTTGTTTATCAAAGTTTTATTTACTTTTTCGAGTTCATCACATCGTGCACAGTACTTTTTTAATACGTTGTCAATTTTTTCGTCGATGGTTTTTGAGACAACTTTCGTGACGGTATCAAGAAATTCCGGATTTATTAATATGTCCTTCACACATTCTTTAAATAGATTCTTAATATCAAATATTTGACTCTGTGTTAACGGCATAATGAATAACACTACTTAAAGTCACTACCGCACTTATAAACCAGAATAAAATAACGGAGAAAACCACTTAAAATTGAAGGAATTTAGCGGAGCGACATGCAGCACGTTCTATGCGCTAGACATCTCTTCTCTCTCTCAGAGATACAAAGTTGCTTAAATTGGCGAAAAGTTGCCAATCGTATGAACAATTTGGTAAAACAGTGTGCAGGAAACAACAAACAACAACGCACAACAAAAATAATAAAGAACAATAAAAACAATAATAACAACACACAAAAACGTTTCTTTGGAAGAAGTTAAATGCAGGTTACAAATATAACCGTCAAAATCGCTGTAAAATAATGTCCAGCGCCTACCCACACACTATCGAATCTATGCTGTCATAGTTGCGTTATTATTACCAATAAAAGTACATAAATTTACTTTTTTTGTCAAAAAGTAATTTCCAAACTATGTATAATGTGTGATACATCATTGAATTCGTAGCGAAAAATCCCATCAGATACAGGGTGTGCTTCTTCTCTGTCTATATAAAAAAAAGAAGTTGATGATGATTTCTCAAAAACGAAACGTCGGACAAAAAATACAAAAGTACAGTCTTGTAGAGCTATAAAAGTGCCAATGAAGAACTTTTATTTATTTTTTGATAACTTGTAAAATAAAGTAAGAAAAAAATAAAAACGAATATTGAAAAAAACACGTTTTTCTAAATATCTCAAAAACAAAACCACTTAATTGAATTAAATAAACGCCATATAAAAGGTCACTAAAATGCGCAACTTTTCGCCAATTTAAGCAACTTTGTATCTCTTACCGTTTCCGAGATCCCCATGCAGTTCATTCTTATCATGGACACAGTGTATATAACGAAGCAGATGACAATGAATGATACAATTTAATATAAATAATATTAACAATTGTGTACGTACCAAATTGTTACTCTTAGGTATTATAAACATAAATGTTTAGGCTTATTGTAAGGAGTCTATACATATATTTTCGTCTGAACACCCTGTGTTTGTCTTGCAAATGCTACTGCGACAGAAGACTACACTGGCAGAAATTATATGACCAAATAGAAAGCTATGTTTCCAAGTTAGCTACTTTTTTCTCTTGGAGTCCTCACTAAATCATTTCAAATCGCTTCTTCTATTTATTTCTGTATTCTCAGTGGAAATTTTTCAGTATCATGGCTGGTTTTAAATAGTCGAAGAAGACAAGCGTGTGTGGTATGATTTTATTAGTTCATTGATTAATCAATTCATCATGTCATCATCCAATCATGACTCATGACTGATCCTGGAAAGAGTTATTTATATTACACTTATTACAAAATAATTTTGTCGATGCTTCCAGTATCGTTGTAGTTAGAAGTTAAGTTTTTCTTTTGCAATCTAACTTATACATTAAACCTGTCGTATTTCCTGAATTTGCATTTTAATTTATGATATATTTGAACAGTTTAACAACCTTTCAGCAGTAAATTATAATAAATGATTGTCAACGATTTACCGTCTCTCATAAACAGTCTATCTCGTTCAGCTCGTCACTCACATCTTGGTGGAAAAGCGGCAATTTTGTATATAACATGTCTGACGCCCACCCACTATTTTAGCAGGTATATGAAGCGTGTGTCCATTGAAAACGTGACATCGGATGATGATAAATGCGCTAGGTGAACGTAATTCGTATATGTGACCGTTAATTAGTGGGCCGGTAT
Source organism: Holotrichia oblita (assembly GCA_023690525.1). Taxonomy (NCBI): domain Eukaryota; kingdom Metazoa; phylum Arthropoda; class Insecta; order Coleoptera; family Scarabaeidae; genus Holotrichia; species Holotrichia oblita. Next base: position 70,679,570 of record CM043015.1, read on the forward strand.
AACGAACGACACGACCCGCTGATTACGAACACATTAATACATATTAAGAATATATTTGGGGGGATCTGTGGGCGAGCCTAATGTGTTAGCACGCAATACTAATTTATTACTTCGGTCGTCTGTTGTGCGGCGACCGGCGAGCAACTATTTTATTACTTTCAAATTCATTTAACTTAAGAGCATACAGGAGAATATTGGAGAATATGAAAGTTTACCGTTGTTTGTCACATATATTTCTTAACAAAGATAATAAATGAAAACAGCTTTAGCTTTAAATTATTTTTGTTTCAGGCTTAAATATAATGTCTTGAAATAATTGCCTCATTTTATCTGTGTTATGTAGAAGTTTAGTCCTACATAAAGAATACTTCGACTTTATTTCTACACATTCAGTTTCAACACCGTTCCTCATTTAACTGTTTAAAAGTGTTCAGAGAAATGTCTTTCTAATTCAACTAATCTGCCATGTCTGTTCTGTAACAAAATTCGAATTCTTCCAGATATAATATTAATGTCCCATTAATTTCTATTAATTCCACATTATACAATAATATGTTAGTAAATAATCGGTGGCCAGTGATTTGTGTTGCTATAATATAGTTTCAATCACCGAATTCGAAATAATAGGAACGGCAATGCCTTTCACAAAAACAACCATCAACAGTAGAACTAATAATTACATTATTTATTTTAAAATAACCGCCTCATTATATTCATGAAACACCATTTTAACGTATTAGATCGATCGGAAAGATATAGCCGGTCGCTTAAAATCCTTCTTATCCTCGGTAATAATATGTCATTAGGTCTTTCTTTAGGCGCGTACCACGTGAATACTTAAACAAAGTAATAACGGTGTGCGTCGTCTATCGTGTACGTGCCGGCTACATTTCCTTTTCCTGCTATGTACGATACCAATAATTAAGTTATCACTACACAATACACTGTAACGCTACGATGCGGCATAATATCGACACCATGCTAAGAAAAGTGTAGCACATCAACACTTATGTGAGCAATCCTGCTGGATGATTTATATGGTTTAAATTAAAACGAGGAAGTCACTGAGATCGAACAGTTATGATTTGTTAATGTTACGTTATACAAGGCACCATAAAGGTAAACTCCATGATGTGAAATGGTAGCGCTTGCAATCTAGTATGAAAAGCATTGATTAAAATTTGGATAGAAAATAACGCTTAACGCCAGCGATACAAATTATTTTATAGAATTGATCGCCTTGATATTAGTCTAATAACAATCATCTGTTTGAATGGATATATATTAGGTAGATTCTGTAGGTTATATCTGAAACTCTAGAACAAAATATAGCTCTGTCTATTTATGGGTTTCAACTGATGTAAAAAAAAACTAAGTCTAATTAAAACCACATATTTTCTCGCATCAAACTCCTGCTGATACCCTGGGTTTGTCTAAATTTGATGTTCAGCATTGTATCTTCGGGCTAACACTGTATAAGTATGTAGAAAATTTTGAAAAACCGTCGTTGCTTCATCTCCTGTATCGATAATTACTACATATCTGTCAAACCTTAAATGAAAAATTGTGATCTTAACTTTATACAGCAAATATCCATCATATTTTATAGTTGGATATATGTAGTATTTCCGGAAAATTGATCATTCCACTGAAGTTTGCCATATGATATATCTGATAACTACATTGACACTTGACGCTTTGCCGACAGCTTATAGACATCCCATGAGGAAGTTGTCATTGTCAGTATGTTAGGCGAAATGTCATCGGTAAACTTGGTCACACTATATCGTCTGCAAGACAACAGTGTAGTGATCAATGTTCAAATTTCTGTGCTTAAGAAGGGAACATTTTCTAGGACTTATCAAATGACTGTAGTGTGGAATTACAGATTTCCTAGTAATTGTTTATTAAGCTTACATCTTTGTGTAAACTAGGAGAAATATGAAATCAATCGTCAAATTTGACATACTAACTTTGACTTACGTTCTTATGCAACGATACATAAACATTTAAGGTACATTTACAACCAATTCAAAATTCGATAATTGACAGTTAAAATAGTACGTTTTAAATTAACGCATTTACAACAACTTCAGAGCACACTTTGGCACGAAATTCGAAGTGAAATTCATTGCAAACTCGCACTTCGTTGCTTGGTCTCGCCAAGCATCGAATTGGAAATCACATAATTGGCTGCTGTGATTGGTTGATACTCTAGACAGATATTTACGTTCTGTCGAGATAGATTGTCAAATTAACATTTTTGAACAGTAATGCACATCTATTCTGTACATATTTGTCCTTTACAATACAAATACACCTGTAATAAATAAGTTGGCGCAACAGGTTATTACAAATAGAAAATATAGGTACATTAATACAGTTGATACTTTCATGCATGAATTAAGTTGCAAAGTGTTTGTTTAGCACTTCAAGACGTGGTTGTAAATGCAACTTTGAATGATGCCTATAAATTGTCATAAAAGGTTTTACGGTGCTGTGCAATGTATACATTGCAGCAGATAAATCGGACACCTAGAAGACCAAATCAACCAAAACTGCAAATGGCGTAAACCTGAACGGGGTTTTACAACGTACGTATTTTGTCTATAATAGCGTATGGACTTAGCCATAGAGTAGAATAAAAGTCTAAATTGAAAGGGAAAGCTTCTTAATGGATATGATTGGATGGCTATCTTTCTCGTGTATGCTTACGCAGTGACAGCAATATAAACACTAAGAGCTATATCCCACTACGATACCACGGTAGCGCAACCACTGACGACACCACTCAGAACACACGTAAGCATATCGAGCATATCTCACCTGGTGTCGGTTTGGTTCCTCCACCAGTTTGGTTGCGCCACCAACCGTATAGCGTTCATACATTCTACTGGTGCCTCCACCGCTCTGGTTGCGCCACCAGTAAAATGTACAGAATTATACGGGGCGTCACTCACTCGTACACCAGTTGTTGGCAACCAGCGCTAGTAAAAGAACGTGTTTACTTGCGTGCTCTTCAACAAGTGCTGTTGAAATTGTGTTTTTATTGTAATTATCATGAGTTTTGATACTGAAAGGTTTACTACAAGGTTAAAAATACTGCACTTATAAAGCCATTAACAATAAAAGGATGTACCCAAAGTTTCTTCCAGTGCAGTGCCATCTCTTCAACGTCCATATTGCAAATGAATCATAGGTTAGATCAGATTCTTATTTTTAAAAAATGAACAGCATTGCTTGTGTCTCTCTTGGTTGTCTGATTGATTGTTCGGTTTGGTTGCTGCGGTAACCACGGTGTCGCTACTGATTGCGCCACCGTTACGTCCTAATAGGATATAGCTCTAATAATAATAGTCACAAGAGCAGTTAAAGCGATAGTAAGTGTAATAAAAATAAGAGCAGTGACAGAAACCGTTACTGCAACATGAAAGTACCAGGAAGAGTAACAGAACCAAGACGAATAGTAACGAGAACAACAATGCCAACAATAACAGCAATGCAAAAGAATAAAGCTACAAGCAGCAGTAATAGGAACAATAGTATGGAAGGTATGCAGAACAGGAAGGGAAATGCCAATACGAACTAATAGGATCAGCAACAATAACAGTAACATATGCAGTAGGAACAACATGAACAATAGGGAACCACATTGAAAATTGTAGCAAAAAATTACTAAAATTAGTTGCAGAAACTCTCATAGTTTGAAGAATACCAACAATAACAGATTTAAGAAAATTGTCTAATGTTAACAGCTCTAGTCTCTTACGTGACCTGCAAACTTGCTATTAAACTCTAAATATTAGACTATATCGGGTGTCTCAGATAGTTTGCGTTTTGTTTTAATTTGCAATATACTATTTGAATAAAGTTTGGGATATAGCAGGTATCCTAATTTGCAATTTTCTTTACCATTTAAACTTTCTAATTCTTTCGGTTTTTTATATATTACCTAACATATATGAATAAAACGCTCTTCATGCATTTGTAATTTTATGTTTTCTAGAACCTTTTAAGTATGAAAACATGTATTTGGTGAAAGTTGGTTTCTGTTGGTCTATTGGTTTTAATTTGTTTTTCAGCTTGAAGAATGCTGTGACTTCGGTATATTTATGATTGGTCCGTACCTAGTTATAAGGTTATAACACTATAAAGTCCGGTTTAATAAATTTTCGGCATATGTACTTTTTTTAAATAGAACCTCAGGGGTACTCCTTGTTATATGACTAGAGTAAGTCTTGACGATTTTAATAATGCCAAATACTTTATATAGAGCTTACAAGCTATTTTAAGGAACTAAGTACTGGTAGTACTTACAAGTTCATCTAAAATAACACAATTACAAATTGACTAAACGTAGACTTTATGTCACCATCTTCTCCATATTTAGCTGCATAGTGTTTTCCTGGTTTAGTACAAATAATGTTAGGTGTTTTTTTTCATTATGCTTTATTTTTATTTTATTTCGAGTTTCCCATAGCTTTTTAGTATAGTCATTTGCCAATGAAGTGTATTTTTTAATATATTTTTTGATGTGGTTTTACTAATTTGCATACAATGTGTTTTGGTATTATTAAAATCGTCAAGAATTTTTCTTTTTGTATAAAATGGAGTATCCATCATATTCTATTAAAAAAGCCTCGTTTAACTGAAAAACTGTCAAACTGGACTTTGTGGCGTTATACGTAGCCATGGTAAATGGCATTACTGATGAATAATTTGTAATTTTGTTTGAAAGAAATCAAAATAATTTTAGTTAATAGATAACAGCTCTAAGGAAATGCTTTATAACTTTGCACAATGAATTTTCATAGCCGAGTTAATTCTGAATACATTTCTCATTACTTAAATATATTATGCAATTCATAAGGATGAAAGGAAAAGCGGTTGACTGTAATAAAACTTCGTAGAATATTATATAATCAGTCTAGTCGATCGATTTAGCATGGCTCGTGTTTCTGACATTCATGATCTGATTTATCTTGACAAGTCGAACCTTCAATAAATAATAAAATCATGGAGAGGAAGTAATGCTGCCTACAACATGGATGCAATACGCTACAGTCGATTTACACGCATGAGTATCGCAATATTCCTTACTACGTATTTGCTGGTAGACAGTGTGTGCGGTGGCAACATTTTGCAACAGGAATAGTGATGTAGACGTTGTAGGTGATGGAAATCGCTGAGGTACTTCCTTTCATGTGGCGCCTACTAGGCGGATATTAATATCGATGAGTCGTGAGAAGGGTGAAACTTCCCCCGCGAGAGTTACCATTACCATATTCATAGCACTACTCGCTTAATATATGAAAACACGTAGGAATATTCAGTTTATGGAAACCGGCCGATGGAAAGTCTCGTGTACATACTTAGAAAATTGTTAGTACAGTGCAGGTAAAATGTACGTTATGAACAGCTGCTGTCTTTGCTGAATTTAGGATAGGTGAATGAATTATAACTGTTGCTTCTTCTACAGACTAGTTAGATTATATTGATCGTTATCAATGGAACAAATTTTTACCGTTTTCATTTAATTTTCGACTGGAATGTTGGTCCAGTAACATTGCTTGATTTCTTCGTGACATTATAATACATGGATGATTTACGGATTTTATTATTGTTAAGTACGGATTCGGTATATTTATTTTTGCAGAATTGCTAATTTCGAAATATGTACTTATTTCAGTATACTAGACAATATAATATTGTTCTAAAAAAGGTTAATCAAAATATCTTAAAGTTTGCATCCACTGCTAGTTTCACTATTACTCATAAAAGATACTACATAAGTATATACTTACGTATATAAATATACGGCGACACAATGACCCATTCAATTGAAGAATTTACAATGGCTTCGTGTGTGGTTCCATTTAAGTTTAGTTTTTGAAGTTTAATCAGAGATAATATTTTATGTCGTTGGAAAAAAACTGGAATAATCGTTCGTTTCGTTGATTTTTATGTACATAATGTATGTGTCTTTTGTTCTATCGTATTTGGAGCGTTGTAGGAGGTAATGTGCTTTTTACATACATATGTAGGATGCATGATGCTGAGGTGGTACACTTTATTACATTTACTTAATGTAACTTAGAATCTACATATATTTATTTGTTTTAATTGGAGTAGCGTTAAACAAAACAAAAAATTTTGAGTCAAATTTATAAAAGAACCAAGAAAAATACAGAGGAATTTAAAACACAAATTAAAAAGGACAATGGTGTATACTATACAGGAGAGACAGAAGGTAATAAATGAAACCAGGTTATTTATTTATTTGATAAGTACTGCCTGAGTTGTTATTTGAGCCGAAAATTGTCTTGTTAGATAATGTTTCCGTAGAAGCCACCGCATTTGCAAGAATCCCAAACAGAAATCCCTGATATATTGCCACCTATTGTAGGACTCTGACATTGATATCGCTTTGCTTTGATTTGATATGAGAAATCAGTACTCTCTAAAACGTATTCGGGTGTCGTCGCTAACCGATATGTTTCCGAAGACGATTTTCATATCAATACAGGCAAAGTTGTCGCTTTGGAATATCAACATGCTTATCCTTGTCTTACTTGTTCAATCAATCTGTTCATCAAACTAGAATTAAATTATTTAACTGAATACCAGATTTTAGAATTTTAATAAGAAAAGGAATGTAGAAATTATTTGTAACTTTTGACAGTATAATTTGAACCAATGAAACAATTTGAAAAGGAAAAGATAAACTTACGATTATTATCACAAATGATTCTTTCCGAGGACAATAATTAATAATAAAACTTTCAGCTCGAACTGTTCTAATAGAAACATTGGTCTAAATATTAATATCAAGAAGCAATAATTATAATTTGGTGGGCTTAAAACGCAACCCACCATAATAAGAACTAAAATGCTGAACACGAGAAAGAAAAATATACATATAACACCTAACAAAAAAATAACTCTAATCAGATTATACAATAATTTTCAACGTTTAATGTCACTGTGAGCTTTACGAGACAGGAATCACCAAAGCCATAAACTCAACACATTCGTCCGCAAATACAGAGTGTCTCAGCGAGACCGTTCATTAGAAGTTTATGGCGTTCTGGTCGAAATATAAATTTGAAAATGTAGAATTATATAGGTATAGTCGATTATGTCCTCTTCGATGAAGATATTACTAGATTTCTAGTGCTTCCGGTTATACCGGAAGTCGCCATCCTCTTCATTATTTTTAATGGAACACTCTATATATTTTTACACACTTGGATTCACCTATTTTTAGGCTTTATGAATATCTTTACTTTTTGCAATTTGATTCGTGCGTTTTGTAGTTATTCAATTTTTTGTGAAAAAATTTGCTCTAGTAGACATTTATTCAAAAAATCAAGGGAGACTAGATTTTTCGGATATCAATTTAAAATTCGTAATATACTTAAACAACAAATTGGAGTATATTTTAGCGCCGAGAACGTCTGTCTACATTGCGTGGTTAATTTACTATGACACGTTAACTCTTCGAAATTTTGAAGAACCATAACTTAATTTTTTCAAATGGCACCCCCTATATTTTATTACTTAGTCGTATTCGGAGTCCAATTCTACATCTTTTATATCCCACATGTACTCTACCTAAAATTAATAGTTTAGGGGATTAGATTTTTTTATAAATCCACACATAACTCGTCGATACTTATCCAGTGTGCCATTGAAAATAAACGTTCTCAAAGATTTATTGTCAAAGTCTAACGTCAAAATCACCATCATCAAATGGATAATAATAACGAAAACAATATTTACACCTTAATATTCGAAATCAGGTGAGTAAGTCGGTTAGGAAATGGCCTGTAAGATCTCTGGATATGACACATATGGACTTTTTCCTTTGAGGACCATGTGTGCGAGCAGCATTCGACAGACTCTTTTCTCAAGATCTACAAAGAGCAAGACTTGAGGGTGTTTCTTCGCGTTTAATACGGTGCTTGAATGCGAACGGCCACCATTTTGAACAATTATTATAATTTCTTTCTAGCTTTTTACGCCCATTTCTTAAAAAATAAATTAAGAATTTCTTGATTTGTGTAAACATTGTCTTTGTTATTGTTATTCATTTTAACTCTTTATAGCAATAGTGTAAAGGCTTTTAACGGATAATTATTAACTGACAAGCATCAAACGACAAAGACTGATTTTGACTTTAGACTTTGACAATAAATCTTTGAGAACGTTTATTTTTCATGGCACATTGGATAAGTATCGATGACTTGTGAGCAATTTCAATTTTCAAATTTATATTTCGACCAGAACGCCATAAACTTCTAATGAACGGTCTCGCTGAGACACCCTGTATATTGATTGAAAAATGGTGGGTAAGATGTGTTCATATTTTTTTAACCAAATTTATGGTATATATTAACATAAAACTTATTATGTGCTTTATTTTGTTACATACACAAAATATCAAATTGAAAGCATTCTTTCATCATGGAAACTTGATATAATTTGATGCATTATGAAAGTCAGCCAATATAAAAATCCTTCCAACGTCAAGGTTGCACTCAAAATTTCATCTAAATAAACAAATATTTTTCTGAAGTTGTTATATGTTTCATAATTCACAATCGTAACCATTACTCTAGCATCATATAGTAAAAATTTATGTTTCCCCTTTTGACACTACGACACGACCATCTCTCAAGGACATAAATCTTTAACGAGATTGTCTCCGGTAGCCTTAAGCGTGTGCGGTATTCGGGTATCATGTTCTCGCAAAAAATTCACACACACACTCACACCTCAACCGTTCGCGTCGAAATTTCAAGTGCCGATGAATAATTTCAGCATCTGGTAAGTCTTTGAGATAGCGTAGAGTTGTTTTATGGCTACAGATAGTAGACTGGAAACGATTCATTAATTACGAGTTTAATTACAAGAGGAGAAAGTGGATGAGGTTCTTTGTGTCAGCGTATGAGTAGGACCCTATACATGTTATAGCGTTCATAAATGTATGTTTGCTCGTTTTTACACTTGATTACTGAGAAGACAAAATGATATACACAAGCGCTACAGTATTAATTCTAATTATTCCCCCAGCTATAGCGACCATACTTTATATACTCTGGCGTGTAGCAACTCTTAATTTGTTACTACCTATTACAGATGAATATTAATGGACGTCTGACTTTATGGTGACTCGACTACGTGGATAGAAATACTAAATGCGGCTTTCACATATTATGAGCTAAACAATTAGAAACAAACAAAGGAATATTTTACGAAGAGAATTGAGTTATATGAATGTGGTCAGGAAAGTAATTTCAAAGGATAAACATCATTATTTTAAATTCGTAATTATAGTACATTCTATTGCCTCTCGAATCTAAAGAGGAGAGTATAGTAGTAAGCGTAATTTTCACTATATATTTCAGCAAACCGCTAAAGTAAATTATATTAGCAATTCATAGACACATTTATTGTAGACCAGTAGAGGAATTAACTTATAGGACTTTTTAGAAATCAATTTCCCAACGCTACGTTTGCTGTGGGCATTAAATAAAAGCAAGCCATAAAATAATAAATAAATAAATATTTGTTCTATATGTTTATATAGGTCTATAGGTGATCTTAAACTAGAAGATGGCGAAATGGGAGGTAATTCCTTCAGAAAGACTATGAGCCTGTGTCCGAAACTAGGAAAAGTTGCTCTGAACATTCAATGGTACGACTTGCTATGTCATGTAAATCAGCAGCTGATCATCTATAACTTTATTTTTAACCTGCCTTACATACATATATATAATAGAGTTTCAAAGGTTCTTCACACTTTTCATAAACTTCGAGAGGCGGTCAAATGACACAATTTATTTTCTTGTACCTCTTGCTTCACCTCTCTAGATTCCCAAAAAAAAAATTCTCTTTTATTCGACCTTGGAGTTGCGTACAATTTCCAAATGTCCTTACAATTTTCCCAAACTTTGGCAGATTATCAAATGCTGAAAGACCACAACTTGTTGTTCCATGTCATTGGACTACAAAGATTTGAAATTCATCCTTTGATCACCCATCAGCTAATTTCTAACTGGTGTTATATGTAACTTCAAGGTCAATTAAAGATTAACCAGTGGATAGTCAAACGATGATATTTGAATTTCTATAGTGAAGGGAAAAGAAGCAGGTTGCAAAACGTTTGAATGTTTGACTATTTTTTGAAAAAAAGTTTTCAGGTCATTTGGTGATCAAAAATCTGTATTTAAATATTTGAAATTTTAGCCATGAGCTTCCCAAACATGTTTGCAATGTCTTGGATAGAGCTTAAACGAAAAGCGGTCAATAGTGGTTAATAAATGCACAATCCTTTCTCGCGAAGTTCTTCACTGGATCTCTTGGTGCAGAAGTAGAACACTAAACACTTTAACCCACTGAACACCAAACAAGTTTTAACTAAAACACCGACGCGTTTCAACAGCAATGCTGTCATTTTTAGTTAAAACTTGTTTGGTGTTCAGTGGGTTAAAGTGTTTAGTGTTCTACAATCCTTTCTGTCATTTCTGTGAACGCCGACCCGGGCGTTCACAGAAGGGTCGGCGTTCACCCTATAGCGTCGACCCTTAAAACTCTGCGGCTGCACTACCCCATCCCTGGTCTCATAGTTCCAGGGTAACGGGCGTGGCGGGAGTAGACTTCGTATATAGGGGAGGATTCTTGGGCGTAAGCATGGGCATACGCTCCGGCAGTCCGGCCGCTAACCGTCGGAATATACGGTGGGTAAGTGAGGCACCCTACGGCGCTTACCTAGAGAACTCTGCAGCTGCACTACCCCATCCTTGGTGGCCACACTCAGGGAAACGGGCGTGACGAGAGAATTTGGCGAAGATAGTAGGGGAGGATAAAAGTCGGTTCTCCGAGGAGTAGTCCGACCGCTGGTTGTCTGGTTGGGGAAACCTTCGGTTTCATTCTAAAACAACTCGGTGACTCTGGGACCCTACGGTTTCACTGTAGCTGCCGCGGATACTTGGTCGCCGGAGGGGCGAAAGGGTTGGCGCGGTTGGCATTTTGGGGTAGGGCTTTTGCCCGGCCGTCCCCGTAGTTCAGGCTTAATTCACGGGCGGGCTGGTTGTACCTCACGGCCAGATTCCGTTTCCCACGCTTGGCCGATAGTAGCCATCCGCAAGGAGGCCTAGGCCCCGTGGGGTTAGATGTGAGGTAGGAGTTCGCTAAAGCGTCTCCAACAGTGACCCGTCCAACGTTGACAAGAAAACTTGTCTAACATGGGTAGCACGGGGGAGAGGAGCCCACCGGTTCGCCGGGCCTCTCCGAGAGGTGTCGGTCTCGTGCGGGCAACTGGTTTCGTGTCTCTTTGTCCTGAGGAGTGTGTGCACTTCCCTGTTTTGCCGCATACCTAACGGTCGGTCGGCAGCTGGTGCTCCTTTGGGGTCCAGCAACCACTTTCGTGTCATTTCTGTGGATTTTTTACCATTTTGTGGAGCCAACTTCGTGGACCTGTACTACTACACATTTCTATATCTAATGATTTCATGGTTAGTTTACTAGTGCAGTCTATGTTTTTCTGGTTAGGTTTTGTTTTGTCGTAGCTAGAAATAAATAATATTGTTCGTAGTTTTATTGAAAAATTTGAGGATTTTCCTAACTTTCCCCAAAACTCACTTAAATGTTCATCTAGTGAACTGCGTCTATTCTATTATTAAATTCTAAGCCGCTCACATCTCTAGATTTTTGTATCAGTGGTCGTCTTCAGTCAACACATCGGTAAGTCACCAGTAGATACAGATTAGTGAAGTAGTGAACAGAATACCCACACTGCAGGTATTGTACTATTAACATGTAGATATTCAGTGCGGTACTTCATTTATCATTACTTATTGGTGACTTACCGATGTGCTGATTGAACACGACCAGTGTTTATGTTTATTTTTATCGTCTGTGTCAACTATGGTTCTGTAGATGTGGTGGTTAGCATGTGGATGAACTTTTTATCATACTATTGCATGTTAGTGATCAAAATATTTCCGTATTTTTCCCTACTCTTAATTGAAATATTAGATTATATGTGTGTTACATATCGGTGAGTAAATTGTGCAAAATGTTGTCACCAACATAAAAATGCATAACAGCAATTAATTTTAGTTATGGCTGACTGTATTTGCAAACAATATACAATATCTAAATATCAGATCGGAAAACACATTAATTTGACATATCTCGGTAGAACTCCCCCCTCGTGTCGCTTTAAAGTACTACCATTTCCTAATTAAATCGTTCATATTAAAACAACGAGCGAGTGTTTACGTTTTACCGTTCAATTTACTTACTGCTGATAAATCAAAAGTCGCTGCGCCGAAGAAGAAGAGCTTTCAGAGCTTTGTTGTTATGAATGTCGTGAATTAATAAAGTAAACCCCAGCGCGTATCTCCCATATATTTCAATGTTGATGTTAGACCCGTAAGTCTCACCATTCCCAGTTACCGTATTCAGTTCGTGCAAGAAATTCAACATAATTAAATTGCCCAGGAAATTTTGCGGGACGCAGATTTCGAGGGGTAGATAAAGCTGACGACGACGCAGCCACGTTTTACTATTGATGAGGACGACTGACAGGCGTTCGGATTGGGATGGCTGACTGTTAAGTTATCCTTTCGGTTGGCGGACGAGAAGAAGAAATGAAAGGAGATGATAACGCCGCTTCGGAAATGAGGGAACGACGATACGGGAATGCATATAGAAGGAAAAGGATCGTGTACAACGGGCCAAAGTGAAATCAATTAAAATTAATCGTGTACCACCGCGTATATATACGATTTAGATTTATTGTTTGATTCAATTACGAGATACATTTTTAATTAACATTAATGATGGGGGTTACGTTGATTTTGATGTATTACTGTGCGAGTTTCGCGGTAGACTGTAAACGCAGGAGTCCCCGATTAATCTGATATGGAAAACTTATTAAACGTGGACGGATTATAAACGGGTTCGTTGTATTTTAGCACGAAAGGATAGTTTTTGTACACGATAGCAGAGAATATGTGTATTTTCGTATTAAAATGTCAAGTGTTAGCTTATATCAGATCGACACGATGCAAACACTGTTAATATAATGTTAAATGTAAAACAAAACCGGCCATTATGCATTGGTGAGTTTGGTTTTGTGATATATGTTTTTTTGTCTTCTGACGGGAGCTAGTTTCAGCGACTTCTTAACCTGTACTACTTTGTATAAATATGCTTAATAGCCTTGTTACAGCATTATCTCGCCGTTTAAAATCCCTCTCAACGGTGATGTGCGAGGGTCGTGGATTGCAATTTCTTGGGAAGCGGACAGGAACACCCTTTTTAGCGTTAATTGAGAACCGTCACCTGTGGGCCAATTCACAAAGTTAATCGACTGATTTTTGCAGCCTCCTAATGATCAGTACGTTGTTTCTTGACGTAGTAAACAATGCAGTGACGTCCGGATACATTGCGAGTTTTGTACTCGGAGATGGAGATGTAAATAAAATAAAGAGTTCTGGGCTCAAAAATGAGCCCTTAAGTTTGGTTCGTAGTATATGATCACTTTAGTAAATATCTTTGCATTGTATAAATGTATTCTCCAACGTTTTTCACATCTATCAGATTAAAGATAATGTAAGTCTATAATATTATGTATAAAAATTTATTTTTCTACAATATTTGATCTTCGGATATGACGGTCATCTTAACTTGGAACATTTTTTGAAAGCGCGTGGTGACCATCCTATGGCGCTATCCTCTGGTGGCTTAAATCTACACAGAACATCGGAGAAGCGTAGCTAAATAGAAAACGGTTCATTTAATTTGAGAAAACAGCTGTTAGATTAAATAAATTGCTTGTTGGTTTAGATAGGTTCCCAAAAATGAATGCGTTGAGTAAAAGAAATTAACTCGACAGATTTGCTTTGAACAAGTCAAAATTGGAAAGTAATTGGATTTTTTTTTACATCTCTCTTGACATTTTTTCCTCGACCATAGATTTCGATTATCGGATAAATTAAAAATATTTTGGTGGTTGTCGAGGATTGCGTATCGCGATGATATTTTCTCAAAATTAAATCAGACATGTTTGGCGTTACAAGGGAAAGATATAAACATTTTTCGTGCTAAAGATAAAAATTATTTCATTGTCGCGAGTTGGAGTATTGGCAGTCAGCGGTGGATTGAAATGAATTTGACAGTTTTGCACTTTTAGCAAACTTCCTTCGAGAAAATGAATACATATTAGCAAACGAAATTCGTCAAGATATTGTGGATCATCTTCAAAATTTATCCAGATCCATTAAAGAACATTTTCCATTTGTTAACAATTCCGAAATTAAGTAAACGTTTGAATTAAACATCCTATTCTAATTCAGGAAAAGCCAAAGGCTTTTCGGGTTCAGATTATGAAAAATTTATAGAATTAACCTCAGATGGTCAATTAAAGCAGAGATTTGAAGAGGTTTCGTTAACTACTTTTTGAGGAGATTTGAAAGACGAATTTCCTGAACTGTCGAGACGCGCCTTGAGAGTTCTCTTATCGTTCGTCACTACGTATTTTGCGATTTTACCACTTACGTTTTGACAAAAACAAAATACAGGAACAGACTTAATGCTGCACCAGATTTACGCATACAGTTATCAAGTACTAAGCCGAATATCGCTAGGATTTGCAAGAACAGAGTAAAATCGCACTGCTCTCAGTAGTTCGGGTATTTTTACCAAGAATTTTTAGATTTAATTTACTTATTTGCCTTTTTTATTGTATGTGCCTTTGTTACTAAAGACTAATAAATATTTTTTTTTTATGTGATGGGTGCGTAGTTGCAGTGACTCCGTAAGCTGTATCGCTTGTCTGGCTATCACTGCAACTCTCGCGGTGTAGTTTTGTGTGTGTATGTTGTGTTCAATTGGCTTTGTGACAGCATCATGTCGCCTTTTATGATGCCGCGCTGTTAATCGCTTTACTCCCAACAGCTAATGGCAAGTCGATCCGGGATTAAACTCTCTGAAAAAATATCACCGCCTCTCCAGAGAATTGAACCCCGGCGCCTATCGTCCGCTCACAACGATAGTCAGCCGCCTAACCACTGCGGCCATCGACCCGACTTGACAGATATGTATATTTTATTAATTTTGCAAAACTTACTTGCTTTCTTTTGTCGTCATTGCTCTTATATCTGGCAGTGGTGTATTGAAAGGAGTACTAACTAGTATCGTAAAATTACTAATCAATACATATTGTGGTAGTTGGATTTCAAATAGCAGATGAATTATATTAACGGAGATGTACAAAGAAAAATGCTTGTATTAATACAATAAATGGACTCTAGTAGTTCGACCATTTGCGATTAGATGGCGAACCAATTAACATCATCAATACCTTCTTGTCGGATGTCTATACAACCGTTATGACTTAGCGATTATTATCCAACAAAATGATACCTAGTGGTTCCTACTAAACATTTGGAGAACAGCGACAGGACATCCCTGGAGGAAATGACAAGATAACCACCGCCCTTTCGTTCTTCTAATCATACTTTACACTGCACAGGATAACTTCTGCAGCTAATATGTACAGGGCACTGAAAATAAATTTACTGTAATTATATCTATCTATTGCAGTTTGGAAGTTATTGAAAAGATAATTTAAAAAATCAGATTAGATTCGTAGTAATTTTTAAATAGTTATTGAAAATAATGTAATCGATTAAAAAACAATGGAAACAATATGAAGTTAGATGGTTCAGTTTGCTGAATATAAAGTTTTGTTCAATTTATCGGGTTACAAAGTGCGAGAAAGAGCATTTCAATTTCTAAAATATAACACTATTTTCGCAATAACCGCTATATTATACGTCAGTAAGGTATTATGCGGAACAAATAAAAATGTAACACTGCCAATATTGCGAAAGTATATTTCCTACTCCGCATACTCTCTCAACTATTAACTTTCGTCAGCAGGTGTATTTGAAACCTTATACCCACATCAAAGAGCTTTAAGGCAAGAGAGTAAACCGTATTATTCAAATGGATCCTTTCCGCAGTATAACCTAGCGACAGGCGTCACTCTATTCCAGGCTATTGACAGATCGACATGTATTATGTGCCCGTGCATTCACGTGGAAGGAAATGTCGGCATTTAAAGCGACCTCTACTACATTCAAAATTTGTTTCAAACGTTCTATGATGAGTGTAGTTTCAATTTAGTAGAGATGAAGGAAGAAGAGGAATATGGGAAATCTGCTAACTTACAAGTAAAGAATAAAGGCTACATCGATGGCATGTACACATTGATATATTCGCATAAACAAAAGGTTATTTGAATTGCGTTGAAATATTTGTTACGTTGCGTTTTTCACATACATATATCAATGATAATATTAAAGTACATTAAATTTGCGTTACCGATGGGGATAAAGTAAGATCAGAATTAGCGTTTTCGGTTACATATTTCGATATGTGTTACAAGGACAATGTGCAAGTCATGGTTAACAATAATCTTACTTTTTTGTTCTCTTTTATTGTTTTAGTGACTATTCTGACTTGGATGCAAAATATGTGTAAATATGTCTATTACAAACAACATTTCGAAAAATAATAAAAAATAGTTTTTGGCTAACGTTTAGTGTACAAGACTCTCTTGTTTCACCCCAATTAAGTGAATTCCATTTCCAAAATTCGCTCAAATTTGCCACACCCTCTACACGAAGCAGCACGTCACCCAACACACCAACAAGACGTTAACGTATAGGCGGATTTCACCAGCTGTTATATTAAGTGCAAAATAAACGCCACTGCCAATAACAGACAGAAGAGCCGAAGAGTACATTAAGCAGACTAGTATTTCAGCGAAGTGTGTATGTGTCAAACGAAATCCAATATATCAGGTTTCATTATAGCGTAGCGGGAGGCGCAGGAGGTGCCTAACAGGGACTTACACTACCAGCACCAGCCTCCTTAGCCACCCCATATCGCTCGCCGAACTCCGAAATTACATAAAATACATTTCCTGTGCTCTCGACGATGATGGTCGCACCTTTTTTTTCAGCTAGAGTCCCCTTTTTTCGTATCTATACATTCTTTTTCTCTTTTGCGCAAACAAGTATCGTACATTTAATCAAATCCACGCCTACCCTTCACGGTCGATCAAAACACATAAGCACGCAATAAAATATCGACGGCCTTCCTTTTGTTTTCGAGATGTTAGATTGAAAAAACGAACAACAGGAAGAAAGGAACGTGCTTCTTGGATGCCGGCTAAATGATGATGACAACGAATGGATCGTGAAACGATATGATAGAAGTACCGCCTCGACGCACGGAATTGATAAAAAAAACCGAACTGTAATGCATAGTGATTTCGACAAACAGCTGGAATTTCTTTGGCAAACTCTTATCTTGCCCTACATAGGCCAAAATAACGGCAGTTTTGTCTTTTTGTTGAGCAATATCCACGCAATTATTGGGCTCTTTATTTTATATTTTCCTTCGTAAAGTTTTCTTTGTGTACTGGTTGACCAAGCAACTGTCGTTCTGATGTCTCTTTGAAGTTCACTTGATTTATTTGTTTTGAAATCATTTGAATATTGCATATTTTTTTCAAATCTACCTAAATTTAGTCGCAGTTTATTGCTTGTTTAGTGCTCTCCAACTAATTTTAGTAAAAGTATGTGAGGTTCTGACGACTTTTGAGTAACTTAATTCAATTTAAATTTGTTGAATATTTCCCAACAAATGTACCAGATCGAACAAATCTTTTGCTTTACTAAGGAATCTAAGCGAACAATTACGTCGGCAATAAATATGTGTTAGCTTACATTTTTCATTGAAATCTACTGTTGATATTTCCGATTCAGTGAGCACAATAAATACGATAAAATTTGATAGTTCATTCATAGCTAATTCATTAATTAAAACAGGTCCATAGCCGCAGTGGTTGGGCTGCTGCTCAGTGTTGTGAGAAAATGCTGGATGTCGAAAATCAACTCCCTGAGGGGGTGGTGACATTTTTCTCGGAGAATTGTACCCCGATCGATCTACCATTCGCTGTTCCGAACAAAGTATGCACAACTTACATAACAAGAGTTTCAGCAATAGCCAGACAAGCAATATAGCTTAAGGAGCCACCGCGAGTAGCACCCATCACAGATTGAAAAGAACTCCAGTACAATATATTTCCTTGTTCTTGACAGTGCTCCATGACTGACATTCATTTAAACAGCTTATTAGAGCTTCCCTTCCTACAATAACAATATAGAACAAATGATAATCTTACATTTGGGATAAATTTTAAGCGATGGTAACAACAGTTTCTTTTGCTTTAGCTTTTATGCCAATTGAACTGAATCACTAGCCATTATACGTATTTTTTGAAACTTGAAACAGTGGTAATTTAGGAAGCGATAATGATGAAATTATGGTTTTTACCACTCATTTTAACTGATCAATATTTATCGTAGACTCTGAGAAAAGAAATTACAAAGATAGAGTGATACAGAGTATTGAAAATAAAAATTATCAACCCCCAACACAATAATAAAAATCGGTTTCATCTACTTCAAAAACATGTTAAAAATGTCTTTTTATGTCCGAGCTTAGATTTTATGAAGCAACAACCGTAAATTATTGGTAGCGAAACAATTTAATCGCTTGGATTCCTGTAGAAGCTTCCAAACATCTACTGCTTAATTCAAGATTCGTCGCGATTCTAATCAAGATCTCTTCTACTTCTTCATTTTTTACAAGTTTAAGTCATTCACGAGGATATTTTTTAAAAGCGAACCTGTTTTGCCTAACTGATTGAATATTCTTTGAAATACTTTTTGGTTTGGAATGATTGTGCTTGAGTTCTTCGTTCTCGCTGTATACAATCAGAATTGATATAATTTACTTTGGCACAAACGTAGAAACCTATCGCATAAATCACAGTTAGAAAACATTAAGGCAGAGCATTTTTAATAGAAAAAATTGCATTAGGTAGATATTACAAGAAATATTTTTTATGTACCCGAATTAAATATAACTTACAGTCATCGACAGATTGCCCAAAGGAACAAATAGGTAATGGCATGAAAGTAACATTCATTTCCAATACCTCGGGAACTCGCACAATATACGCAAATATACTCCTGTCTTTTCGGATTAAAAACCTATAAAGGACTGACAAAAAGGTTTGAATGTCTGAGTTCATGAATGTCTCACAAATTTTGAAATCCTACATAAATTTCTACCTTGTCCGTGCATTTATTGCCACCATATATAGTAAAAGATACCTAAAATACATAAATAATAACTGGAAGGCATCGATACCTATAGGCGATTCGCAGACACAGCGTAAATCAAAACTTCAGCTCAACTCTATATTTATGGAAACCCGAAAGAAGCATGGAACTCTTAGCGATCCTAATTATTTGGTAATCTGCGCGTATTCAACGTACTTTAAAGACTTCGATAAATATTAATTTGGAAAATTAAATATTCCGGAATTTAAATTAATACCCGATAATGACCGTGGATGTAGAGTGCTTGTCCTTCGTGCGACGTCTTAAATTAATTTTTCGTACAAGGCAGGCAACATCATCAACATCACCACCACCACCGACGAACACCGGTATAAACTCCATTTCTGCGATGAAATAAGTTTATGTTCAAACTCGCTTGAGCAAGTTAAAGGGATTACGGAGTTACGAACTGGCTCTTCTAATCGGATTTTAGTAGTAAAGTGTCAAATATTATGTTTTCTCTTTTGTGTGTGAACGGGCGACTTGATCCCAGAACGAGAACGTACACAGGAAAGCACACCAGTATACATGTAAAGAAAATAAACTATTTTCGAAAAATGCCTCTTTGTGGTGTTAGGCTTGTTTATGTCCGTACTTAAGAGGATGACATGACGCCTACACGAAAACACCCAAGGTTCTGCGGCGGTGTAAATTATGCATACCGCCTTGATTAATCCAACCATTTCACAATTACACATGCTGGTGCGTATAACGAAGCTCCACTAAGAGAGAAGTTTAGGAGATAAAAAAATTAAGTAAGCGTACGCTAATTCCAATTTGAATAAGTGGACAATTAATTTGAGATAATATTGTTTTTATCCCTTCATAATTACCTCATTTAAATGTTAATTTTAATCCGATAGAATGAAATATGGTGAGTGTATACTAATACACTCGCAAGAGATTTACAAGAAAGATTATTAAGAAAAAGAACTGCGGCTAAATATACTACTATATTAATATAATGCTCCAAATGAAATTGATAAAACATTTATGGACAGTAAAATTTTTATTGTAGTTACTTTATGTTTCCTATAAATTTTGAACACTAAACTACTTTAACCCAAGAGATCCAGTGAAGAACTTTTTATAAATTTTGAGGTACAGTATAATCTAAGGGTTGCATATTCAAAACTACTATTCCTCAACACTTCGTTTTACGCGAGGTGTCTTGTTAGTTTTGCATACAGCTGAATAGAGAGGGCTTTAACGTTTAATTAAGTTAATTCCGACACTATGCAGTGAGTCCTCAAAGCTGAACAATTACTCGAGAAAGGTGAATTTAGACGAGAAACTTTTACGAAATAACTGATATGAAACATTACTAGTTTGGAAATTTCGATCCTAAAAATAATCAAGTTAGTATAAATTGAATTACTACTGTAATTAAAAACCGTTTTGTCAGATTATTTGCTGCAAGAAAATGGTTTAACTTCCAGACATCCATTTGACAAAGAAGCGGACCAAAATCTGTTACATCTTTAGAAAACTTGAACGTTTTAGACTGGCTTTGGTGGATTTTTCATTTTTGAACTGATGTCTGTTTGGCTGTTTCCTCTTCTGAAGAAGTGACAGCATTGAGAATGTCAACATAGGATCTTCAGAAAGAACGGGGTATGAATTACCGGTATTCGGTTGATGATGAAATCCCATGCGTTTTCGAAACACGTGTCCCGAATAATTAATCAAAGTTGTGGTGTGTGGTGATACCGATGTTTATTGTTATTACGAGCCCACAGTCCTTGAAATTACTCTAACATTTAATAGATTAAAAATATCTTCAAATTTAGTCAAAATAGTATCTAAATATTTATAATTTTCTTCTAAATATTAACTTACACATTTAATTATTGTACTTATTCTGTTGATGATGAAATCCCATGCGTTTTTGAAACACGTGTCCCGAATAATTAATCAAAGTTGTGGTGTGTGGTGATACCGATGTTTATTGCTATAAATGTTATTAATTGCAATTAAAACTAAGAATTTTTAGATACGTTCCTATTTTATATAATAAAATACAAGAAAAGATGTTTTTTAGTTACTGAAACTTATCAATTAATTGTATTAAAAGATACTAATGACAACTTTTCATTCCCGAACGACGTTTCAAAATTGCTGCTCGATATTTCGTAATTCTGACTGGATATCAACTGAAAAACCTCGCAGAAATATCAAAACACTAGCGGAACATAACCTAGAAATAACCCTTTTTAGAACGATTTTTAGGTATCTTAGACTGATATCCGCAAGAAACGGGAGTCCGTTTTGGACTCAGTAAAACCTGTACTTTCCATTAAATTGCTAATAAATTGCCAATTCAGTGGTCGACATTCAGAAGTTTAGCCAATGGATTTACTTCAAATACAACGTTTGGTTGAAATTATTCCTCCAATTCCCATGAAGCTAAAATATACTTCACATAATGCATTATTAAATATGTACTTTTATTACTGCAAATGTCCACGCCTTAACTACAAAAAACTTATATGTATCTAATTCTTGCAAAATGGTGCACGCAGGTAGAAATGCACGTATAAACGCTTCATATACTTACACACATAATCTCGAACGCAGCTGCTCGAAATTTGCAATTCAGCTATTTCACAAATAGGGAAGTTATTCAGATCAGATACGTATTTTACAACAAATATAGTCTAGATTGTATTAAACGCATTTACTTATTCCAAGAAAATGTGTTTGAATCAAAACAGAAATATTCTAGCATTAAAAATATTTGGGTAAGCAGTATATTTTCATAATTCAAGAACATTTTTCTCTGTGTGTAGTGAGTTGCGCAGTGTATCCGCCCTGCTGTTATAAAACTGCTGAAATAAGCTGAAATCCATTAGCGAGCTATTTTTGAGCTGCGCATTATAAAAGGTTATTGAACTCTTCTTGAGAATGTTTCCAACAATATTTGAATAGTCGTAGATACACCCAACGTACTGTATTACTCGGAGCTACATACCTAAATTTGATCCTTAGTCATCAGTTCATCAGGTTTTGAAGTAGAAACCGCATAGCTCAGCTACTTAGATATATAGCTTTAAAATTAAGTCAAAATAAGATTTCCAGTTGCGTTATTGAAAATAGATTGTATAAATTGAGCGTCCCTATTATTGAATGGCGAACAGACCTCTCCATGATTTCAGTAGAGCTATGATGAATTCTACTAACACGCGACAGAAAAGTGTAAAACTTTCCAACTTCAAGCGAAGCAAATGACTCAGCTAAGCTAATTTTTTCTGATTTTATACTGCGAAAAACATTTTTCATAATAACCCATTTAATATAACACAAACATCTAGGCAGTTGGGAAACCCGCTTCAGAACAAAATAAATAAAAAGCATGCAAATTTTGTTCGTTTGAGTACTTCCTATACGCCTTTTTCGGTGATACGATATAAATTACCTTAAGTAATATATTTTATACGCAAACCTGCGTATATAACTGTTATTTTCGTTCGGAGTAAAAAAGCGAGAAAAAGGAAAATATTAGCATAACAAATGCATATTTTCCGTCGTAATACGCAGTTTCGTAACAGCGTTATGACAGCGATTCTCGCGGCCACGGAAAACTTTCGCGTAACAACTCTTAGAATTTCGCGAAATTTATTTAAAACATCCGAAAAGCCAAAACGTTAAATATAATACGGGCACGGCCGACTTAAATACATTATTATTACATAAAATATGCACCCCGAGAGCGCGTTAAAGTCGCATAAATATATTCAAGATGGCGAACAACCGGCGCGACTGCACGGTCGGTAATGAAGAACGGGTAATGGTTGTCTCTCTCTCTCTAGCTGCGACGTACCCTTGCTTAACTCGATTCAATGCGATAAAAATTGCCCCTTTCCGTATAATCATTCCTTACAAATAATCTTTAACAATGTATTATCGGACCCCTAAAGCGTCGAACATTCACGCGGTTATCCGTCGTGCCCCCTTCTAAGCTTAAATCACTCTGACCGAAAAGTACTTTTGACATGGATGTGTTCGAATGGTTTCGTTTTCTTTTTTCTTTTCGTCTGATAATCTCGGCTCTCTCCCCTGTATCGTTTTCTTTAGGTATAAAAGGCCTTTGTGATGGACGCTCAGTTTCCTTTTGCTTCATTTTAAATCCGCCACATATGGTGTCCATTTTCTGTTGATTATCTTCTCTGGTACGTAACCCGTAATTATGCGTAATTTATATTGGGTAAATTGCTACTAAATATTTTCACTGGAATTAATTTTTCTTTGAGGTGTTAACCCGGGAACCATTACATAGTATTATGTTGTTCAGGTTTTTTAGCGTGATCTTAATTTATGTGCAATGGAGAGAAACTAATTTAATTTATATTGTGCTTCTACGATTATCCACTAACTTAAACGATCGTGTGACTATAAGTACAAGGCGGCTATTAGAGATCAACTCTAATTACAAGGTTACATAACTTCTATTTCGTTGAAATTGAAATTTGTTAGAACGTGGTTCGTAGCTCTAGTTCAATTTGATTTATGTAACTGTAAATAAGACTGCTTAGAGTCGAAAAATATATCCTCTTTTTAGTTATTTTTTTAAAGCAACTCAAAGAAGACTTTTGAAGACGAATAAAAAAATAAACCAAAGCAAAGACCTGGCTGATTGTCAATAGTTAGAATCTGGAGGGAGATAAAGTCCGATGATGAAGTTATCAGTCGAGACCTGCAGTTGCTGTCTAAACTCATGCAGAGACGGGACTATACTGGTCCTACGAATAGGGGCTGTACGATAGTTAATCTGCAATAACGGCCTTGGTATTCGCCTGTCAAGTTATTATTAAGAATCATTCAATCTAGTTTCTTGTTAACTAGATGTATTTAGCATATATTTAGTAAAAGGGAGTAGTGAGTAAACAATTACCTATAGTTTAACAATCAATGTGTATCACAATCGATGGCAGGAGATACTTAAAAATCTATTCGTCCAAAAATGAAACGATTGCATAAGAGTATCCTTACTATTACTCAAAGTGTTGTGTACAGACTACTAATGCATTAAATCAAGATATAATATGGTCAAAATAGGCTGATGAGGAAACTCAGGATAATCTTTTCGTCGATTTTTCTGTGATAAACACAAGGTTAAATTTTCTTCAAGGTTGAGAGGTGAGAAGGTAGATGAGTCCACGATAAGGAAACCTATTTTGGATGCAAATGTGACTTGATGACCTTCAAACGATGCAACAACTGCTTGCTATCCAGACATTCAATGTTAAATTAATTATCTATCAATGAAATATATGATGCCTAAAAATATGCACTACAATCATATTTTGCTCGAAATAAAAAATCGTGGATGTGTAAAATAGAATCTGATTTAAACTACTAAAATATGTGTATATTATGTGTCGTTCATTTTTTTAGCTACACCGCTATTACTTTTTATTATTATTACATTACACAACAAAAATCTTGTGTTGAGGTTAGAAGCCAGATTTCCCTAGTTGTAGACTTCTGCTTTTCATGTATAGATTTGTCTACTTACAAAAAACATTTTTAAACCGTTCCAATACGTTTTCCACATTATCTTACTTGCCATAAGTGCAATGATACATATGTAGATAGGGAATGGCAGTTATAAGAAACCTAAGAAGCATGACTAATGTTCCCATTCGATAGGCGTAATCATTAAATTCTTTATAGAGTTTACTTAAAGCATCCTTTTATGACAAAAAAATCCATTTTTAAAATACAATAATCCTCATTTTCCCACATACGCGCATTGTAGTCAATGTCCAGCTGGCAACACAATAACATCGGGACCAAAAAGATTCGAAACACAGGTAGAAGCGTTTCTTAATACACATAGGAAAATGCCCCTCAACATTGATTTATCGATTTTGCAATTATGTAGTCCGGCTTAGCTTTTATTGTGAATGATATGCTTGCGTACTAACAATAACCCCCATAAATCTGCGAACGAAGCCACACATCTCCCTATTTTTCCACTGATATTACGGTACACAACGTCACTTTTATATAGTGACGTACAACTTCGCTGACAAAGGTCTGATATTATATAATGAAATTGAATTGGTTAGTTTATGGAGGCAGATGTGAGTTTCATACTCGAAATTATGGGGTTATAAATTTAAATTTCTACTCAGACGTGTTAAAAATTGATGTATGATTCATTAGCAGTACCTGGTTGATGTGTTAATTGGCTATAGTAATTATGTATGTAGGTGTTAATGCTGTAAATGGAATTAATTAAGCGAATGTCTACATTCCTGAGGCAGGTAGCAATATGCATATATCTTATACCCTTAGGAGCAAGGAGACCCGATCTCCAATATGTTCTGTTTGCAGACTCGCTTGAAATTCGGCGTGACGAGACAAATTTCCTGACTAATTTTAGTTTGAATGTGGGTTGTACTACAGTAATATGGAGTCTGACAAAATTAGCCTCTGCAGCTTGATTTATAAAATGAAATCGGTTGTTTCTACCGAACATTTCAGAAATACATTTCACGGAAAATAAAATTAGAACGTGCAAATTATGTATTTGTAAAAACAAATATCAATTACACTTTTACCGAAGTTTATTTACGTATATACAAACTATTACAACACAGTATATGATAGCAATCAAGTAGTAGTGTAGTAAACAAGCTTTCAGAGAAATCTATCGATGGCAACACTGTACCTAATAAAACACGTCAGTAATAAACATCTTGACCCTCTGCTCAAAATATATAGTGTTAAAAGTGATAGTTGGAGTCCCCTGCCCAAAATTAATTACTGTGTATCTGTCGTAAAATCAAAAAAAACGCTTCAGTTTTACCAAAAAGTTGAAGGACGTGCGTACCTCCAAAATGTGTTTTGCATTTTTACAGACGACTAATATTGGGGAAGAAGAGTTCTGCGTATTGTGGTAAGATCTTTGCTTCACAAGATGATTCGTCTTTTACTGATAATTTCTAATTTAGCGACGAATCCAATTTTCATTACTTGAGACGTAATGAGTGACCGAGCAAGATCGTCAAAATTTTTAGTATTTGGAAGAACGGTACCATTACACAGCGTCAAGGTTACGAGCTCATTGATATAAATAATCCTCCAGAAATAGTTAACCAAAGACTACAAAGTTCACGTTTTACACTAGAGAAATATTCCTACCCGTAAAATTCCCTTTCAATGATTAACTATGCGGACCCTTGAAGGAATGGGGACATCCATTCTCTCGACAATTAATCTATGCCTAACAGTCATTTCAAATTCTATCGAGAGCATTGTCCCGTTGCAAAGCTTGTCATTGTCTAGCCCTAAACGTTCGTATCAGAATAAAATGGAAATTGCGAGGACAGATTAGCTTCTTCATGATATTAACATAAAGAGTATATATTTCAGGTAAGTTTTTCTTATAGTGAAGGATTGTACTAGATAGCTGGTCCATCACATCTGCTTTTGTTTTATCACGTGATAGAACTTAATCAAGCAAGGTCTTTTTAATATTGCATTCATGTGTGATATAATAGTATTGTTTGTTCCTTCTGCGTGGTTAATCCATAACTGAATCGTAATGTAAAATTTGTCAATCTGGCAATGCAACTCTGTGGTAGGTGTTTTACCATTAGAAGTGACCTTACTATTGTCATTTTCTAGATTAAAACAATTGCGCTGATCACAACGACTTGTTCAGATTTTGATGTAATCGCTCTTGCATATTGTCTCTCGTACGCTATATTTGTTCATTGTTTTCTCTTATGTTTGCCAAATTTTGACGTGTCACTGCATGGCAAAATTAATTCATTTTCTACAACAGGAGGTCTCAGAGGTGCTTGTTGTGTTGTTGTTTACTTATAACCCCACAATTTTAATTTGTTTTTTTAAATGAGACAATTTGTGCTTATCATTAAACGTGAACTGCAGATGATTCTTATAGATAATAGATAATAGAAGGTTTTCAGAAGTGTACCACATTGCTAATCTTCACAAATGTTGAACGAATACATAGCAAACTGAACTACACTTTATATAATATAGATTTTTTTTTGTTTGACAATGGAATAGTATCGCAATTTATTATTTGTGAATGAGAATTTCAGTTTCCTCTATTAGGGAAAGTTGTTTTTATATAAAAATAAAAGTATCCTGCGACAGTTTGATGCGAAATATGGATCATGACATCTCATTATAATTCATGCTTGGTATTGCTTTGCATTTGGTTTCATTCTGTTTTTTTTTGTCTACATCTGTATTATCGTTTCTATTAAATAAGTTAAACTTGCTTTTATATGAAAATAGCAGGTTGACCAGGAACTCGTTGCTTACGAAGTATAATTCGTAAATTAAAGTGACAATTTACATGACGTAATACTCCCTTAATAGTATCTGACTACATTGAACCACAAGATTGTTTACGTACCATTATGCTTAACGAAGTTAATTCTTCTTTTTTTTTCTTTGTACAAGATATTTCAGGTCTTTCAACTTTCCAGGCCGATAAAATTAATACAACACTGTATGCCTTCATTATGCTTTATTTATTCAGTTTCTCTTTTTTTATATAATGTAGACATATAAGTATAAATTATACTGATTCAAATTTGCTACCAAAATCAAATTTAAATCCTCTATAAGGATCTAACTACCCATACTAAATTCTATTCCACAAGTGTCTCACATCTATTAGGCACCCTTGCTACGAACAAAGGGCTCTAAAACTCATATTTTATAACGCAGGTGTTAAATGTCAAGTTTGGTAATATTTTACTTAGACCTTGTAAGGACCAGGGTTGTAGTAAATTAAGTGATGGTCAAAAATATGAGGGTACACTAATAACTAATAACTACGACAATATGAAATTATAAATTAATGCTTCAGCCTTGTTTGAATGACATTCTTTTTCAATCTGTTTAAATAAGAAAATGCGAATGGATTTTCTTCCTCTAGATAATATACGCGAAAGCTTTGTTTGAACATCGAGTATTGATCCCAACCGGGAAAAGATAACATAAAGCGAGTATACTTAATGCGCTTGTGTTTGTATAAGCGAACAATACCTGTTAGTTCAAGAACTGTGTCTACAAACTTCAATTTGTAGTGCAGTTTAGGTATGTATACACGGTGTTATTTGAAAGATAATTGTCTGTATGCCTGTATCTGTAATATGTCCGACATATATGTAAATGCGTGCTCTACCGTTCATGTATGTGTAGTATGGTACTTTTTTAAGTGGTCTCTATTTTATATACATATAAAGATATTGAAGATAATTTATGTAATAGAGGTTACTAAAAAATGAAAACTATAATTTAATCTTTTTATATATATATGTATAACTGATATATTTATATACTCTGACATCTTTTCGTATTATGTAGAGCACTTGTTTATTGTATCGACTAACATTGTAGATCTTCAAGTCGCATACTTTACTTCTTTCTCTATTAATCAACATTACATTTCAGCCCTGTAATCCTGTAAACCAACTTCAAAATCTATTCTTTTTTTATATAACTCCAATTCTCAAATTTCCTTTTGTGTAGGTCATATCCATTTTGAAATTGTATTTAATTTATTATTTTTAGAAAACCGATGCAGCTTTTAAACATCTTACACAGGCAATGAAATTTTTAAACCAATTGTAGTTCTAGTTCATGAGATTGATGAGATAATGTCATTTCTTTTCTTCAAATAAAAGATCTGTGATTTTTATTTCCAGTGGGAAATAGGAACTTATCTAAAACTAGACATGCAGTGTATTAGATATGACCTTTCCAACCATGCAGAAGCTATGAATCTAGCTATAATGGCTCTTTTCTTCGTTTTTATCTGATATTCAAGTGGAAGTGAGCATGTTAACTGCAAGTTTTAACAAAATAACCAAAATTTTCAATTGACTGATGCAGCCATGTGGTAACTACTAGACACCTTGAATGGTTATTGTGAATCACTGTACCTTTAATTCATTTTTGAACCTAACAAAGGCTCTCCGGGGAATTAATTTTCATAAGATATGAAATCTAGAATGGCCTACTGCATCCGATTATTATTTTTGCTAGTAAGTCAGTAGAGCTCAATGTTCCTCACGTAAGCACCTTGGTCATTGGGTCAGAGTTGCTACCCCAGAGGAGCAATGTCTCAGTCGGATTCCATTGGCTGTAACAACAAATTTCAAGGTGAAGAAATGAAAAACTGCCGCTGATACTGCCTGAGACAAGAGTGTCCCAGCAATTTCCAATATTGGGTGTTTGGGTAAAATATACGAAATTGCGAAGGCCAGCTAATTTTGATATATTCAGAAATTACTACCTAATTCACTGGAAATGCTTATGATTCAGACTCCCATCTTGCTTCTATTGACTGTTTTTCTACCTACTAGAGAAATTGTCGTGAACTCAATAGGAATAAGCTTAGTTGCAATAGTGATTGCATAGATACGCGATGCTATACCACTCCTCATTGCCTAATATTGCGTCTTTCTATTTTCGCCAACTATTTCTTCAGCTGGGAAAAATCTGCCAAATTCCAGTTGCGATTCGACCACTCATCTCATCCCTGATAGCATGCTTTTACTACTAGCTCAATATGAATTCGCCACAATAGTTTTTTACCAAAGCTAATGGTATTGCTTGGTACACCAGAGGATTATGTAATGGGCAGACACCTTTATACCTTGTCCTGTTTGTAAAGATAACGACTCTCATCATGCTACATCTGGAAAAATATACTTAGAACAAATGGTTATATTATCCGCGTGCTGTTCAAATGTAGCTCCATTGATGTGTTGTACGATTATATAGGTAGTGAAATAGAATTGGACTAAAAAAAATTAAGTATGATAGTCGTTTCTCCGCAGTAGCTCCAAAATCTTCGACAATAGTAAATTAAAAGTATATCCGTTTACTTTGATAATGTTATTAGAAAAGTAATTTCTTCCTTTTCATGCAGAAGGCAGCTATTAGTTTTTCTACTAAATATTACTTAGAAAGAAGTATTTTACATTGCAAGAATTGTCTTGAAGTACCCCAGATTGCTTGAGGCAGACTTAAAGAAATTTAGTTCCTCTGTGTTTATATCTTTGCTAGCATACCCTAATTTTTGTTTTCTGTTGTACGTCTAGCTTATCATTTATCATATAGCTGACCATCCAATTAGTGCTTACGGAGCTAATCAAGTGTATAATTTACTAACTGTTTTACGTACCATATTTTTATCTAAGATTTCAATGTTTACAATTTTTTAAAATTGTTTGTGGAAGTTTGGAAGAAACTGAAATTTGCATAATTTATCAATGTTGAATGCACTTGGATTATTTGCTACAAACTTAGATAAATAATTTTATATGGTGAAGAACAGAAAGTTGTGAAACAAACTTTATTGACTTGGATTAGAATGGCTTACATTAATTCAATATTTATTGTATTCTTAACCTTAAAGCACACCTTTATCTTCAGCTTTTACGATGTGTTTCGATATGCAAAATGCGTTTTCTAGCTTTGTATATAGGAGGAAACGCTATAATTTACTCCTCACTTGTCGATTCGTTATCTTAATTACATAGAACGTAAAACCAAGTGAAAATGCATGTATACATATTTGTGTCGCAATGCACTGTAATACTACCCAAAATTTTCCTATAATTAAAAAAATCACTTTTTCTCGCCATATAATTGGCTGTGGAAGATACCATCAACGTATATAATTGAGATTGATTATCCGCCCATATAATATACAAACATACGGATCTATGTACATGCAACCGTATACTCGTAACCGGTAATTTTGTAAGAAATCCAAACAGTTTAAACGAATACGATGTATCGTAAAATATTATAAAGGGTAGATAAAATGTAGAGGCCCAACGAGCTGACTTCGCCTTTCTACTATCATCAATCATAATTACCCAATTGGCTTCACAAATTATCGCTCGTCTAGTGAGAGAAAGACCAGCATCGACATGAAAACGCTTTTCGGTATGGCGACAACACCATGTATTTCGTAATGTTACAGTAAGTGTTAATAGGATGTTTTTTCGGCATTTTAACAAGGATTTCTCAATACGATCGTGTCCGAAAGCCTTTCATAAAGTGGTAATAATTGCGTAATTTGAAAGAATAATTTGTTAGAGTCAATTATAGGTTGCAAGAAAATAGTTAAGTTCTAGGAAATAATTTCTTGCAAAGTAGCAAATTTAGTATATACATACATACTTACACGTAAAATACAAAACATATACAATTCTTGTCATCCGCATCATTTTACTGCACAAATACTTTATTACATTTACATCATACACATTCGTTGCTTTGTATCATTAAGTGCACGTGCTTTATATAAGTTGCCACACGCGCTCAGTAGCCTGTCGTTGACAACAGCTTGGAATTTAACACCCAACCAGTCCAGTAAAGTAGTATGGGACTAGAACAAGCAGCAAAGTCTTGCTTTTAGTTGGGAGGAGTCCATCGAGTGAGTAGTTTGTTTAGCGAAATATTACAGAAACTCGCAGTACATCGAATCGAAATGAAAAGCAAAATCACGAGAAATTAATTAATAGTGTTTAATATTATTAACAAGCTGCTTTAATTTGAATGCAACTAACTATCTATCACCTATGTATATGCTGAAAATTTAACAAAGGAATTAATCGCTAACTAAAGTTAGAGGTTCGGAAATGAGTTATTTGGAAATTGTGTATGAGATATTCAATAACAGTTGTTTTTTATCATACCTAAATAAACACCGTGTTGGCATAGAAATTATTTTATTTGAATCTACGCACTGCATTGTTGTCTTGTTGAAAGGAAGTTAAAACGGTCGACAGAAATTTGTCCTCAAAATTATAATGTAAGAAAAGTTTATGATGATCTACCTTAGTGTTTTCAATGTTTTCGAATATATTCATAGATAAATTTTTACACCAATTTAAAAATCGCTTAATTAAAATTTTACAGGATTTATGGATGGAAATTACCTGATGCTCAATGTTCAAACTATACTAGAAGATAGTCTGAAGGCAGCTGTTTTATTCTTTATTAATAGTATATAGATTTATTTGATTCATGATAAATGATAATGCGTATAGGTATTAGTATATGATCTCGTAAGATATCAATATAATAATAATAATAATATGCGTTTGTTGCCCAACAGATAGTAATTACAGGACAAATAAGGAATACATTGTGAATACATAAAATACGTAACACACAGTACAAACTAATACAGTAATAATACGAGTAAATACATAGGTATACAGATCAAAACAACAGTTAATCAGTCGAAGCATGTATCCACAGTGCGCGCTTAACAGCTCTGTTAAGCCTTATATATAGATATAATATAACATGTACCGAAAGGTTTAACAGAGCTGTTAAATCGCGTACTGTGGATACA
The DNA here is from genome assembly GCA_023690525.1 of Holotrichia oblita. Lineage (NCBI taxonomy): Eukaryota > Metazoa > Arthropoda > Insecta > Coleoptera > Scarabaeidae > Holotrichia > Holotrichia oblita. The sequence continues at coordinate 70,712,219 of CM043015.1, forward strand.
GACTTCGACTGAATGTCTTACTATGTTTACAAAAATATCTGGTATATCGGTGAACGAAACAGGAGATTAGTTGGCGGTGTCGGTAAATTGAAAGTATGTATCTTCAGATCTAGAAGCCATTATTGGCACGTTAAACATAACATACGATAGTAACTCAATACAATCAATCCTATTACCAAGTAACCTGGACAGAAATCTTACACTCAGTCAATTTCTTCGATCGTCAATGATTGCATTTGATAAATCCGGAGATCATTGTATGATGTACCCCAAGGAAGATATACTCCGTTTATTGAAAATGATAGAAAGTTAAGAAAGCGACGTTGAACACGCTCGAGTGGTATTTGTTGAGAGGCATAAAAGGGATGCCAAATAATCGAGGAAAATTCCAAATTAGGTAGCACAAAAGAGAAATAGAAAGTTATTAAAAGTGATGTATTAGTAAAGTATTTAGACGATCTAAGAACAAATTCCAACATTTAAGAAGCAGCCTTACAAGTCTCCCCAATATCCAGGTTAAATGACGCGGATCAAAAAGAACAGCTAGGTCTGTAATACTATTTGTTTTAGTGAGAGCATTACCATCAATGTTGTAAGACGAACAGTGCGGATGCATTTTACGTGTAAAGGAGAGAAAATTACATTTGGCTATGTTAAGAATTAAGTTATTCACTTTAGACCAATTTACAAGAATATTGATATGGTTTAGTAGGTTTTTCATGTCATTCTGGTTAGAAATACTGGAGTATAGCTTTACATCTTGACACGGGAAAGACTGCAGCAGATCATTGATAAATATAATAAATAATAGTGGTCCAAGATTAGAGTCTTGAGGAAGACATAATTACATCTATTAGTTAAGTAGAATTCAATTAAATTGTACCATCTGGGAGAGCAACCGAAAGTTTCAGGTATCAGTAACAGCGATTTATGACTTACTGTGTCAAAGGCATGTGAAAAATGGGTAAAAATTACATCGATTTGTCCTTGGTCGTCTAACTTTTCGCCAATATATTGTGTAAAGCAAGCTAGATTCGTTACTGTGGAACGACCAGTCATAAAGCCATGTTGAGATGGTGATACAAATGATTTAATGTTTCTCATTCAGGAGAGCCACATTGCCTTCATTTCTGTCAAGAAAAACTATACATTTTGCCAATTTTTGGTTATTGCATTCACATTTTATTAATAATAAATAATATTAATTTTGTATCTCATTTTATTTCGCGACGAAATATATTCAAGAGCTTTTCACATAATCATCTCAGATTTAGCACTTCATTTATTTTAGAAATCTCCGCAAGTCCGATAAAGTAAGCAATATCCTTATTGATGGATACATTGTCTATTTACATTTTTCGCTTACAGTATGTAGTATTGGAAAATCCTATCTTGGAAACTAATCATGTTCCTTCCGTGTATAGTCGTCTGAATATACAGCATTTGTTCAGGACAGCGACCTTCTACACAATATGCAATAGGTACTGGAGGGTGGACATTGTCCACAATTACAACAGAATCGCCAAGATGTAAATTCTTGTGAACCATAAAATTCTAATCTTAGATTACTTTTCACTTTAACTACATTTTAATTAAATTCTATCACTATTTACTTGAATATATTTCAATTCGTCATTAGGCGAGGTTCATTTTGCGTTATTTTCTTGAAATCCTGACGAAACACATACATGGTTCCACTAATTTAGGATTGGTTCACTCCTTATTCATTTTACATCTTTCTCTCTCTCTCTCTCTCTCTACATCCCGGAAGTAATTGCGTATCAACATCCAATTGAATTTTTTATATAACTCGAAGTTTGCACTTCCCTCTAACGATCGCAATATAAAGTACTAATCATTAATTCAATATTAATATAATATTGAATTTCTGGTATCACAACGTTCACTTGATTTTAAAACTATGAAATACAAAGTAAACCTACAAAATTGCACAAGATTCGGTTTTCCTATGGCAGAGGCAGGGTATAGTTATCTATGATTTTTTTATTCCTACAGGAAATCGGAGATTAGTGGGTTTCCGAAAATAAATACATTATCTTTGTGAAAATACCGGGGAATGATTGAGATATTTAATTGTTTACTATAGCATTTTCACAAGATTAGAACTTTGACTTCATGAACACGCCATTGTGCCAGATCACACTTATTTTTGTTAGCTTGTTGGGTGTGATTGTACAATGTCCAACATACATATAGATATATTTATTGTTCTTTGACTACAAAACGTCATTTATATTTACATGGTAATACTGCCAGAATTGTTATCTAAAATAACATTTTGATGCATTGCCACACTAAAATCAGTTCATATACATACATGTCTATGCTTCGTTCTTAATATCATTAAGTGGTAAGGCGAATACCAAGTGACGATGTATTTTTATGTATAAAAATATTTTCGCACCTTTCAGTTCATTTCTCATAAGTATAATTATAATAACGAAAAAGGAATCCTTTATTCAGTAAATCAGCTCTAACTCTCACTAAACAATTGTACGCATTCTTCTCTGCCATGATTATTATTTCGTTTCGCATCATCAAAAAACAACGTTTGATAAAATAAACACCATTATCTTCGGACAAGGTCAATATACACAGTACTGTATTCATGAGCCAAGAAAGGAAGAAAAATGCACTTCTTGAAATACGGCGTAGACCTTCACATACTATTTATTTCCAAAAGAGTATTATTGTGTGTTCGTTTGTCTCACCCGACGAACAGTACAAAGAGGAGACAAGCGTAACAAATTCACAATCCGACCGCTAGGGCGAGAAAATATTCATAAGTTTTCGTACTAAAGATGGTGCTTCGGCGACGGACGGCATACAGACACATCCGTTGCTTTGACAAACGAGCGATGTGGATTGTGGACTGCAGCTCGTATACTAGAACTACAATGAAGCGTATATGTCCGCATGAATAGCGTAATCAAGATTTAGATGCAGAAATATAATGGAATATTGACAAGCAATCACCGTTAGGAGAAATCGGAGAATAGAATAGAATATCCCCAATGACTATTATTATTTTTAGAGGCGAATAGGGTTTGGGATGTCAGTGGGTGTCTCTTTATGCGCGTGGTAGGGTAAGGGTAAGATAATACTGATTTGAATCCATACAATGGAGGATTAGTAATTTAGAAGAATATAAACAAAATACTTTGGGCGAATTTTCTGGGAACTTCTGTAAGATTATTGTTTTATTCTAGGGATGTATCATTAAAACTAAATAATTAAGTTGATTCATTTTTTTCAGTATTGTTGACGATTTCCCCTTTTTTCTGCTTGCTGACAAAGCTCTAACATTTTAACCAGAATGAAATAAACGAGCTTAATCGCAATACTGAAATAGTATAAATGTAGTATGGTTTATAATATTAATAACGTTTTGTATTAGAAGCAGGTTCTTGCTTCACTATGGCTAAACATGATAAATTCGGTAATTCATTGATCAACTAACCACTGTTTGATCATTTATTCATTTTGATATTTATAAAATCTTTTGATATTTGGCAGACATCATGCCACGTCTCAGTGAAGTCATCCACTATTGGTTTCTCCAACATATTCTATTTTATTCTTTGTGTAGCTCTACAGCAGTCTATGTTTATATTATGCACTACTTGCAGCAGTTTTATTTTAAACTTCATACTACTGTTGTTATACACAAAAACAATCTAGTGTAACGACATGAAGCGCTGCTTCTAAAACATACAAGTGCTTGGAAAAGATATATGCTATATTACCTCTTGTAGAGTATTCCACGTTATGACGTTAAGCACATGTATTTTACGAGGAACAGCAAAGCAAAGCGAACTGACACCATAAACAATACTAGAAGTTAAATTGTCTCAGATATTTCACCCGACGTTTGTTTGTTAATGCAATACGTGAAGACAATTGTACATACATTACCGATAAATCACAGTAAATGTCAAGGTGAGAGCTTTAAGCGCATGAAGATTAATGCGTCTATTTATGCAGATCGCCGTTACCGTATAGCTCTAGCCTGGTTACGTTGAAGTTATTAGGCAATTTGCATTCCTAAGGATTCGGTTTCAGAAATTAATGTGGCTGGTAGCTCTGATCCGGACAAGAAAAGTTGAAATAACTGGACATTGTGCAATCGGTATCGTATACATTTTGGTAATATCTTCGTGTAATAAATTTCACCACTGTCCAAATAATATAAAAGGAACGTATTCATTTGCTTTGTGCTATTTTTACTACACCTCACGGTACAAGTACTTAACCGTTTCCTTTTCTGGAAAAACTATAAATATGAAAATGACTTGGAACGTTGTGATCGCCACTGAATACGAATACAGGAATAATAAAACCTGTCTGTCTCCTTTTGTCTTCTATTTCTGTTGTAAATTTCGTCGCTCGTATATAAAATTTAACTGCGTCATATAAATGCAATTTTAATATTAAGATGATGGCGATGATGTGGTCAAAACGGCGTCACTTCTCTCATTATTCGTATATCGTAAAAACCTCCCCTTTTTAACGTTGACGACTATAGTTGATGCACACACTAGCTATTTTGTAGAAATGTCGGATATTGCCACCACGTAGTACATTTATTCTCCGTTCTTAATACAATTTCCCGTCCAGACAAAACATAGAGGCACGGTTATATAACTTCACTACACGTTACTAATAAAAGGGAAAAGAATGGTTAACGCCATTAAATTACAGTTTCATTATATGTACGGAAATATTATACCATTAGTAATGGACACACGTAAATCAACTGCCTAATGACCACTATACGAAAGGAGAGCTTGCTTTACGTGAAACGGAGAACTTTGATATAGGTAATAACGTTTTTATAACGAGAATTTGAATAGCGCAAATGAAATGGTACACATAAAGAATTTACTTCCAATTTGGTTAAATCTTTTGACGATTCTTGAGAGTTAGTTTGAGAAATTAATTCATAAACTAACTTTTCTTATTGATTGATTGATTACTATCAAGGCAGGGCAGTCTTTGGTTATCCCTAACACTGGAGCCCACTGGGGCTATTTTGTTACTCCAAACCTTGATTTCATTTTACTCAAACAGTTTAGTTCCTTCGATCTTTTTCATTGGAAAGCATCTTTTTCCACTTCATTTATCATTGGATAAATGAAGTGCGCTTTGCATAGCAACCCTACGTTAACTTAATGCTACGCATTTGAAGATTATATGAGAGTCTGTTTCCTCCTCCTCATTACAGAGTCTGCATAGGGGTTCATCTTTATAGATCCCCATTTTGTGCAGGTGATCTCTTAGGCAGCCGTGTCCGGTTGATTGATTGATTGATTGATTGCTATCAAGGCAGGGCAGTCTCTAATTATCCCTAACACTGCGGCCCACTGGGCCTATTGTGTTATTCCTGCCTTGATTCCATTTTACTCAAACAGGTTAGTTTTCTCGATCAGGTTTAGAAGCCTATTTGGTAAATCTTTCTCCACTGGTAGATCAAATGCGCTTTGCAAAGTAGCCCTACGTTGACTTAGTGCCACGCATTCGAAGATGATATGAAAGGCTGTTTCCTCCTCCTCATTGCAGAGTCTGCATAGGGGTTCATCTTTATAGATCCCCATCTTGTGCAGGTGACCTCTTAGACAGCCGTGTCCGGTTAATAGACATGTTACTGCCCTAAGCTAAGTTCTGTTTAATGCAAGTAAGTCAGCAGTTAATCGTTGTGATGGTCGTTCCATCATCCGTTTGCTGTGCATTCGAGCTACATGGTTCCAATTTAGTTGGTGTTGTTTTACAATCCACTCATTATTGCACCACGTACTGCATTCTTTGTAATACTTAGACCTAGCTGCTATCCGGTAATTTCATTTATGAACCCTCCCTTGCTAGCTGGTCTGCAGTTTCATTGTCTGCTATAACCCTGTGTCCCGGCACTCACATCAAGATGACCTTGTTGTTTCTAGGCAGAATAGTTAGCTTATGCAGACATTCCCATACTAGTTTGGAGGCTATATAATAAGATGCTAAAGCCTGTAAGGCTGTCTGACTGTCAGAGAGAACGCAGATTGCCTCCCCATTTCAAGAACAAATCTGTCAGGATATGCGCGTTATTTCATTTAATACCTGTTATTTATTAGTAAGAAAGAATTTGAGAGATGTGCAAACCACAAACTGTCAAATAACCTAAAACCAGGACGCTTATGAAAAGAGAATAATTAATACAACATTTGTTCATTGCTATGGTAATCATAATGTGATGATTGAATTTCGATTGTGCATTGTTTTAATGATTTCTACTAATTCTTCTAGAAAAAACACATACATTTTTCAAATAGAGCGAAGCTGAACTGGGGCATTTGTTAATAAGACACAAATATCAGCAAAATAATATTTGGCGAAAGATTGTCAAATAGTTAGTCAGTAGATAATAACTTCCATACGATATTTGTTACTACTCGAGAAGTTTGTATTTACGAATACTTCAATACATACATCGCCATAATTTTTTGTTTAGGCAAACTGATGCCAAATAATTTATTTCAGCGAGATTTATACACTGTTCAAATAATCTCGTAAGATACGATAAAAAGCGCAAAAAGAATAATAAACACTTCCACTTCATTTATTTTTGTAATTTTAAACGTGTGTGATACATATTACTCAATACAGAAATAAAAGCAAAATTCCAGTTAATCTACTGAAACTAAATATCAATTTAGTAAAATAAATATTCTATATATAAGATCAATATGAAATAATTCAAGACATCGAGTTATACATAGTTATAATTATTCCACGAAATCGATGATTATGAAAACTTTTGCAAACTTTTGTTTTGGATTAAGTTTCTAAGCAACACGTTTCAATCCATCTCTAAAACATACACGATGTTACATTAGAACAGGTTTCCTAACATAATTTTATTAACGGAACTGAAGTTGAAGAAATACCAACGTTTCGGTACTTTATGTGCCAATTACAATTTAAACATGGGAACTGTAAAAGATGTTTCGCCTAAGCCTTTTCGTTTACACTTTCTACTTTAAAAAAAAATACTGAAAAGGACTTTTTTGATACAATTACTTTAATAAATCGTACACAGAAAGAAAATGCGTGATCTGATAGTACACTGCTGAGTCATGTAAAGTTTCACATAGGAATTAACTAACAAAACTTTAATGTTTTGCTATTCAGATGTACCAATAAAAATGTAAAAGAGAACAATTCAAAGTCAGCAGCAAATTGCTTTCTCTAGAAAAACTCTTATCAGGAAGTAAGACGTACAGTTTGGGTGCTAAGTAATGTCCCCTTTGAAGAGCATTTCAAACTTTCTTGCGCTCACGCCGATTCGGTCGTTTTCGTTCGGTTGGGATAATATTCTGAGCTGAAGGCAAAAGGGAACACATTACTTAATCTACAAGCTGTACATTTATACTTTTCCGGATAGTTTATATGACAGGAACAACTTGGAGCAATCCAATAATTCAAACGTAATCATGACAATAGAACCAAATAAAAAATAATGAAATTAATAATGTATCCTGCATGAATTCTTATTTGCAATCTTACACTATGTAATTGCACTGTATAATTATATTACACAGCTACTAAACCAAGAAGAATAAATTGTTTAATTTATAAAAGAAAGCCAAACAATGAAGAAATTAATAACTTTGTGATAATTTTTGAGGTTTCAGTAACACTATGTAACATACGTCTAGAGATAACTGTTTCAAACGATTCTTTAACTTAGAAAATTTATTATACGTATACGTCTAAGTATTCCTAAAATAATAAGAACTTGTAATAACTTTGTTTAAAAACAAATACTACCTATTGCTACAGTAATTGAAACAGCTTTATCGCCAAAATATTGGACAGCCAATTTTATTAATGACGTTTGTTGTGCTTCTTAAAATGTTTCAATTTATTCTAATAACCTACAAACTAGGTAGCCTTCGGCATTTTATTTAGAATGTGTGATAATAATATGTTACAATTGGAGTGATAGAATTGATGCCTTACTGGAAATGCCTTAATGAAAACAATGAAACTTGAAATTACATAGGTGATACAATTGTGGTAAAGTTAAAGATACGTCAATAGACTTTTGCCATTTTGTTCAAATAAATTTTTTTCCAAATCACAATTCTTTAAAGACGTTCAATATAATTACGTTTAAAAACCCGTAAAACATCCACGAATAGCTTCCACGTTGAAACGAGTAATATATGGTAAAAGACTACTCATTAAACAGAAAAAAGAAGGTATTACACCCCAATGTTTATAATAAAACGCTTATTATAATACCACCTCAAGCACTATTCACCAAAGCGAATTACTAAATGCGAACCCAGATGAACGGTTTTGTCGTAAAGTTATTGAAGGTTATTTTAAATGAGCGATCATGTTGTTTTAATGAATATACATATCTGCTAACATATACTTGTAGACAATGTATGTACATATATCTTAGATGAAACTATGTTTTGTTTTTTGTTTCCCAGACAAATCACAGTAATTAAAACTGAACGCATTATCACTTAATATTTCGTTATATTCTTCTAAAGAAATTTAATATGGTTTAATGTAAAATCATTTCTTAATCTATCCTCATAGCGAAACTGGAAATGGAGAACAAAATTATTGACCTTACGAACACTATTTCTTTAGTGCACGGTCCATCTCATTAGGAAATAAATTCTCAGTAATGGGCACTGCTGGCTTGAGGCTAGACTATTGACCAGGAGTTAATCTTGACCTTGTGTGTAATAAAATTTCTTATCATTCTCAGAATCAACCTCTCACCAGTTTTCAATTTCGCTAGTACGAGCGTCCATGTTTGGCCAAAACCTCTTACTACTGTAGCTGATTCTTTGCATGGAAAGCAAGAGCTCCAATTACATTTTCGTAGAAATTCCCATAATATAAAATCTATTAACTAGTTTGCAACGAGTACGTTTGGAATAAATACGCTACGTACATTTTAATATAATCTATTATTTTCAATCACTATGCATTCCACAATTAGTATAATGCCTATTAATGATATAATTGTTAGACATTGACCTAACAAGAACCTAACACAGTGAACATAAGTAGGATCCGGGACTCATTCAGCATACAAAACAGGAAATAATGCAATTATCTTGCACATCTTACACTCACTTCGTGCATGTATAAAATCTATCAGCTTCACCATTAGAACAGATGCAAGCATTCTCATCACGCATCACGCCGCTCTTTATTATTGGCAATAAAATAATTAAGTACCCCTATACTACAAGCGTTCTCCTTATACACAAATTGCCGACGAGCTACTCCGTGGATTATAGACAGATCTGCGTAAGAATCCCGGTAATTGAAACGATTAGTTACTAAATACCCACAAGCGAATCCTTTCCTCTGAAATCCTCTCTTCCTCATCATAAAAACAATAATGCGATTCCAGCCACTCTGATTCTCACATCCATGGGGGAACAACTTCACGCGAAAATAACAAGCAGAGATGCAGCAGTTATACGTAGAGTTCCGTACTCTTCTGCTACTCCTTCACATCCTTATTTAATTGCACTTTAATTCTCGAGCTAAGAAGATATTTCGTCGCTGCGAACTCGAGATGCTATCATTAGATTGTAATTCTCTTCGTTTGAAGTTGTTTTGTGAGGGTCGCAAGTATTTTGATAGTAAAGATTTTAATATTGTACTAAGTATATAATTGTTGCCAGATTTCTCTTCATGTACATGTTGACTGAGGTTTCTCTTTGATTTACGACTTTTTCCTATACGTTTTAACCTCATTGGCCTCTAATGTCTCCATATATTTCGTAATGTTTTGCTGTGATCAACAGTTCTGTTTAATGAGGTTAATATATATATATATGCAATTTTTGAAGGTAATTACGAATATTTGTCTAGAGTTGCCTTCATAACTCTATTTCTATCGTTTTAGTCATCAATTTACTTACAGTCCCATTTCCTCCCAAAAGAATTTGACAATAAACTCCTTTAGGGTTTCTACTATTTTCTTATATTTTTGACGTATGGGTTGCAATTTTGACATAATCAGATTACAGGCTCTTTTAAAAAGCATTCAAAATATTGTGTATACGCATGAAGACTTAATAAACTTAATAAAATAATACGTACTTCTGTCACATGGTCTTCTTGTTTAATAGGAGTCATTCATATTTTTTGGAGAAACCTGAGAAATATGTATGCATACTTGGTAAATTACAAAACTTTCCCATCCACCATTGTGAAGAAGAATGTATTACTAATATCAAACTCTAAATATTCTACTTGAACTTTTCAGAGTATAGTGCTATTATATATATGCTTGAATGCACTCCACTTCATTCTTTATGCTATTGTTCGGTTTCTCCTCCGTTTAAATATCAATACGACGACAATATCTTGTTGATGGTGCACGTGGATTTTGCCACATTACCACTTTTTGTTCATTTCGAAGTCCGTGCAGTTGAATAGGCACAAGTGATGCCATAAAGAGATCAGAATCAGAAATAATGTCAAGATTTCTTTTTAAGAAACCTTCCTTTGTATTAGCTCTGGCGTGAAGCTTAGTCTAATCTAGTGTGTACACAATCTAAATATGCTGAAATGTAGATAGACAAACTCTACAGTCCAAGAGAATTTCCAAGCTTATTTCTACTGTAATTTCATGCTTAGGCTTACAAGCGAATTCTGTTCTTTTATTAATATCATATGATGATACCTTGTTATATACAGGCTAACAATTTGAACTACGAAAGCCTATTGATAGGAGAGGGTGGTGGGGCTTAAAATTAAATATATCCCTCTTACTATTGTCAACTTATTATATGACAGGGATGTCAGAGGTTATGTCAAATACTTTACCGAACCGTCAAACTATCCTAATGGAATACACAATTAATGAAAAAGTGCAAATTATATTTTGTACTCGCTTATCAAAACCTGTCACTTCACGATTCGATTTGCGTGCGTAAAAAGTCACTTTAAGCACGAGTGCGTAAAAGTAAAGTTGGTACTGCCTGGAACTTGATTAATTTAGTGACATTTTAAAATCATAAATTCCTAACCTTAATACTATGCTACCCAGTTCGTTGTTTTTCTATGAAAATAAAAGGAAATGAAATAGAAATTGATATATTTGGAAGGTATGTAATTCAAGCTCAGAACAGCAACAAATATTATATAAATTACCATTTTGAATTTGATAATTTTAAATTAAATGTCATTTCAAATAATCAATACTGCCAACTCAATTTTTTTAAATTAATATCAAGAGATTAGTAGTGTGTCATACACGAATACGCATTTAACAATATATATTATTATTATAGTTCTCGTACAAAAAATATTGTACAAACTTCGTGCGTGAAACATTTCGCGAATTCGTGAAACTGGTCACTCATTCGCGAAATATGATTTCACGCACTTGGTTCGTAAATAACTATTTTGTACTCGCTTATCAAAACCTGTCATTTCACGATTCGATTTGCGTGCGTAAAAAGTCACTTTAAGCACGAGTGCGTAAAAGTAAAGTTGGTACTTCCTGGAACTTGATTAATTTAGTGACATTTTGAAACCATAAATCCCTAACCTTAATAATATGGTCATAAACGATAACGTATTTAACAATATGTATTATTAATATAGTTCTCGTACAAAAAATATTGTACAAACTTCGTGCGTGAAACATTTCGCGAATTCGTGTCCACTGGTCACTCATTCGCGAAATATGATTTCACGCACTTGGTTCGTAAATAACTATAGTGGTTTTATAATTTGCCACAGTATTTGACATAACCACTGACATTCCTGTCATACTAACAGTTGACAATAGTAAAATGGATACATTTAATTTTACCACTCACTATCTTCTCCTATCAATAGGCTTTCGTAGTTCAAGTTGTTATCCTGTATATATATAGGTATATCAATATTTCGATGATTTACAATCTACAATCCAAGCTTTCTTTAGCAATAAATTCTGACATGTTCTAATGTTAGTAACTTTTTATACTATTGAGACAGCATCTCTTTTTCCAGATTCCTGCAGACTTACGGGAAGAGCAAATTTTCGGGAGCACTATGGCTTTCTACTAATTTGTGCGTCTGCAGTTTTTTTTTGTTTTTCCACTTTCGTGAGAAACTTTTCTCGAACGACAGCTACTGATTCATTTGTACAATATTTTACTTAATTTTATAGTTTATATTCCAAGCTAGCCATGAAGTTATTTAAATAGAACAACTCACTACATAACGTTAAGACGAAATCATTCATATTATGGCTATTTATCAATTTATTTAAATTATGGCCTGTATTTCATTTTCTTGTAGAATTCATTAAAATTTCTCGTGAAGGCGCACACATACGCATCTTAAAAGTTTGAAGGTTTCCGTGCTTTGACCGCGTCATAGTAAGCTCTCATAACAGAGACTTAGACTGTGGAAGATTTCGGTATCATCTTAAAAGTATTATTTTTTTAGACTAAAAACTGTGCTATATTACGTAGAGTACTATTTACACTACAACAAGTATTTGTAAACTAATATGGGATACCTACGCATTCTTGACCCATACAAATCAAATCAGGATGTATTATATATTGGTAATCAAAAATTTTGATTTATTTCGAAATTTTGAAATAACATTTTTGTCCAGTTAATGTCCAAAACTCGCCCACTGTTGCACGTATTGTGCGTGGAAGGTTCGCCGACCATTTTGTTTCACGTCGTTCCCATAGCTCTTCTGTATTAGCTGAGAAAACTGCATAAACTGACTAGGCAAACACCCATATATACTGTTGTTACGAGTGCCTTGCGTGTATGAGTACCTACACGCAAGAGCAAAATTTTATCATTATCCTTTGCCAATTCCGATATATGGTTTTTAGTCACCACTCCATTTTAGAACCGTTTGGAAAGCCGCTGCAAAAATATGAATACATATGGTTTTGCTTTTGCTAACCCATGAAACTTCGTTTGTTCCACTCAGTTTTAATCATGTTGTATATGAAACATGAGTAATTGCACCTTCTTGCCAAAGACTTTCTCATTGTTTTTGTAGCATAATTGTACTTTATGAGCTAGTTAGAAGGTTTTATCAATACTACTTGCCATGACTTAATTTTTAGTACGCCTTCGTTTTCTCTTACTTCTCATAGATTTCTTAACTGTATTACTTATAGTGCGAATATTTAATTATTTTTATACGCTTATAGACCTTTAAGTATGACGTCTTAAACATAGCCTAGTTGACATATTTGATTTAGATTATCATGATCTAATTTGCACGATAACAGACATAGGCACTTTCGTTGTTCAAAACTTAAAATCCCATATTTTCAGGGACGTATTCAACAAAGTGAAGCATTTACTGTTCTTACACTATCCTTTCAAAATTTCGACAGTACGGTATTGACTATGTAATAGGTATTGGTTTCCATTACAATGAAGGTCAGCATCCTGTCGAAAAAATAAATTAACTTTTGCTTGCCACGTTGCCACTAAGTAAACAACTTGTACAATCAAGTATCGTTTCGTAGCTGCAAGCTGGTAATACCTAGTAGGTATAATTCGTGGAAATGTGTATAAGCCTGACGGAACAAACGCACGTAAATAATACACGACATTGATACATTACCTTTACGCATGAAAATCTAAACGTATGGTGGCGCTGCAGTCCCGACGGCCAAGGGTAGTTATTATTGTCAGCAAATGGCTTTGTAATGTTATTTGTGGTCGTTTTCCGACGCGTCCCCTCAAAAGGCTATATATTTTTATAAAAACAAAATGCATCCTTTGCAAAGGGGGACGTCTACGTAGACGTCGGTTTCATTTGCACTAGTAGGAAGTATATTTTATTCAAGTAAGAAAATACGCATGTAAAAAAATATTACGTCTCATATTTATACAATAATTTCGTAAGCATAATTTATTGGTATCTTCGTAGCTTTAATCCGTAATATATAGCTTGTGTAGTATTATAGGTACTACTTTACATTTATATTCATCGGTTCGCTTATAAGAGGACAGCTTAATAAGGTAATAGTTCATATCCTGATGATGACGGTATACAATTTTGTTGTCTCTATAACGAAGTGCAACATAAATTTTTCTTCAAACGATTGTCTGTTTATGTCGTGCAATTCTAGAGCACGCGACAGCTTGTCGACATAGCTAGAATTGTATACGTTTTATTAAAAATTATTGGTTTTGCATGTCGTGCTATTTGTAAAGTAAAAGGACAAACTTTTCTTTGCTGTTATTTATGTTTCTTACGCGATACAAATTAGCGGACACGTAAATGTCATATTAGAAACGATTGCATTGTGCCTGTTGGTAGAAGGCGTTTTATAATCGATATTACAATGTCTGCCTGTACCAGCAACAAGTTGAGTGAACTGTTCTTAAGTGTTACATCGTTTAAACTTTGTTACAAATTTATTACTAATATGTTCTAGATTAAATTTGTATCCAACACAACAAAAGATATCGATCCATACGGTCACGAACCCAAAATAATTTTCTCCACCACCATGCGATTAGAATGTTAGTCTATATTTCTAATCTTTATTCCATCAATGGTACCTGTTCATGGAATGTATCATCCAAAAAATTATACCTTATTTCATGTATGTATATAAATTTTTCGGTTATTTCAATCCTGTTCGAGACCATTCGAAATTAGGTATGACTAAATATTATAGAAAGGGTAGTAAATTTTTAAGTGTAGTATGAAAATTTTCGTCTCGTACATACAGTAGAAAATGATTTACTGTGTACTGTATAGAAAATTGCAGAAAATAACCACATGCATTAGCGTACATTTTACACTAAAATCCATCCAAATAATAAAATAGAGCACAATTAATTGTATGGTGTCGCTCTTAACTATTTGTTAACTCAGCTCCTAATCCTCTCTACCATTTCTTAAGTGTTACACAATATTGTCATCATTGATGTAGCAGTGGCTGTATTAGTTGGTGTACAGTTTGGGTGTCATCGTCTAATTTTATTTACAGTATTGGTTGAATCATAATAAAGAACGCAATAATACTCGAGTAGATTGAATCCTAATGCTTGGGAAACACTAAGTAGTGAATAATTTATTCTGTTAGCTTTATTAAATTCAAAATAAAGTAACTACTTTCCTCACTTGGCTTTATTAAAATATACTCTAAATTTTAGTATTTAGATTGTTCAGATATTTTATACTAAAAACCGTGGGGCCTCTGTATACCCTAACTACATCAAAAAATGTAATCTATTCTTCCAACTGTGCATGGTTTGTTAGGCAGGCTAATGGTTATGAAGGTGTCACATGAACCCTTAAGCCGAATTCAAGTCTTGACGGGGGTACGTATGGTCTATTACATTTGGTGACATAATTTAAGAAACAAGTGTAGTGTAGAATTTCACCAGGCACCTTAGACCGAAAATAATCTTGAACGTGTGCAGCAAGAGAAGTTGCTGATATGGGTAGGTGGATTTAACTGGACAGATCTCTCTTGGCACGCGAACCGAAATCACAAGATAAGTTTGTCTTAGTCATTATCTCGCTGTTCTATACTTAACGGACATGGAAGTGAGGTAGAAGTGGGAGAACGTCCACGAATTTTAAAGACAACAAATTTCTTTTGTTATTTTGCACGCTAGCCAATCGTTTGGCAGCTTAGCCTAAACGTTATATAATAATAATAATAATAATATTTCTTTATTATTACCATAAATAAAAATACAAATGAACATCGAAGTAATGATTAAAAAAAAAAACAAATACGGTAATAAACGGTGACATTCAGACCATTGTGAAAACACAGTGTCTGTTTTTCAATATCACCGTTAAATGTAAAAATATGAAAATAAGTGCACATGAATAAGGCACACAGACAATATTAAAGGAGAAAAAAGAAGTGAACAATGAAAGAATACTTATATATAACACAGAAAAATAAAATAATATGAAATCAACAGCCCAGCACATAAAGAGAGAAAATAAAATTCGGGTTGCATGACAGTGTCCCACTATACCGCTGAGTCCAGCAACATCCGACGCATGTATCGTCTAAAGGGAGCTACAGAAGTGCAGAGGAGAGAAAGTGGATATGCGTTGCGAAAACGTGCGATATTGAAAGAGAATGACCGTTCGAAAAAGGCACTACGATGGGTAGGAGGTGTAATATAGTGGGGAAAGCGAATATTAATGTTATGCACATCGCTCCTAAATGTCAGTCTTTGATAAAGATAGGGCGGAGTCTTTGTTGTTAACACCTTATAGTAGAATGTGTACCGATGAAGCAGCCGACGATGCTCCATACTGATCCAGTCTAACTCCTTTAACTTGTGGGAGACGTGTTGAAACTTTTTCAATCCAAAAATGAAACGTATGCAAGCATTCTGTGCTACTTGTATCCTTCGCGATGTAACGCTGTCCAGGCAAGGACCGTAAACCACGTCGCAGTAATTGAAATGAGATAAGACTAGAGCATCAGATAGAAGACGCTTGGTAGGTATGGATAGATAATGTCTATGCGAATATAACATTTTCAGATTGCCGTAGGCATTACGAATACATTTCATAATGTGATCTTTAAATCTAAGACTGCGATCGAACTGCAATCCTAGACTCATGGCTTTCTCAGAGAAAGGCAAAACTGTATTATTGATTCTGATGGACAAGTTATCGGTAGCAAATGTAATATCATTTTTCTTTCCAAAAAGAAGAACGGATGTTTTGTTTGTGTTAATATTCAAGGAATGCTGTTCGGCAAAACCAACAATATTAGCAAGGTCCGAGTTAATAGAAGCATTGGCTGACGCAAGATTGGACTTATTAAAGGAAAGGTAAATCTGTGTGTCATCAGCGTAACAGTGGTAAGAACAATGATTAAGGCACTTATGCAACTTGGACGTATATAAAGTAAATAATAGTGGACCTAAAATAGATCCCTGCGGGACTCCATTTCTCACTGGGAGGGTATTCGATGTTTTGCCAGACAGCTCCACCTCCTGGCAACGGAAGGACAGGTAGCTTTGAATCAGCCGAGACGCACTCGGACCAAAACCGATGGAAGCGAGGATAATTAATAAGAGTTCATGATTAACGGTGTCGAATGCGCGTGAGAAATCTAGAAGTATTAAGCAAGTAATTTTGCCCTGATCAGTTGCAGTGAAGATGTCATCTGTCACGGCAGTTAGAGCAGAAGCACAGTTGTAGCCAGGACGAAAGCCAGACTGATAGGGAGGTAGGACCTCAGCTAAAGTAATGTAATAACGTATTTGTTCCTCTAATAATTTCTCAAACACCTTAGATATCGCACAAAGAATACTGATGGGACGTAAGTCCGATAAAGATTCAGGGCGGTTTTTCTTGGGTAGAGGTAAAATCCTAGACTTTTTC
Source organism: Holotrichia oblita (assembly GCA_023690525.1). Lineage (NCBI taxonomy): Eukaryota > Metazoa > Arthropoda > Insecta > Coleoptera > Scarabaeidae > Holotrichia > Holotrichia oblita. The sequence continues at coordinate 70,729,623 of CM043015.1, forward strand.
CAGGCACTGGGAAAACAGCTACCTGAAATGGACGCGTTGCAAATATGCGTTATAAAGGGCACGATGAAGGGGCAGCATAATTTAATGTGTTCAATGCCAAAGCCATCACACCCAATGGACTTGGAGGACATTTTGTTTATAATGCGGAGAACATCGGTATCAGTTACGCTATGAAAGGCAAATTTATCACTAAGTGCCACATGGCTGTTTGATTCAAGGTTAGCGTAAAAATTAAGAAGATGAGGATGAGAATTTGGGGCTACAGGAGCAGAGGTGAAAAAGTGGTTTATGTGGTCAACATTGGACAGGTGGTCAGGCAAAGACTTATCACTGCTAGAACCTGGGAGAACATTAAGAGCTTTTAGATCTGACCAGAAAGTTTTTGCATTTCCAGTTCGGGCGCGATGGTCCAGGTAGGCTCTCTTTTCCCGCCTGATAGCACTGGTGGTTAAGTTTCTAAGGTTCTTGTAGTAGGAGAAATGCGCCGGATTACGGGTTCGCTTAAATCTCGAAAAGGCTCGGTCTCTAAGTTTCTGCATCGTTTTAATCGTATCCGTTATCCAGGGCTTTCGAGGGTGGCTAATTTTGCATGTGCGGTAAGGCGCATGAACATCAAGCAAAGTGATAATAATAGAATTAAAGATGCCAACTTTCTCATCAATGTCGCAGGTGTCAAATATTAGCTGAAATGGACTATTGATTAAATGGAAATAGAAGTCATCGTAAATAAAGTGTTTGAAGTCTCTGTATGTTTTGAGGAAGGGCTCAGTACGGGGAACAGGTATATCCATTATGCATGACACAAAGCTATGATCTGAAAAACCATGAACCATCCCCAGGCGTACGTTCGCGACTACTATGAAACTAATAACTTTCAGTTATTATTTTAAAAATTCATCCTCAGTTATCTAACTGGTACTAAACTGTATTTATTTAAATTTCTTCAGAATCTACCGTAAAAACTGAAATAAGTATATACATATGTATGTGCATGTCCTTTTATGATCTCTAACGCAAATGACAACACTGTCTCGAACATACCTAAAAGCTTTTCTACATCAAAGATCTTTCACAGTTGGATAGCGCGCTCTCTTGTTGCAACATATTTTTTTCATATACCTACCTACCTTGTAATTTACACTGTAGAGATATATAATCTCTTTTTATTTGCCAGCGGATGAATTCAGGAGACGGATAGTTCCGTTTTGTATGCCCTGTGATTCCCAGACAATTTCCTGTTGTGTACAGAAAAACACGGACTCCTTTATTCCTTTCTATACACAGTCCTTTGTTGTCCTGAAAGTATTATTTACTTGACAGATTGCGGTACGAAAGTAATTTTTGTCATATCAACGGTGATATAGCATCAAACGAAAGAAGTTGAGATCCAAGTATTGGGCGAAAATATCTATGTATGTATGTACGGAGCATGTGATAAATTTTCTTGGTAAACTAAACCTTGTACGTGACAAATGTTTAGCTATTGTAGTAGTAGTAGAACATTTATTCAGACGACATTAGAGCAGCAACAGACTGACTTCCCTGTTTTGATATCCATAATTACATATAGACAATGAACATGCCAATTTAATTGTTGCAGCATGTGCTGCGCTTTGTGTTGATCGAAACAAAGAATTAAAGGTCAAACTCATTATACACTTGCATAAGTGTTTTGATAGCAGACATAAAATAATGCGCTTACTACAATCGCTAGCATTCATTAATGCAGCTTAGTATAGTGTTTTACAGTATTAATTATTTTGCATCGATATCTATTTTACGAGCCACCTAATATAAAGCAGACTTATTGTTAATTTGTGTGTTGAATTTAATGACTAGTAACCATATGTAATAGTCGTACTTATAAAACTAAAAATCGTAATCGTCATAGAAGAAAAGCAATTAAAATCGTGGCGTTATTGCCAATTGTTTCAATTTACAATTTATGATTGTCTTCAGTTTAATGAGGTGATAGCAGCTCTCAGTTCTATTCTTAGCGTCACAGTTTAATAACAACCTGACATTATTTGAACATATGTACGTTGCTTATAAGAAACAGGAACCTTTGACACAAATTACGCAATTACATATCGTAAAATCGATAGGTTAGAAAGATTTAATAACCGATTATGATTTATAATCTTTAAAGTTTTGATAAAACTAATGGTTTAGTCTTAACTTTCACCATCACGTGATCAAGAGAGCACGCTATTGTTTCATATAGGGCTATGTGAAGTCACTGTGATATACTGACAAACCACCAACAACCGAAGTTAATACAAATACTGTTGAAAGAACTGCGATAGCATGGTTACCTTGGTTATGTATGTACCCACAGTCAGTTTTAAGAATATAGTATCAATACCGTTTTTACAATTAGTAACAGTGTTAAGTAAGTAAGTAAGTAAATTATTTATTTAGCGTTAGCTATTAGTATATACACAGATCTATACATATATATATATATAAATAAATATTTCTTACTAAATTGAATTCACCCTATGCTAGTATATCATGCCTAATAGATATAATTACTACATTAGAAATGCGTTAATGTGTATCTATAAAGTAAATCTTTGAATACATTGATATTCATAGCATTTTTAATATCGTGCGGTAGGTTATTATAGAGTTTTAGTCTTTGAATAAATACATTTTTAAAAGTTTGTGTTCTATTATAATGATTTATATAAAAATTATTTATACGTCTAGTTTCGTAGTTATGAATCTCATTGACAATTGTTATTTTTCTACTAAGATAACATGGAAACATATTTATTTTCAGTTTGTGCACAAATATTATACTTTTGAAGTAAATTCTTTGTCTAACATTCATAAATTGAAGTGTATCTAACATAAGTGCTATAGTATAGTAGAGTATATCGATCACATTTCAATATAATTCTCATAGCTCTATTTTGAATTTTCTGGAGTTGCGCAGATTCATTTATATTGAGATTTAATAATATTGTAGTACAGAACTCAATGTGTGGTGCAATGATATATAATAGTGTCCTAACATACGTCGATAAATATTTACCCACCCTGTTAAGAAACCCAACCTTTTGAGACATTTTATGCATTATATATTTAGCATGTTCCTTAAAAAGTAGATTTTTATCTATTACTACATCTAAATATTTTATGCTATCAACTCTCTCCAGTTTAAAATTACCCATTTTTATATGAATGTTACTCAAATCAATATTATTAAGTTTATACATACTAGCTAAAACCATAAATTTGGATTTCTCGATATTTATACTCAAACTATTACTATACAACCATTTACATAATAAATCAAGCTGATTATTCATTGTCTGTACCATTTCATTTAAATTGTTACCACTAATGTAAATCATAGTATCATCAGCAAACATGCAGATGTCTGATTTATTAACAGTTGTGATCATATTATTATCATATAAATTAAATAATAATGGTCCCAAAACCGTTCCTTGAGGCACACCGTGACTCACACTTTTTGAACATGATTCAACACCATTGTATTTCACTTTTTGGGTTCTGTTATTTAAGTATGAACCAAACCAATTAACACCATTTTTTCACTATCAATTTCCTTTAGCCATTTGTCACAAATGTCAGCTACTGCTGTTTCACGTGAGTGTCCTTTTTTGAATCCCGATTGATTTTGCACTATGACGCCATTTTTTTCACAAAAATGGTCCAATTGTCTTTTCACGCATAGTTCTAACACTTTCTCATATACGGGAACAGTATTAATCGGCCTAAAATTTTCACACAATTTAGTTCCACTAATTTTGGGAATCGGTGTTATGTATGATGTTTTCCAATCATCTGGAACTTTTCCTGTTTGCATAGAGTTGTTGATTACATCCAACAACCTATTAGCAGACACCAAGCATATATCCTTAAGTACTTTCGAATTTATTCCATCACCAGCCACGTCTCCCGTATTCTTGAGTGATTTTATAATACTTTTAAGTTCAGTCATTGTTACTTCTGTAAATGATGATAACTCCTTGTGTTTAGTTATGTTATTCAGAATAGTGTTGTCATCTAGATTCTGTATAGGTATGTTTCTTATAATATCATCTATGCTCGACACAAAGTATTCATTGAATTTGACAGCTATTTCAAATGTGTGATGCACTTCTTTATTATTAAAAATAATACCTTTCTGTTGCATATTTCTTTTACTAGGTAGTAGCATTTTTAAATTATCCCAAAGTATCTTCGAATTGCATCTATTTTCATCTAGCATGGACGTAAAATATTTTTCTTTTTCTTTTTTTATCATATTAACAATTTATTTCTAGACTCTTTATATTCTTGCCACTTCTCTGTAGTTTGACAATGCTTGCTATCATTGTTGGTCCGTCAAAATTACTTACTAACAATAGAACTTTAGAACTGGATTAAGCACATTTTCGAAAATAACTCTGGCATTATAATAATAATAATAATAATAATAATAATAATAATAATAATAATTTATGCCTTAGCATCCCCCAACAGCTTGCGCCAATTACAGGGGGCATCGGCTGGCCATGAGTTATTATTACGCCTGCGGCTGTAGACCGACTTAAGATGTTACCTTTCCGCATTTGCCGTGGAATTTGGAAAACTACAGAAAACCAAACTCAGAAAGGAAGCACCGGGGTTCGAACCCGGTACTGCCGGACTACGAGGCAAGTGTGCGAGCCACTAGGCCACGAGCCCGGCGTATTATCACATATTATCCAGTATTAATTTTATAGAAGTAAATCTTGTGATCTTTACTGAAACTGTATAAAATGTTATAAAAAATAGATATTTTAACAAAGAAATTGAAATAAAAACAAAACTAATATTTGTCATACATCTTGCAAAATCATCAAAATATGAAACAACACTGAATGAAATTTTAAACACCGCCGAGTTTATTTATGTATTTGCTACAGCGTGTGTGACTATTTCCGCTTCTAGATTTTCAAGACTAAAATAGCCGAATCAGGTCATATTTTAATATACAATTACTTGGAGTATAGCACAAAATTCAATTATATGATATAGGCCGAGATAGCAGAGCCCATAGATTATGTTCAACCTATATACTCCGATAAAATGAAATTAGTTTAACCCAGATCCGTAGTAGCTTAGATGGCAATTTACGTATATAACTGCTGCATACGTTGACCTTTGTAGGTAATATGCCTATGTATATGTGTAAAAATATTCACCATATTTGGGGATCCACGTCGTATGTAATTGGGATAAATGTTAAAAATTTACCTTATACCGCTGTTTAATCCATATTGCCTTGCATAACCGCTCAAAATGGACGGGTTAATAGGGTATAATTTGAATGTACGAAATTACGTAGTGTTTACCTATTTTAAAATTGTCATTTTATGAGATCTCTTAACGGAAATTTTAGTGAATTTACCGATTTGTCGAAGTAATTATTATTACATTTATATAATACCTTACATTAGTTATGCTTGCGTTAAAGAAAACTAAGGATTTGATTGGAGGCGTTGAAACTGTAATCTTCTTGGTACCGCTAAGGGTTACTATGCAATGTGTCGTACAGAAATAATTTTCTGTATGCTTCTAAAATTTTGTTAAACTGATATATGCATACTGTTACAATTCTTTTGATTTATTTTTATTTAATCATTAAAATCCAAGCTCCTTTTAATTTATATTACTTCTGCACTCCTTCGGGACTGAAAATTGAACTTTTTTAGAAGAAGCGCCACGCTTACTTATTCGTGAATACAATATGTTCAATATTGGCAGTTAATAATTTTAATATTGAAAGTATTGGAAATCTATTTTTCTGGAATTAAGATAAATATACAGAAGGATTTTGTTAAACTTTTAATTAAAATAACTGTATAATAATAACCCAATGATCTCTCTGCGTATACTTCTAAAGTTTACTGACGTAACCTAGACTCAGAAACCCTCATCTCACCTTACGCAGAATACATTAAATAATGCGCTAACAAATACACTCGGTTGCAAAAGTAAGCAAATTTAGTTTGGCTGTGTGGTAGTATTATAATTCAATTTCTCAATCTTCAATTTTATTTCATCTAGTTGTCAAAATAACATTGAGCGAATACGCGACAATTCTCTCACGTCAGAAACTGAGGTAGGTCAAGGTCTCATATCCAAACAACGGCCATCTTTGATTTATCCTTGAGTATTGCATATGGCATTAAATTTAGTGTTTGTATTTTAAGTGATTTTTGATAGAATTGTGATTATTTAAAGACCTTTTTTGTGTTAGGTATATAGGTTCTCCAAAGTGTAGTAAATTAACACAATCTTAAATATAAGTTTTGCATATTTGCAAAAATATTTCCAAAAAACTACTCACGAAACTTGTAACATAAGCAAAAAATCTAATTGGCATTCCAAGAAAAGGATATGTGTTCATAGGCAGACACAGTTTTCATTATACATCATTGAAGAAGTTAAAGTAAACAGAAGAATAAAATGATTTTAATGCAGAACATTGCAGTAGAACGTTGATTATCCGAGCTAATTGGGTCCAAGGGTAGTTCGGATAAATGATTTTTTCGGATAATCGATCTGATAAAAACATAAGAAAAACAAATACATATATATGTTTTATTATTTACATACATAAGCTATTCTGTCTCATTTATTTAATTAATGTCCTAACCTAACATAAATGTTTTGAAATGTGATCACTTAATTTCTTTTGAACCAGTTATTATCCTCTTTTTTTAACAGCTAAATCACGCATCATTTTAGATTCAGTAGTTGACTCGGGATGCACTCTTCTTGTCGTTCATACCAAGACATTGCTGTTTCCAATGCAACAAAAGCCTCTTCATTGCTTGGCCCACTTTGTGTTGGTACTTCGTCTTCATCGCCGTCACTAGTTTCAGAATCCTGTGATTTTTCTGCTACACTAGACAGTATTTCGTCTTCATTTAAAATTTGAAAGCCAGTATCGTTGCCATCAATGTTGAACCACAATTATGCATCTTCTTTGTCGCAATTTTCGAATACCGGAATATTTGTAAAAAGCTCCACAATTTCATTCACGCTTTCTTCCACTTCTTCATTGACATCTACATCTCCTAATACTTTTTTCCAGGCATTTTTAATATTCTCTATAATTCATCGGCTGCACAAGCGTTGTAACATTGGGTGCAAATTTTCATCCACTGAATTTAACTTATCCAATCCCGGATGCGAAGGAGCATTATCTAGAAGAAGAAGTACTTGCCCGTTTTATTTTCTTTTTCTTTAAATTTCTTTACTTCTGAAATAAACTGTGCTGTATACCAGTTTATAAAAACTTCACTATTCATCTAAGCGTTCTTATAGGTTTTGTAGCATACTGGAAGACATGTCACATTGTTGAAAGATCGGTTTTTCCCAATCACCAGTAACGATAGAGAGTGAGTTCCCGTAGCATTTGCACAAACCATTATTGAACTTACTCCTTGCTGACTTTAAAGCCAGATGCCGCTGATTCTCGTTTAGAAGCCAAAGATTTACGAGGCAGTGACTTCCAATTGAAATTTGTTTCGTCGGCATTGTATACGAGATCTAGAGAATAACCTTCTTTGTTCAGAGCTGCCAAACATGTTGCTTTAAAATTTTTAGCCGCTGAAACGTTCTCCGTGAATTTCCAATTCTCGTATACCGTGCCGAGGTTTAAACTTCTTTAATCAGCTAGTACTTATATTGAAATCTTCTGAACCACCAAGCTTCTTATTCATTTCTAGCGCTTTTTCGCACAATAAAGGGCCAGAAATAGGTTCTCCTGGACTACTTTTCTGAACGAACCATAAATAAACTGCGTCTTCTAATTTTTCATCTTGCGATCTTTTCATATTCTTCCTTCTCTTCGATTCGTCTGCATTTTTCAATCTCAATGCAAAATTCAAAATTTTGCCTGTTTGATTTTTAATGATGAACACTGTCGATTTTCCAATACTAAGAGCTTTTGCAAGAGATGATATGGTTTCGCCTTTTTCTAATCGATTTATTATACTAAGTTTGGTTTCAATGGCTGCAACATTTCGATTCCTTTTCCCTGCAGCTGCCATGTTTATTATTTGCAAGGTAACTATGCTAAGGTACTAAATTATAAAAACAATAGTCAACGCGCATAACAGAAGTGCTCCTTTACTTATTGTAGGATGGGGGTATTGCTGAGCATGACATTTGCGTTGGGATGGTCGACGTTCCGATTAATCGACGTTCGGATAATCGACGCTCTACTGTAGTTAGATTACCTCAACATCTTCATAGTAAATTTGCAAACTCAACAGCTAAATTACGGCGTCTATTCTTCTGCCACATATATGTAGATCTTCAAACTCTTAAATTAATACTTACCATAGTAATACAATATTTAATTAATATTGTATGTCCAATATTTAAACAGCTGATTAAATTACCTTGAGCGTTATAAAATACGTATGGATATAGCGCATGTTTGACCGAACAGAGATTGTTTAGACTTTCTTTTGTTGTCAGCGCTAGTGTACGATTTAGCATACCTCTGATTAAAGTAAATTATTTAGACAGTTTACTTTGTACCCTATGAATATTGCGACACTACTGTCTCTTATATTAAACTTGAATTTGAATCTAATACCTATTCATTCATTTTTGTCACACATTTTTTCGATTGATTTCAAAAAGAAATATGATAAAATACAGCATCACGCTCATCCATAACTATTCCATACCTAAAAAGTTGAGTCAGTAGCTATTGTTAACTATTGAACACCTGAAGAAATAAAATTTATAACTCACACTACAAGTAGGTACCTAATAATTATTTCCACCGAATGTCCTTGATTAATTCTCGATAAAACGAAATGAACAATAGAAACAGAGAAACAATAGCTTGTTTAGCTGTAGAGCGCAAAGCACAATCTGGGCGTAGTACAAGGTGAAAAACTTTTAATTATCGAACTTTCACACAGAACATCAGCGAATGTAAGGGAAAAGGAAGGAGAACATCTAATCAGTATAGACTTAGCGAGCGCTCTTTAATCTGTACGCAACAATCTAATTAACGAACTGACTTGCACGCTTTCCTGTTCAATTTTTCTCAATTACAATAGTAATGGTTCTAATTGCGTATTCAATTTCAACTGTATAGTAGTACTTATTAATATATCCTAATTAGTAGATCCCTTCTGAGCTCAATGCATTATTGCGTATAATTGTACAGGAACGGGCAAAAGTACTATCTTCCAAAGTTCATCACAATTTACATTTTAACATTTAATACCTTAATATAAGCTACTTACGTACTCTAGTATATACTGTTATACTCCGAAATAATCTTATTACCTACATGATAATGAATAAAGCCGTTTCAATATAGTCTTAAACATAATGGGTGGTATTAGTTGTACATGTTAGTGTACACACACATATCGTGACTGCTCGAAATTAGAACTTAAATCTATTAAGAAGTGGTCCGTTTACTGTGGGCACCCTTCCCCAGTTTGATTATTATAGTAGGTACTGTGTATTGGGTGTAATAAATCACCGCTGGCCAACTGCGCGTTATACTTTATATTTTGACCCACATTAATACTCCATAACCTAGACGATATGCATCCCCTATTATTGCATTAGGTGAATCACATATCAATTATCTCGGCACCGCCATACACATGACTTCATAAATATTAAATTATTCACTATGTAGGTATACACTGCGGCTGAGGTTACATGGAAATTATAATGAGATATCCGATATGTAGTGCTCGTAGAAGAAGGTTGTTGACTTTGCTTTTGTTATTGTTGTTTCTTAGCTTTCTTTTGGATATTGTGTGTGATTTTGCATGCATATAATATGATAAGCCGCTCTAATTGGCATACGGTGGCAAAATATATTAATTTTCACTACCAGCTTAACTTCGAAACAAAATTTATGCAGTGTCGGGCACTGTAGGATATAAAATACGTAGATGTCACTTTTTAATATTTTTGAATGAGAAAGTTTCATTTGTTTTAATAATATTAGCGATATTATTGTCTATCTTGAATACGCTACATATATAGCTTGAATAAGCATAATTCATAAGCGTTAAAAAATCACAAGAAAAATATTGGAATTCTTAACTCTACAACAGCAGATACATAACCCACATTATATAAAATATATAGAAGCTTCGAACGACGAAGAAACTTGTTATGCAGCTACTATGCTACATGTTATGAATCCTTAAACTACCCTTTTTAACACCAAAATAATTTATTGATTATCGTGCTAATATTATTTGAATTGAATTTTCTTTTGTCCTGGATTTAGTATATCCAATTCGACCCTGTTCGTCTCTCTATCGCTGCCTATCAAATATTAGCGTCGTCGACTGAAATCATACTTTTACTCTCTGAGTCACGTGCAGATCATCCTCACCACAAACACATGCATAACTAGTTACCTGCGTTTTTTATGCGTACTAAAAATAGCGACAATAGTTTAAAAAAAATATAGAGGGTGGGGGTTGTTTCTGGAAAACAAGAACTATGACAGGCAAACTATTGTCGCCATCTTTTAGTACTCATAAAACAGTTATATATTTGTCTTAACTTTTTTTGATATGTCTTATAGTTTTGAAGATATTAAAGCAAATAGCGGAAGGTAGCGTTGGCTTTAGGGCGCCCCACCGCCCCGAAAACGGGCGATTTAGCATCTATGGAAGTTACCGTTGTTCTTACACTGCATCAGTCTACAAACCCACCAAATTTCATTTAAATCGGTCACCACCACTTGCCTGTGTTTCCTTGTAAGAAAGACAGCCACCAAGGTTAGTTTTTGTTTTCTTCTTTAGTACTCAGAATAGGATTTTGCTAGTGGAAGTCTGCTGACGTGTTGCTAAGATTCGTCAGTGTGAAAAAAAAAACAATTTTGGAGTCCATGGATTCCATAGTATATTGCACCATAATAATTTGATTATGACATTATAACATAAACCGTATTTACATATATATACAAAATGTATGAAATTCTTATTAAAATTTCATGTGAAATTTCATATTCTACAGCTGGATAATATTGGATGAATTGTAAATAATTAATTTACTACCTCCGTCCCTTAATGAAAAAATCTATATTTCACAAAAATTCCAATAAAGTACAACAAATCCCTTATTATGTAGGTTACAGGTTCATTCGGGGCGGGAAGTTTTTCCGTTAGACAGAAAATTGGAAAGTTTTATCGGTTTATGAAAACAGCAAACTTCTTAAAAAAATTAATTACAAATTCCTAGTAATCATTAAAATACAACACAAAAAAGTTTTTGTTTTATAACACAACTTTACCAGGAAATTTTTACTGGCTTTAAAGATTTTCTTTCATAATTAAATAACCATTTTATAGCATATTCCAATAAAATTTAATTAAGAAAGGATTTAAAATGAAATGTTACACACACTCTACTTCACTTCTAAATTAATTATGTACAAATATATTTCGTTTGAAACTAGATATCATAAAGGTTACGATATGCAATTTCTATTCCTTAAGTATGTCGGACATGTTTATTGAGAGTCCATTTCTCTGAACGCAGGTCTAATGGGGCAAAAAGAAACCAATTTACTCCAAGGAATATAAAATAGCCGGTATGGTTATTTCTTTTGTATATATGTTTATCGTTCTAATGGGATATTCGTCACCGAATTGCACTAGTATGCTGTGGGCCTCTTTGATGTCTGATTGTGTTTAAAACATTTTATTATGTACTTAGGATTTTATTGCCACGCATGGACGTAAAGTTTTTAGGAGGCTATTAATTTGTGTTCCACTAATACCGAATCCTTGAGGACCTCAGCGTGCGAGAAACTAATATCCAGCTGTGACGCGATCCAGAATTTTGTAAACAATATAAAGAGAGGACAATAAACTACATACTATAACATAGTGCTAGGGGGAGGTCCCCACATTTTAGACGCCTATGGCGGTATTAAATCTGGCTGAGGGATATTAATGTTGTTTCGTATAATGAAGCTGCGAAGGGGAGCTGTAATTTTAACAATTTGGAAACCTGCATATAGCTGTCGGTATAGTCACGAAATACGTTCATTTTGTAAGTTAGCTGACACAAACTCGACATATTGATTTATGTATAGTATGAATAGGTTCACATTATAAAATCATGTGTCTAAAGAAAAAATATTAATTTAATATGCCAAATTTACTGCCACTGTTTGATTGGATATAATTTCAAAAATATGAGTAACAGACCACGATAAATTGGCAATAAAAAATGTTGCTGAGGATTGGCTATTATAGGAAAGGGATTTTTAATTCATGAGAACATTCAGGAGTTTTCCTTTGAAAATCTTCGCAAAAGAAAGGAACACTAAGGACGAAAGAAGGATATTGTAGTAGCAGTGAACTAAGTATAAAATTTATGAAGCAGTAAACCCTGAAAGCTGGATAATTCAATTAAATTTTTACGTGCTAAAATTATTCATAGACGGGGCCCTTACAAGCACAATGCATATTAATACTCCAAGACGTACGTACTTAATTGAGTTGAACATCAAAATGTAAATAAATTGTAGCCTTCGTCGGTGTAAACAGTCCCGACACTGCTATCTTATGAAATATTACAAAACATCTATCAAGAATGTAACGCCTCGCTGTGAAGTGTAAATTAAGTAAATATTTCTTGTAAATAAAACGCCATGCATTCAAACTGGTGATACTGGTGGGCATGCAGTTAACGATTACATACGCCGTAATTATTATAATTCCTAAAATTATGTGTCGCCCGCTTTAGCTTGACGCGTCGAACATTTAATTTGTCGGTATATTTATTTAAATAATTTATTAGAGAGGATGTTTCCCGGTCGTCACATAAATTTCGTGTTGGTACCTACCGTATAATGTACGATCACCACGTATGACATTTATATAAGCTCTCTCTGTATTTACTTAATTATTAGTGAATATTCATAAATTTTGCAGAAAATGAATCTATAAAGCGAGGTAATTGCACTATAAATTATTTATAATTTATACGGATTAATTTCTACTCATTTACCTGGTATGCGCGTTAACGTATACGTGATCAGGTAACTTTTCATACTGTAAAGTGTTGCACATGTGTCACGATACAAAATAAATTTATTTAAGTAAACGGCTTATGGAATACATACATATTTATGCACGGCTTACGAGAAGGATTTTATGACTAGTCGCATTTTATATCCTATAATATAGAGTGTATTAGTGACATAAACTCAAGATTCCTAATGAAGTAATTATGTGTAGTTAATTTATCATGTGTGATTGAGGGTGCTTTGAAAGTAATAAAGATTGTAAAATTAGTTTATCGTATTCTGCACGTAAATGCTAAATGGGAAAATATACGAGAATAGTATTCAACTTCTTCGTGCAATTTTTTCTAGTTAATCATTCGGTATTTTCATATCCACTATACTGGCATATTCTTTGAGGGTTATTTATTGCAAAACAGCAGAAAGGTTAAAGATGTGACAAGCACGACAGCGAGAACATTACAAGCTTTGCACTAAAATTCCTCTTAGCTTTTATAATTCCATAGCTTGGAAACTACTCTTCAAGCCGTCCGAAAAGTAGGATGTTTCGAGGTCTGCAAAATAATTATCTGTAGCGGCGATGATCTGCTCATTTGAGGCAAATCTCTCCTGCCAGCGTGTTTCTCCTTCAATCCTGTATCGAATCGGTTCAATAAATCGCTGTAGTATTGGCCCATGAGGAATCCCAAAAAATGGTCGCTATGACCTTTCCGGCCGATGGAACGGTCTTGGCTTTCTTCGGAGCTGATTCCCCTGGAAAAGTCCACTGCTTTGACTGTTCCTTGGTCTCCGGTATGTAGTGGTGGATCCAGGTCTCATCCACAGTTACGAAACGCATGAAGAAATCCTTTGGATTGCGTTTAATCCTGGCCAGACACTCATCCGAAACGGCCACCCGATTTGGTTTTTGCTCCGGTGTGAGCAAACGCGGTACTCATCGCCCCGAAAGCTTTTTCATGCCCAAAATTTCGTACGGGATATGGCCAACACATTCCTCTGAGTCCTCTTGCAAAAGAACGGTTTAAAAACAAAAGACAGAGTTACTTCAATAATAGAAAGGGAAGAAGGAGGATGTGGGTAAACAATAAATACAGACCTATATATATCCTATACAAATCAAAGAAAATGTTAGAGAAAAAGTACATTACCATACGGATCAACACGGTTAAGAAAATAGAGCAGTTACTCCTGCCAAACATCAGCTGTCTAAACTATACAGAAAGCCACAGCGTTAAAGACGAAATATCTGACAATATACTAAAATATCTACCTGAGATAGCCGAACACCTTCAAGGCGGGGGCCATTGCACAAAGCGCGACAATATTAAAATCTTGGCCACAAGGAGACAGTACCACTAGAGACTAATGCGAGTCGGTGGAAATAATGAAGAATCCAATCCAGCATCGTCAGCCAGTTCGCCAAACTGTGGAATGAACAGCAATCAGCAAAACAAAAATAAGTAGGGTTTATAAGGAGGAGCAGAATACAGCAATATCAGTTTTTAGAAAACTTTTGAAGAAACTGACAGCATAATTAAGGAAACGTTAACCTTATATGCCCGATAATACCTAGAAGAGCTGATTGTAGTGTTCATTAAAATGTTAATAAGTTGGATTCGTGCAATTTTGTTAATGGCCTCATTAATAAATTACAAATGCTCTTAATCATTGCTTGCTTAATGAACAGTTATTAGTCTGTATAATATCTAATAATATTATATCGTTCCACTATTAAAGGAAATGCGTTTTATGTTGCAAAACCGGCATTCATGCTCAATAGGATTCGTCTACGACAATCTGTTGTCAGTAGTAGGTACTGTAAAATATATAAACTGATACTTTTGTGTATAATTGTTTATAAATGTTGTGGTTCTGTATTTCCAATCTGGTTAAGTTGAAAAACACTCACAACTTAATACATTTAAAGCTTTATTACATAGAAGGTATTTATATTACGTCGGGACTTTTAATGCATATGCCGTAACCATTAAGTTAAGACCTTAAATCAAGTTCTACCAACATTCATGGGCACTAGTTGTAAAAGTAATATAATTTCTGTAGCACCATTGTCGTTAATCAAAAAATACCAGTCGACTGAACATAAGTAACGACAATTAAACACCTTTTAGAATGTACCGTTCACGCCTGGAAATACAGTACCTATTTCGAAAAATTCCGAGTAAACAGGGTAACTTAACACAATCATAATCCGTAATAACGACGTCGCTAAAACCTCTTTTATAATGTTTATTCAATTTACACTTTTTACAACTCCAGAAAACGAGTTTCCGAGGGAGCTTTAACGCTCCGGCGAGACACATTTTTACGAAGTTATTTACAGGACCGTAAATTTTCGGATAATTGCTCGCTAATTGTGTATTGGATAGCGGCGCAATCTATACCCCGAGTCTGTGTAACTATATTAATAAGCGGCAACGTTGCTAGTGCACTAAATGTAACAGAAAAAAATCTATGTTGGCAACGTCGCCGACACATTACGTTAAATTAGCTCTAAATTACAATAACTCCTTTCCGGAGACCATTAAATTTGAACCTTAATTAAGATGCAACTGCATGGGGTCCATATCTTGCAGTGTACATCTAATGCGAACGGACAGCTCTGTGACCTCTCATGCATTCAACTTTCGCAACTAGTTGCTGTGGTTGCTTGTAAAATAGAAAATTCTACCTACTGGTTACGTTTATTGCTGTGAACGTGGTTATTATTGGTACATAAAGTGCAGATATAAAAGCGTTATGTCTTCAATAAGTAGGTAAAGATAGTTACAATACGTAAGTATTACGTTAAAATAAAAACGTTGCGATTATCTAGCTCAAGTTGCCCTATCATTTTCTGAGTCTCCCGATATGGTTACATCAGTCTTTCGATTTATTTAAAATAATATAAATCTTTTGTTTTAAAACTGGTATGGTTGGTGTAGGTGACTAGATGTCGTCTGCAAAAAATAAATCTGCTTTTTTCTACGTTTTTCTTTCTGTGGCGATGCACTTCAATTGCCCAGTATAATAATAGGTGGACTAGCTTAAGAGTAATATATATAGCTGGGATTATGTTGGGCATAGTTTTTAATAAAAGTCACTCCGTTTAAAAAGTGTAAGCTGCATATATCTTTACTATCATATTTCTCTATTTCCTAAAGGATACAAAACAATTTACTCGAAACCTACAATTACAGGATATATTCTTAGAAACTTTATTAAAAAATACAAAGGTTAATTTCAATGAATATTCGGCGGAAATTGGAAGTGCTATCTTTTTTTATTTCTGTTTTCAATTTGCTATATATATTTTTATTTCATCGTTATTCTAATGGCCAAGGTTCAGTAAACAGATTCGCAGATGTGACAAATTTTACTTCAAAGGAAGGTATCTGGTTACACAAAAAAACTCCCTAGCTCTCGGGAAAAACACAATGATTAATCCACAGTATTGTGTAATGTTTTCTTAAAAAATATATCACGGGTGGTTCAAATTCCATACACACGAAACGTTTACCAGAGATAAACGTGTGCGTTGTATTTGGTCAGATGCATTTAAAAAAGTCCTTACAAATCGTGTGAGGTCCCTCTACTTGTTGGCTCTTTACGGTGCACTGTGCATTTTAAAATAAGTCGCTCAGAACCGCACCAAAGCTATCAGAAACGTAAACGTAGTGCCGTAGAATGTAGAGGTCCATCGTATATGTAGTGCACAGACGAGTATTTGTAGCTGACTTGTCAGAGTTTTATTAGTACGTTGCCGGCGAGCTCTATAAATCTTGGTTTAGAGTTTTAAAGCGTAACCACGGTTCCTTGATATCCACATGACTGCATGGTGGGTACCTCCGATGCACTAGGAACATCTATTACGTACAGTACGTGAAGAAAGTAGAGGTGCAATACAGATTTATTCGTACATGGATTGTCCTACTGGTGGAAAGTTACGTTTACAGTAAATTCTATAAATTCTTAATTTTGTTTGTTGTTGATATTGATTTTTGAGAAAATAAAGAAGGTTTTCAATCTATTTGTAGAAATAAAATAATTGTACAATTTTTATAGAATTGCGTTGAAAGTGTTGTCACTTCTCTACGCGACAACACCCGAAAGACTTCAACGCAGTAAACAACAGTCGTGAAAACCTACGCTCAACAATCTCTTATCCTCTGTATGAGTATATTGTGGAAAATTATTATACCATAAATGTGTTTTGTAATACGGTGTGTAAACGTGCCCTGATATAAAGTAGCAATCGGATGTGAATCGTCATCACTATATCTATCTTTCCTTGAAAGAGATTTGTACTTAAGTGCAATGTGATGTCATAATTTGGTGCAGTTATAAGAAATGTCTGCCGTCAACCTTGAGTTCTGTAGGTCCCCGTCTCATGACTTTGCTACCTTGTAGATTGAGATAGAAATTCATAGGTGTTTGGTTATCCTTGTGAATATTTCCGTTGGACATGTTTTAGGGGCATTTTTTAGTGTTGTGCACGCTTATCTCATGTGCGGATTAAATAATCAAGAATCATTGTCCGCCCCGGTTAAAGCATTAACATTTTCGTCAGGATATTTTGCTTCTTCAGTTGTATAGTTCCCGAGTTAGACAATAATGCAATATTTTTTATTTTATTTAGCTCAGCGTAAATGTTAAAAGTTAAGTACACAAGTTTACCTTGCTGAAGTTGTCGTCAATCAGCGGCTGTTGGGGCTAGTGATGTGGCAGTTCCGGTTTCCATCCTCCTTCAAACAATTTATTAGTGAGCTACTAAGAGCTAGGTGGATATCGAGTCTACCAGACGTTGTATGGTACATGAAGGAATGGTCAACAGTTTTGCTTTTCGTAGGTTTTCAAACATTAGTTGGTAGATTCGGATAGCGCACAAGCTTCCGTCCTATAATGTCCCAAACATGTTCGATTGGATAGAAGTTCAGAGAAGAATTCGAGTAGGGAAGCATCCGTATGTGATCAAGCTCATATGAATCACCTGTGATCGTGCGTTCTTGTGTATGTAAACCAGGGGTAGAACTGCGCCGAATCGACAGCAAGCCGGCTCGATACTTTCCCCACACTCCGCTTCTCCCCTTCCCTTAAAGTGAATAAGCGCTTTAGGGAAAGGAGAACAGTGGGGTGTGGTAAAAATGTCGAGGCGACCCGTTTTCGATTTGGCGCAGTTCTACACCAGACTTACCTACCGTCTAATATAGGGAAGTAGGATGAGACACAGTACTCCGTCTGCATAACGACGACCTATTATTGTATGTTGAACCGGCATTAGATGTATGTAGGTGACTATCATTTACATCGCGCTAGCGTGAATCGTGATTCGTCAGAAAACAAGATATGCGTCCACTCGACATGTCACAGTTGTTTGGGATAGCACTACTCTTTTCGTAGACGACGACTTTCCGGTGTCGATGAAATGTGTTGCTATGCAAATGGGTTGTTATACGATATTCACACTGAAACAGTCCGGCCGTGACAGTTCATTCCTTAGTCCGGTAGTATTCTATTTTCGCAATTCCTGCTGAATATTTAGCCTCTTCAACTTCACTGCGTACGTAGCATGAAAAATCTACTGATTCTGACAATCCGCTATCCCCGTCGCAGAGTGGGGTATTTTGCCAAATTAAAATTCAATATTATGCAATTTAGGGGCACTTGTTGAGGAAGGTAATTGGTCACTGCACATAATTAACCCCTTCCCTTCCTCCTCATAGCATGTACTTAAGTGCAACAGCATCTCGTTTAACTTCAATAGTTCCATAATCATTACGATACTTGGTGAATTAATTTTATTGCGTTTGTTTGGAGGTGAATAGTGCTTGTAATGAACATTTGTTATGGTGTCTAGTAATGGATTCTGTTGAAGCAGGTAAGTGTCACAATTTCAATTCACACTTTCAATTGGCTATATTTATCCATCACATATTAGTAAAATATTATCCTAATTAAGAGAACTATCTTATAAATTAACATTAAGCATTTTGGAATATACGCGGGCGAGTCTCGGCCTAAACCATAAAATGCTATATTTGTGGAGCAACATCTAAGGATTTTAATAATCTGGAATTAATAAGACAAGAAATAAATACACATGAATTTGAATTGTCAATTTTACACGCCAGGATCCGATTTTTTGAAACTCTTCTCCATGTCTCTTACAAACTCACTGTGAAAAAGTGGCGTTTACAGTCTGACAGCGACAAAGAAATTGTAGCTAGAAGAAGGCAGCATATTCAAGAGCAATTTAGACAAAAAGTAGGCCTAATAGTGGACGTTCTAAAACCGGGTTTCGGCAACACAAATGATGGGAACACAAGTAGAAGGTTCTTCAACGACACCTCTATGGCTGCGGAAATCAAGATAGATACTAAAATGTTCTCTGAGTATGCAATGGATACTGCAAAACTTTACGTCAACTTATATCCTTGACATCCAATGACCCCTACTGTGCACAAAATATTAATTCACGGTGCTACAGTAATAGAGATTTCTTTGTTGCCGATTGGGCAATTATCAGAGGAGGCGGCTGAAGCGAGGAATAAACATTTCCGAAAGTATCGTGAAAATTTTGCAAGAACATTTTCAAGAACAGCATGCAATTTAGACATCCTTAACAGATTGTTATTAAGTTCCGATCCCCTTCTAACTAGTATGACACCAAAGCGAGTTAAGCGATCGTCTCAACAACAATAACAATCTACGTAATTAGTAGAATAATGGGAATATTTCTTGATTATTGTTGACGGTATTATGTTTTGTTGATAACTACTTAAGTAATTAGTAGGATTATAGTAATATTTGTTTATGATTGTTGGCTGTATTATACTTTGTTGACAATTACTAGGTAATTAGTAGGATTATTGTAACATTTCTTTATTATTGTTGACTAGATTACATTTTGTTGACTATTAAGGACTAGACAAATAGACGTACATTGGGTACTTGTAATATACTTGACACCATTTACAATGCCTAGGAATGGGATATACATATATAACTAAACGTAATTAAGATGATCGTGGAGGTAGTGGGGTTAGCAGCCAATGGAAAAATCCTTATTAAAAGGAAATAAGACTCATTTATCTAAAAGCTTTCGATTTTTTATTAAAATCTTCTTCAGAAGGTAATTCTACAAGAAAATATCCAAGTACAAAAGCGGTAACAGTAATCATAAATAAAAAACTTACGATTAGAGTAAGAAGCTAGCAGTCACAGAACAAAACATCATAAAACGCACCATTAAAACTAATTAGTCATACTAGGCGCTTTTTTAAACTAAACACAACATGTTAAAACACAAAATGCATTGTGAAATTAATAAAAATGCGGTGACAATTCACAAGAATTAGACCGCATGGCTAAGCGCGGGAAACAGGTGTGAATAAGATAGGTTAAGCAAGGAAATTATTTTATTGGGGAAATATCAAAAATGAAAGTAACTAACTTAAGTCAAAACTGCAACACAGTAAGGGGAGGACGAGAAATTCAAACAAGACTAGTCGGAATCTATAACTGTAATAGTGGCATTCAAATCAGTAATGAGGGGATTATTTACGTGAGAGATGTTTTTATTGATATTGAACAATAAGGAGTATATATCGCTAAGATTATCCAAATCCGTTCTAAAATTCATGGTATTATTAGTAGTTTGTATGTAATACATCTCAAGAAACATGCGCTTCCTGTAGTTCTTTTCAGTAGCTATACAGATGAAACTTAATGTCTTACGTGCTTTAAGGAATAGAATTCTCAAAATTGCCCATCCACAATTTCACAATAGTATAAAGACCCGTCTTGTTGATTTGTTTACTCAAAATGGTTACCCCTTGAAATTGTCCAATTCTATAGTGCATCAGTCACCGTCCACTCAACATCGCAATACCCACCCCAACATAAATTCCGCATCTAATTCCCCACATATTTCTAATAATCCCACTGACATCGTTCAATATAAATATGTAAAATTTCCCTACATACCATACTGCTCGGAAAAAATTAGGAAATTACTTCTACAATATCCCACCACTAAGTTGGCTTTCTACAACACTACCACCGTAGGGTCGATCTTCTCTAGAGTCAAGGACACTACCCCATTCTTGCTACGTTCTAACGTTATCTACCATATCCCCTGCAGGAACTGTGAACTTGTTTACATAGGTACTCCCAGTCAATGGTTAAAAAATCGCATCTATCAATACAGCAGAGATTGTAGTAAAAATTGTGACAGTACTGGTCTTTCTTCCCACTGTTTTCATAATGGACATTTGATGGATTTTGACGGCACTTCTGTTATAGCTACTGAAAAGAACTACAGGAAGCGCATGTTTCTTGAGATGTATTACATACAAACTACTAATAATACCATGAATTTTAGAACCGATCTGGATAATCTTAGCGATATATACTCCTTATTGTTCAATATCAATAAAAACATCTCTCACGTAAATAATCCCCTCATTACTGATTTGAATGCCACTATTACAGTTATAGATTCCGACTAGTCTTGTTTGAATTTCCCGCCCTCCCCTTACTGTGTTGCAGTTTTGACTTAAATTAGTTACTTTCATTTTTGATATTTCCCCAATAAAATAATTTCCTTGCTTAACCTATCTTATTCACACCTGTTTCCCGCGCTTAGCCATGCGGTCTAATTCTTGTGAATTGTCACCGCATTTTTATTAATTTCACAATGCATTTTGTGTTTTAACATGTTGTGTTTAGTTTAAAAAGCGCCTAGTATGACTAATTAGTTTTAATGGTGCGTTTTATGATGTTTTGTTCTGTGACTGCTAGCTTCTCACTCTAATCGTAAGTTTTTTATTTATGATTACTGTTACCGCTTTTGTACTTGGATATTTTCTTGTAGAATTACCTTTTGAAGAAGATTTTAATAAAAAATCGAAAGCTTTTAGATAAATGAGTCTTATTTCCTTTTAATAAGGATTTTTCCATTGGCTGCTAACCCCACTAGCTCCACGATCATCTTAATTACGGTTAGTTAACGTTGTGACAGCCGTTACTTCCCCTCTAACTATACATATATATATATAAAATGATCTATCAGAGTAACTGATTATTAGTAATTTTTGCTAATAATTGCTGTCAAAAATGTGTTTTTGATTAACGCCAGTGAACTAGGAGAATCAAAATTAACAAGTAGGAAGTAATAGGGTAGAAAAGATTTTATCCATATGCACAAATTGAGTTGGCTCATCCCTATGATAAAAGTTAGTACATGCATCAATATCACATTGCCTCTATAACTCCTATTAATAGATATCTCTTCCGTAGAACATCGCATTAGTATTTTTTCTTTGTACATACGAACATAGATATTTATGTTTATCTTCGCATGCATATGAAATCCTCTCTTAAATTTCTGAATGAACAAAAACATATTTATGACTACACAACCACAAGGAATAGAGCAGCGTGTTTCCAGAGTTCGCACATGGCATCCTTAAGCTCTTTGATCGCTTACCGTGATAATGTATACGGATGGGATTGATGTTACTATATACATGCATGCATTTAAGGTATTAGTGGTAGCTGCGGTAAGTATTACGCCCTGTTTAATTCCATACGAATGTATTGCTCGGAGAGGAATTTAATTAGTAGTTAAATAGTAATTCGTATCCGTATAAGGTTAACCTATGTATGTAGTGGATACGGAAAATTGATACTTCTCTACAGTAAATTATTTATCTAATCTCCTTCAATGTACTTAAACGTCGCTTTTATCATAACCGTTCCTTTAATTTTATTTTAACGCCCATTTAGTTGCTTTACACAGCTCTTATACAATCTTCCCATAGCGATGCACGCTTTGAAAGACATATGAAACCAAAAATAAGGAACGAAGAATGAAATCGAAAGTAATTTAAACGGTTAGAAAAACGGAGAATGGGTGCTATAAATTTTATTGCCGCGTAAAATCAAAAATATAAAAATAGTGATAAATAAATGGAGTGGAGTATAATGAGAAAACGAAAGAGACGGAGAACGTTTCACGTTAACATATCCGCTGAATGGGTAGACGAACATAACGTAACGACAATAATAAAAGACGTCCGTAACTCATAAAAAAAGAAAATACGGATACACTTACACATGTCTTTTTATTCGTCTGGGGATATTTTTATATTAGAAGAAAATACGTATGTGAACGAACGTGTGCTCCGGTAGTGGTCGATATCGTTTATATTAGGAGTATAGATGTGTATATTGAGGAGTAAAGGTATCACTATATCTAATTTATCTTAACGAATTTCGTTTTTTTCCTAATTCGTGTTTGCTTTTCTTCCAGAATTCTATATTTGGTACCAATTACTACCAGTACGTGGACCAGTTAAATAAACTTTTGACATCTTTGCAGTACTACAATTGCTTTTCGCGTACTTTGCTAGTCTACCTAAAATCTGTCACTATTCTTCCGTAGTTTTTCGCTTAAATTGTGGTTCATTTGATTGGCTTGCTCTTTCCATATTTTCTAAACATTTATACCATTTATTTCTTTTTCATACTTTTATTTGTTTTGGTTTCGTCCTCCAGTTTTTATAAAGGTTCATAAATGGTTTAGGATTTATATATCTAACACCAAACGCAGGGACGTCCCCAACTATTTTTCAGACAGAAATACACGCCATAGACCTTTGCGTCAAGAAAAACCTCAACAAAAACCTCAAAATTATCCGTTATAAATTGAAATAACAACATTGGCACTGACAGGTTCGTATCATGACAACAGTGTTGTTTTCACAGATAACGCAATAAACAAAAAGTTGTGATGTCTGCCCGTAATTAGAATAAGCTTAGTTTACCAAATTTTGACAAAATTTCCATATCATGCGATACATGATTGTATTCAGAAAAAAATCTCCTTTTAAAAGAGCCACAAAAATTGCACGGTTCCAATTTAAAATTTTGTGGTTAGGTGAGATTACTAAAAATTTGCGGAAAAGTAATTTGTTTTATTAAGCGTCAATAAAAGTATTTAGATTACAATTTGAATTGCTTCAAACTCGCATCTTAATATCTCCAGTAACAAAAAAGTTACGGCAAATAAAAGAAATTAGAAGATTTCAGTTTTTCTTCAATATTAAACAAATGAAGAATGACAAGTAAAATTTAAAAATGGGTTCTTAGTGAGCTTTTGAATCTACACCTCTTTGCTAATTTAGCCGTCTCTCTATGTCTTCAAATAAAAGAGTTACCCATGTTGTGCCTACGAAAATCGGGCACCCTGTATGCACCTATAGTCCAGCCGAAAAGCTGTCATAGCTTTGAGTCTAAATTGCTCTGGGAATGTCGAATGAATGTGACGAGATTAGCCACAACAAACAGGGTAACCCTGTTGTGGGAACCTGGGCACAGCAATATCAAACGAAATGATATAACGGATGGACTTGCAAAGCAAGGGGCTGACAAGCATTTCATTGGACCGGAACCCTTCTTTGGCATTCCCAAAAGCCAGCTCAAAGAGGAAGTTCGAGAACGGGAGACAAAAGAAATGGCCGACTGCCTCTGGAGGAAAACACTCGGACAAACACAAACGAAGAAATTTATTAACTCCTCGCTAAACAGTAATAAAAATACTACTTGATATCAGCAAGTTAGAGTTAAGGACCATCGCGGACCTTCTGACTGGACACTGCCCTCTAAGGTAGCACCTTAAAAAGATGGGCAAAGTTGATTAAGACACGTGTCGTTTCTGCGAATTGAGAACTGTAACAGCCGAACACCTACATACTTTGTGAGGGCGCAGCATTAAGCCAGCAAATGTTTCAGCATCTAAAACAGGCAGATTCGTCAAGAGCATTGGGATAGAAAGGTACTGATGGGATAGGGTAATCACCATAGATCAATAGGTCTAGAACCTAAACGGACCCACCTGCAATATAATACAATACAAGAATGAAGCTAATTGTAGTTAGTATTTTAAATTGACTGTTCAGACATGAAAACCCAACATGAGTTGCTCGACAACGACAGAAGCTTGTCGCAACCGCAAGTCGAATATACATATAGCGATCCAACTAGGAAACTGCCATATCAACAAAAGCAATATTTATGTGTGATAAGCGAACTCCGGCAATATTTGTAACTAGCAACTGAAATAGTTTATTATAACTTGAAAATTAACGCGTTTAATGTGCTTAGCGATAGCCTTAGATTATCTTTAGAAGTACTGGACTATATCTTGACACTATATCTTGACACAAGATTTAATTAAGAAAGAAAGCAAACTGATTGCTGAATACTCATCCATGGGATACTTTTGATACAATCTATTTATGATTCATTTTTTATTATCATTTTGTGATTATATTTGTGCTGTATTCTGGAGAAATTAATTTGAATATCTTTTTAAACTCTGTATTTGTATGTGGATTTGTCAACTAACTAAATTTATCAGTTACAACAGTATTTTAACCTTATTGACGTTGCTGTTGAACTTAGACCTTGAGAAATATGTCTATCAAGCCTGAAGAAACTAATGTATACACACAATGTATTTGATTACCGTATATAACGATTCATATAATAAAACGGGTATCTACGTTTCTATTTATCAGCTATCTATATACTACTAATTTCTAATTTTATACTTTCGCCACTCCTTGTATAAACACTTAACTTGAATTTTATAGGTCTCTGCTTTTCACGATTTCTTGTTTATTGTTTTAAAGTAAATACCTACATATGGGGCTATGAACTGAAGTGATCGTAAAATCTGTCACCGCAACTCTTCTCGGGGCTTTAAGACGTGCATAATAAAAAGGATTTTACGAGATACGCCGGCCGTCGGCATACCGTGAAGAACTTGTGAAAACATATGTTCCTATTATTACACATACGTGGTAATTAAGAAAAAAATGAAAGGAAGTAACGAGCATTTGAACCAAGGTTTGTCAGTGGGGTGTTACATATTTCTCAGTAACGATTAAAAGATCTTTTTCGCTATCCTTTGAAAGCAAAATATCCAACAATGTGTGGATGATGTAGTTTTTTGCCTTTTACATAGAAGTGATACCAGCTACGAAGACACAAGACTATTATATAGACGTAAAATATTTTGTTTACAAAGTACTAATTTCTAATCTAATCTAATTCTAATCTGTCCTTAAATATTTAGAATTATTTTGTTCTAGTCAAATCCAGAATCAGTTCAAATTATATTTACCCACAGTCAATCATTCTGTACTTACGGCTACATATTTTATCTTTATAATTTAATCTTATTATTAGATACATGAAGATTAAAAATTAACGCGACGAGAATCGACTCAAGCAAGTTCAGTGTATACATCTTAAAAAAGCTCTTCAAGGAAATAGATATGCGCACTTACCGCTCCGAGGCGATTTCGACCAGCTGTGTATACAATTTTTGAAAAATAAGATGACAGCTCAATCAACACGCTCACTTGCAGTGCAATGTAGTTGGTAATTTATACGCTCACGGTACGACGAGGCTCGTTAAGTGGTCAACTCTTAATAACCGGGCTATTTCTGCTAATACTTTGGCGGATATTTGTTTGTACAAACGGCAAATGTAAAACATTGGACTGCTAAAAATGATTCATTATCCGGTTATTTGTTACCTTCATTATGTTTATGTTCAACGGTTTTAATACAGATTTGGTCTGACACTGAAAAATGCTTTTTAAGAAAGAGGTTCTTCGTTCCTACTTAATGGAAGCAAGTTACCGTTTAGTGATTTAATGTATATGTTTGGGTAATAAAAATCGCACCGACTTATTATGATTAAGATGGCAAACAGAGTTCTAGAGTCGCAGTGTATTGAACCCTGGTATATGTACGAGAATGCAGCATTCAAGCAAAGTAACAGATTATGTATACTTTAACATAAAGCCAAATACTACTACAACAACTTCTTTTAAAAATTACAGGAATATTATTAACGAAGCTGAGGATTTATATTCATCAAAAATACCTCTGTATGTCTTAACTTTCATAAAGTAAAAAGCTTCTGATAAACACAAACTGTTAATGCAAACTTAAGATGTATGAGATAGCCGTATAAAATGTTTACTACAACTGTAAGGTTATATACATGAAGATAGGCCAATAATTTTTAAGATGCATCATACACCCATAGCTCCTACACCCAGCCAGAAGATTGTTCAGATAATAGGCTGTTGGAATTGGAGAAATATATGTTTACAAGCAGCCATGATGCATGATTGTGATAAGATGGATTCCATAGCAAAATTATTAGTCATGTTTGGATCAAGTACTTGGTTAACCAAATTGAGTAAAGTAACCTATTTTCGGACAGGTTCCTAATTTCGGATAGTACTGTTTTTTTAGGAAGCATCTATATTCATGTTTTGATGCTACATCTAATCTATTCGAAAATGAAACTTCGAACGCTCAGTGTATATTTTCTGTTTTTATTATTCACGGTTAGACGGCAACATCACGGAATGTTGTTTAGCGTGTGGTTGAGTTTTTTACAGTCTCTAGAACTAACCAATTTTTTAATAAAAATACTGTGTTTTGAAGAGTTATAACTACATCAGAGGTATGTAACTTTGACATTCGAAGAGTACGTTGCATGCGGGAAACCAATAATATTTTGCATATTTTTTGACAGCACGACTTAACTTTAGTTAGTATCAAATTCTAATTTCGGATAGTATGGGGAGTTGTGTATTTTAGGAATTATAAATTCTTTTATTATAGTTTCGGTACGTTTCATTGTAAGTTTACTTTAAGCCATTTATTTTGATCAAAAAAATGTCATAATGAAAGGGGTCCTTACTTCGGACATCAGAAAAGTTGCCTAATTTCGGATATCCAAAACTAAGAGATCTTTTTTAAAATGGTAAAAGGTACACGTTTGTAATCAACTTTTTTTTCTAATACGGGTTTCGCATAATGAAAGTAAACTTCATTGAACATAATTCTTGATACTGTAATTTACATTTTGAGGAACAAGTGTTTTGGGAAAGACTTATTTTGAGTGGTAATATTAGCATTTACAAAAAGCTATCTGAAAATAGGCTACTTTCTGTTGTTATATCTGAGGGGTTTTCACAATTTATTTATTAACAAGTATAAGTCTGAAGATCTAGTCTGGCGAATAACAGAACCATAATCAAAGGAAATTTAATTGCACACCTTATTTTGATTGCTTAATAGTTTTCGAACATGTGATACTTCCTTATTAAACCGGAATCATTTCTGCTCTCAAATACTCATTAGAACAGAAACTATGCTGTTTCTAAATTGAAAGCACGATTAAATGATTAAAAGTGAGAAATCAAGTAACTATCCCATTGACAAAAATGTGATCAATTTTTTTACATGAGTGCAAAACACTTGCTCACAAATCTTGCACTAAAAAGTATTTTGGTGTTGAATAATATGTCGCATCAGAATGTAAAGATTAACAACGAGCCGAGATCTCGAACGAGGCAAGACGAAATGGTTAATAGCACGAAATACATATATAATATATGTACATGTATATTTGCTGATTCCAACCTTAGAAACCCAAGGTTTGTGCAATTATAGAGAAAAATATAACAGAAATTAATTGAATTTGAATAATATTCCAAATGTTACTTTAAAGTTAATTAATGATGATGCATTAGATAGAGCAAAAGTTTCTTCTATAGCTCTCACAAATGGTCATGTATTATGTAACCATTTACATAAAGCATTTTCTAGATGGTATAATAGATGAGCAAGTATTTATAGTGAATAATAGTAATTCGAGCACCGACCAAAATGTTTATGCTGATAACGACCATCTAGTTTTTCAGTTGTTTCCTAGTCTTATTTAATTTATAATTTATTTATCATAAACTATAATTTATTGCATTTCGTGGTTTATTATCAAGTTACCATTAATAAATAAAGAATTATTTCAGTGTTTGTTTTTAATTTTTAATTTAGATTATTCATCTGCAAAGTGTTTATTCGAAATTTCGTATTAATGATGGCGTCTATGTCAATAATCGAACCGATAGAACCAGTGCACATATAGAGGCATAGTTCTAAACGCATTAATTTCATCACAAATGCAAGTGACACGAAGATACATGACAATTTAACAGTGCAAGTAATACAGGCTTGGAACTACGTCTCGATTAGTGCAGTGATTCTGCCGCTTTGTCCGGAAAACGAACTTTCATGGTTCGATTACTGACATACATATACGCTGTTTTTTTTAATAAAAATACATTATATTATGTTTACAATAAGAAATACTTCGTTGCCATAACAAGAGACTAGCAAGTTCAACGATTTTTTGACCTTCCACAATAAAAACTGATAGACATATCAATACATTACGATTACACTTCACAGCGCCATCTATTCGCACATACTCGAACTACCGATATATTAAGATAGTACTTCCTTATACGATTTCTGGAGATTTTTATATTATAAAGTATTTGTACCACCGAATGTAACTCTCAAACACCTCCGCGATTAAAGTTTTTACCAAAAACAGCTGTGTTGTATTAACATTTACACAGAAACAAGAATATGATTGGCGAGTAAAAGACGAGCCTGTCACCTGACCCTGAAGCCCGTAAAACCCGTTACCTTGCATGTATAATTTAATATTTCATTTGTAGATAACTATTAAAAACTAGGGCTATTAAAAATTTACTTCAACACATTCAAACCATTGTTAATAACGGATTCTTTTTTGTTTGTGAATAAAGTGATATTATTGTGGGACGGATTGTGATGAATCTACGCGGTAAAATGTTAATATAAATAAGGAACGAGTACATAATATAATGCAGCTACTACAAAAAAAATAATATTTTTATTTTAGCATCTCATAGAACATCATCCTTTAAAACCATTATTACAGCTAATATCATTACTAGCAGCATGACAGCGATGACATTCTACTGAGCTTTTAAGCAACTTATTCTCATTTCCATTACATTCACTTCTGCCTGCCACACCATGAAAATTGCGCGCAATGAATGCTAATAATACGGAGACCTAATGTATTTATTTACGAAGTGGGTCTCTGGAAAAGAAAGATCCATAACTCATTTGTCATTTATGCATATTACATGTGTGTTCTCGCACAGACGGTGCTTCTATTCATGGTAGTTAATACATTAGAGGAATTAATTACGCAGCGTACGTATACCTACATATGCACATACATAATGTTGTAAAGAGAATAATGATCCTGTACGCCACTAATAGACCGTTCAAAAACGAAGATAACCGACATCAAGAGGATGTACTGAAAGAAGGCAAAAAAATAAAATCGCACGTAATAAAATCGTAGGGAAAGCAAGTAATGACTACGAGGTGAAGAGGATATATGCAACGTATGCACTTTTAATAGTTTCTTTTCTGTCTTTGCGCATTGTTGGCGTGAACACCAAAGAATTATCAATTACAGCGATTTTTCTTTCAAATCGCCATAAATCTGCATGCCGGTTCCATTCTTCGCATTGTCCACGTACTGACATTTAAAACTGTTAAGTTAATACATTACTAACATGAGTCACTTGTACGGATCGCGTCTCACTGATGTATTTATACTTATCCGGTCTTTCCGAATATGTAAAACTGGGATGGTCTTCGACGGCTATCGAGAGCATACCACGTCTATGTTGTCTTTTATTGTTCTATTTTGTGCGTTAACGCCTAATTATACAATGCTTCGAAGACTTATTACAATTGTAGATCGCCATGTATAGAATGACATCTATAATGCGAATTATATGTAGAAAAAGCTGTAAAGACCAAAGGAGTAAGATTTATTGCGGTATTTATACTTTATATTATACTCCATACAAGCGTAATGGCGCATACGTAGAAAAGATTGAAGCCTACGAGCTGGAGATGTATGTATATATTGAAAAATGTTTGTGGTATTGTATTTTAATGTACCGAATACATGACGTATAGCTGTTTTAAAATTCGTGGAGCTCAAGAAAGAACTCTTTGGAAATAATATATTATAGGCAAAAATACTTTCTACACGTTAAGTAATTAATGTTCTAGTTGTATTATGACATAAGCTGCCTATAACTTTAAGGTTTATATAAACGTGAAACTCAATAACAAATACATATACATGGCGCTATTTTATAACAAGCTAGATGTTGCTTTAGTAAGGTATAAGTTAAAAATGCGCATAACACATGACGGAAGAGAAACATATTAGACAATCGGTTTAAAAAGTATTCGTAGAAGGAAGCTAATCGCGAATCACTCAAAAGATTTCTTGAAGCAGTTTTTAACTTCAATAATTATCTCGGCAATAGTTGGTATATCGTCTTGTTAAAGTGGAAGCGGAAGGTGTTGTAACTACAACTTTAGCAGTGTCACAAAGCAATAGAAGCATCTGTTTCAAGGACATTGAAACTTGTCTAGACTAAATAGATCATAAATATATCTTTAATAATCCTTTCAGAATATTTCAACTAAGTGTGATCTCTTTTATGTTGTACTTCTATAATAGGAATGTCTTAGCTATTACAGGCACTAAAACCAAATTGATTTATACCTGCTTTTTCTGTGACTGAGCAAATTGCTCCACTAACGACAATTTAGCTATACCAGCAATTATTCCAACAAATTATCAGATTTTTTCTGACACCTGAAGTGCAGTAAAAATTGGTGGATGAAAGCAGGTGTATTCTTGGATTACATAAGAAACGTACTCCATACGCGTCTTATTCCTTCAAAAATCGCATTTCCTGTTACCTTTTGAGTCGACGGACAAAGTACAGTTAAGTTAACAATTGTTAATTTAAGCGAACTTTGCAACAAAAAATGAAATACAGAAAAACGAACAGAAGTTAGTGAAAGCGTCTTATTTGTAATAACATCGTCTGATTGGAAAAAGTAAATTCATAACTTAAAAAGGGAAAGGAAGAGGTTGTAGAACAACAAAATTTATGCATGATAAAATTTGCTTGTCAAGCTAAAAAACCATTTGTTTTGTTGTGATAATGAAACAGATTTGGTTTCGAATGCACCAAAGATACATGAGCTGCCTACTTAAAAATAATGACCACAAAAATATAATAAATAATAATTATGTTCTTTGTACGAGAATAAAAGTTTTTAGTACGAAGTTAGATTGAAAGGTATTTTATATTTTTTACTTATTATATTATGTGTAATCATCCCTTGTACTAAATCTCAAAAAAACCAAACTTCTTAAGGTGGTTAACATCCATAAACCAATACCTACTTACAGCAATCTGGAATCAATTTTGGGAATCAATAATTATTTTCAGTAATAGGTACATGAGACAACTAAAATAATCGACGATTGACAAAAAAACTTAAAATCATAAACATATATTGGCGATGATTTCTAATAAACGAATAACTTGTAATGACTTTTCATTGAAACTGCGCGGCTAATATGGTGAGAAATTCTCATTACTTTGCCACGGGAAAAGTCTATTGTTGTTTGTTTTATATTATATTAGATTTAGTGTTGGTTCGGTAGCATCCACATATGAATACTAAAGGTAAAATAATACAATACGCAATAGAAGTATTTCAATTAGCTTGTAAGTATGCTTGGTGTAACTCATGTTGCGCTTGTAACACGTCATTATTTTAATAGTGTCGGCAAACAATAACATTTAAGAAATATTTATTTTGATATGATATCATGTGCGGCCATAACCCATAACACAACATGGTGTATAGCACTAGTACAGATCACATTTTTTATTCTACAGCGACTATTCCTTGTTATTATCTCTTAACACATGTGATATACTGTCGCATTCTCCTTTGTATGGCCGCTGCAATGATTTGGTATATCAATAAACCACAGATGAATTTGGCTTCTAGCTGTCATCGTAATACTTTAATTAAGTAAAATATTATACATGCAAGAACCTAATTTTTTTAATCATATAAAAGTTAAACATTTTTCTATCTTAAAACCCTAAAGAGATTCTTAAACTGCTCTTGTCTTGTACGCTATTCTTCTAATGCGTATGGAAAAATTAAGTCTATTACCTTTCAATGTAGTGAGACCTGCGTATATTTACCTGTCTTGCGTAATATATTTTCAGGACACAAAACGCGGGAATCCCCATAAAAAAATCCATTTAGAGTTGAAATGGCTGACCCTTTAATAAAAAATACTTAATGGGCGACATTTTTCACTTTTTCACAATCAAAAAGCGAAACAAACGACGAACGATATTGGTGTTGGGGTCCCGACATTTCCAAACATAATATTTCAATTAAAAACGAGAAGTGCCACCCGACAAAGGACGCGGACGGGGTAGACGCTGAAATGTGACGACCACAGATGAGGGAAAATTTTTCTAATTAATGAAAAAAATCAGTGGAGTACAATAGGGGTTGATGCTATTGTTACAGAGTGTACGCTTAACGCCTCACTTATTACCACTTTAATCGCAGTTATGCCTGCACGTCCATTAAGTAATAATAGGAAAATTTCTACCGTATAGAAACGTTCAACATTAGTTGAAATAAGTAGTTTGTAAAGTTACGTCAAAAAGACCTGTCTCGTACTTCATATGTTATTTAAAGACAAAAATTCAGCAATTCATTGAAG
The DNA here is from genome assembly GCA_023690525.1 of Holotrichia oblita. Lineage (NCBI taxonomy): Eukaryota > Metazoa > Arthropoda > Insecta > Coleoptera > Scarabaeidae > Holotrichia > Holotrichia oblita. The sequence continues at coordinate 70,763,252 of CM043015.1, forward strand.
CAAAAAAAAATGTTTCATTAATTTTTCTTGTTACGTTTTCATCACTCTTGTGTAATTTTCACACTAAACAAAAACTTATGCTTGTTGTGCTGCCGTTGTTATTTCATCAAGGCATTTATTATACTCTATCGCAGTATAGTAATTAATATTACCCTATCCATCTCGTCCAACCAGAGAGTAAACATGAACTCCTACAATCGCTGAACATGTCGTTTTACGTTCGATGTCGACAGCGGTCAGTGTCCTAAAAGGGAATGCGCCTCATTAATAACTCGACAACATGTCGCAGATGATGTCTTCCCAGATCCCGATCCTCCTTCCCGTTTACTGTTAGAGATGTATCTTGTCTTTCCTCAACCGTAATGTGTATACACCTTGTCCACGAACAACGACCGCATCGACCTAAATCGCCATAACTCAAATAGTCTCCAAATATAAACGTATCCCAACCCAGAACTGAAATTGATGATAAAGATTTAGAATACCTAATATACTTAAGTGTACTTTCTTGGCTGGTAATGTTCTGCTATATATTTCACCAAAACTTTTGATGCCTACTCATCATGGTGAATACGATACGGAGGCTAGAATACGGGAGATTAAAGGATTTTCAACGTGTCATTTCTGATGGCCACCCCCCTATCCTCCCAGAACCGGTCCATCCTCTATCCCCCCTATATTTCCTACTACCTAGTGAATATAATTAAAATTCGATATATCAATGAATTGTTTGTTTTTTAGATAATTTTGTTGATAGGCATGGCAATTTATATTTATATTATTAGTAATTTGACACATATTAAATGTCAATTTCTTCCACTGAAGAAGTTATTTAACGAAAACATATTATTATATGTTATGGAATAAATTGGTATTTAATTATTTATTGTTTTATTGACCTCTAAGTGGGAATAAATCAGGAATTAAAAGATAAGTACACAAAGGTCAAAAAATACATATATTAATTGAAATATTTAATGTAGTACAGAAGAAACAACAGGTGTTTTCCAAAAACTGTTTATACGCTTTATAAAGATTTAATAAACAGTCTATGTTCATAGAATGTATGTTCAATATGTTCATAACATAATACAGTCTATGTTCTTCCAACATTATTGAATTATGTGCACCTCCACGCTTAGGTAAGCAAGTAACAAATTTTCTTAATTAACATGATACCAGTGGACTGGAAGAGGTTCAACAGTTGCTCGTTTGGCAAGGTCGCCAGACTTAAATCCCTTAGATTATCTTTTATGGACTCGAAAACCGATAATAACTTTTTGCTAAAACCTTGAATGCCATGCTGATCATGAGACTGTTTGCAGAGCTACTTCTTCAATTATATTGAAAGATTAACAAGACTAAGTGGGCGGAAATGTTAAGCAACTGATCCAAAACAGCGACTTCTTGATGTTTAATAAGATACCTGTACTAGTAGCATTATCTTCAACCACTATGCGCTTAGTTACCACAGAGTTTTGGACATATGTTTATAAGATAATTTTAATAATACACTGCGAGAGTTGCAGAGATATCCAAACAAGTAATACAGCTTACGGAGTCACCGCAACTAAGCACCTACCACACATTAAAAAAAATTAAAAAATTGTTACTACTAAATAACTAAAATAACTACCTACTGACTCGTCGTACCAGTAATGTAGGCAGCTTCTTCGGGAACAAACGGTAGTTAGCGGATACTAGATGTGAACACCTTCTGGTGGGTGAGCAGTGTCAGAAGATCAGGTAACGTCAGGTGTTAACCAAGCTCAACCCAATTAATCTTATTTTATACTTGCAATGCTTTCAATAACGATAATACAGAATCCATTAAATGTTTTGCTGTTTTTAATTTTTATCTACCATTCCGTATATTGTACATCACTTATTTATCGTGGCAGACACGACGCTAGTTTATTTAATCGGCCGTCTTTTAGAATCTGTATTTGAATGAGATTCTTGGCAAACTGGTATCCGAAAATACAACCATCATTTGTAGCTAAACAAATTAAGATCTGGTCTCTATTTTCTTCATAAATTCTGGAATATTTCTTTCTAACCAATATTGTGCTATCTTTCTTTTAACAGCAGAAGCTAAATTTTGCCAGACCACCCGGCACATATTTTCTTGCAGGTTTACAGAATTGACTATCATTTCCAAGTTTATTTAATAATCTATGGCACAAATTTTTACACCCTGTTCACAAAAATAAAAACTCAGAACGTTACTATATCCAACAGGAGATCCATAAGGTAATGTAATATAATTTCCTGCTTATAATTTTTAGATACTTATGATGAGTGGCCGACATCTCAATATTCCTATAAAAAAATTTAAATCAGCTTCTCTTAGATTCAAATTTTGTTCAGTTTTGTAACATCTCAATAAACCGTAAACCACATTTTGTATATAGCACTAGCTCCTGTGCTTTAAATAAATCAATCGTTATATTTTCTGAGCACAGTTTGTGAACACGTAACATGTATTTTGTATAGCAGTTAATTATTCTACAACAATTTCTTTTAAATATATTCGTAGCGGAAGATTGGAATCGTTTCTTTCACTTAAAAGAGATATTAACTATGATTTACTTCCATTATAATTTTTATATGATAGCTTAATGGTCATCCACATCCTCGTCCACACAGACATCCTGTTCCAATAATCACATTAAATAATCTTTAGTTTGCGTAGACGTATACACACCAAGTACAGAACTTACGTTCATAACTAACTACACTCTCTACAGAAATTAACATATAACGTTTTTTTTTATATATTAACATAGCCTTTTTACCGTCCAGCAAGTTGTTACATTACTCGTGGCTTTTCTACACACCGCAACGCAAAGGCGGAGAATTTGCATGATGTCGATTGAGGTTTAAATGGGATTTTTTATGTACTGGGTCCGAGTTTAATAAGCCCGGTAGGTAGTGAAAAATCAAGCTGGGGAAGAAAAAAAAAACGGTAAGGACGGGAGGAAGTAAAGTAGAGTATAAAGGCGATAACTATAATGCATTTAGAATGCGTAATTATACACGTTGAACTATATTAAGCCTTCATTTCCATAAAATAGAGAGCTATAAATTTTCGCCCTGTATGATTATGTAAAATAACTAAACACATAACGATATGATATACTGCGTGTACTACCATACGTTGTAGAATGACAGTATTATTAAAATCACGAAGCCGACGTGAAATGAGCAGATTATACGCTATGCAATTTTCCGTAAGAGAATTAACCTATTATTAAACTTAGAAGCATTTATACATATGTATATGTATATTTATTTTAGTCTCTACTTAATGCTTACATCCTCCATGATTCCATGTTAGAATACTTTACTCATGTCCAATATTCAAATATTCGCCGACCTTATTGCCGTTTCTTTGTTTACTACATCCACAGTTTAAAAACAAAGTTGTGTAAAACGAGAAACTATAAAATGTTGGAAATGGTGCAAATATTTTTACTCAGACTGATGACATTATTCCTCGGTTAGTTATCCATTCTAACTAGATGTTTGTAAAACAGTGTGCTGACAGAAGAAAGATTGCATAAAAAAATAAGTAATAATATTTTTTCAGTTCTATCAATAACAATTAACACAAAAATATTAATTAGCGAGGTCATCTTCGGCTGTTCCTTAAAATGTATATATTTCAAAAGAAAACATAAAATGCTGCCAAGAACCAGCTTAAAACAAACAGTCACGGAATATATGACACTATAGAGGTTTAATTATATATGCATACTAGCAAATTTTCATGTGAAAGTAAGATGTGTAGTACGTTGTAGGCTTTTACAGTAATAAATGCGTATGCATTCATTAAATGTTCAGTCTAATGTAATATATACACTGATCTGAAAATAGTCTTCGACTTAGAAAAATATCTTAAATTCCAACGAGAATACTAATGTTTTTACATACATTACATAGCAGCCCATTAACAAAACTTAAATAGATTAGAAAGAATGTTTTTGAGCTGTCAACAGTAATAAACCTTCTCGATATATTTCGGCGAAATTATTACAGAACCCATAAAAAGCGTGATCAATAGTCACATTAATTTTATCCTATAGATTCAAAATAAGCTCAACGCAGCCTCCTTTATCCAATTTATATATTCAAATCGTACTTTAGAAGTTACAATCGCATTTTTCGAATTGAGATTGCATAAGGATTTTTTCGTAGTGCCATTTATCTAGTGGGATTGCGATATTTCTAACAAAGTGGCAAGCATATTCGGCGCAATAAATATCTTTTAAAGTCGTCTGTCTGTAAAGTTTCGCAATTTAAAACTTCTGTCAGACTTTATATTCACTGCAAAGGGATAAATCTCACAAAAATTTCAGGGAATCATCGTTTCAGCTGTGAATAAAACTTCAGTAAACAAGTTGTCACGGCTTTTATTCTTTCTGTCTTTGTTTAAGAGACGCATGTCAGGGGAATAGTCTTTATGAATATAAAGAGAATACGGGTAGATAGTTCCGCGGGTTCGCGATTTTAGTTCCTTGTATTTATGCATGAATCGCAAGCGAGCAGTTAAATTCTATTAAATGCAATGGTTAAGCACTAGTGGGATTTAAAAGTTTGCCGCAGAGATTTTGTTTTACGGTAAGAAATTTAATTAGCGCGGTTCTTTGACAGTTATTTTAATTCCGGTTTCAAAACTTATTAAAAATAACAATAGTAAGACACCATCTTATTGTTGTAATATTATTGGCGGCAATACTATTATTTCTACTACTATATTAATTGAAATCTAGCTTATTTTTAACGCCTCTACATATGTATTTACATATTGATGTATTTAAAATTTACAAGAAAACTAATCATAATATCTAATAGAACTTTTTCTCTTGTTTCAGGTAAGTCCGAACGATAGCAGCAAGTCAACGTTGGCGTCGTCGGCACGTATAGCGTGAGTCTTCTCCGCCCCCATCCCTCATTACCGGTATAAATCAACCGTTATCGGGGGGTCTATCTTTACACAAATAATAAACAGCTACGCGCGCCTGTGGTGCTTGTTATGAATTTTTGCAAAGCAGGGCGTATGTGATAGGTATTAGTGAAGAAGTAGGAAAGAAATAAAGATTAACGTATGTATTTGTATACAGTATACTATAAAAGTTAATCAAAACTTTATCTGTGACATTGTCATATAGAACAATTTATCTGCAGATCTGCTTTTATAAAAAGTTTCTCTTGAGGTAGGTATGAAATCTTTTAAAAAAAGATTGCAGACACAGATTACGATAGTTTATTAAGATGGTATGAGGAAAGAGCTACGATACTAACATAATAAAAAATAAACTTTGCGAATAATTAATAATGTTAAAGCAGCCCAAATTGTGAGTAGATAATATGTTAAACGAGAAATTTTAAACATCTTAAACCAGGTGAGGACAGCGGTATAAGAATGATGGTTACTAATATTAATGTTAACCACAGTGCAAAATATCGTATCAGTTCGTTGTATGTTCTCATAAGGATCAGCGTAGTAGGTATATAACATATTCGTAAACCGAATTTGAAAATGTAGCACTATGGGTCTTCCCTAGCAAAACATAAACAAACTTCAAATATCGCAGACCAATATTACTCAATGCCTAAGAAGGTTAGCCAATCTAAATATATGTTCTGTATTTCTGCCATAGCGTGATTAGCCATTGGTACAATGGTGAACTAGTGCACCACAGTAATTTGATTAGTTGGAAGTATGTAGAGAACCAGTAACATAAGATAACAGATCTTGTACCACTAATAAAAGTATTTTTGAAACTCTTGAAAAAAAAGCACTACTACTGTTACAATGGCTGAGTAATTTGTCTGCGTAAAGTGATCTGTTATTGGAACTATAATTACCTTACATTGCTTTAGTGTTTTTTAGTATAAGAGATGGAAGAAAAGTATAGTAATCAAAATCTAATTATTAACTATGTTACATAATCAAAAATACAAATTACACAAAAATAAAAGCGCATCACAACAGTTTTATTTTTTTTTAATATAAGGGGTATGTTTTTTCTAAATATTCTTAAAAAGCTTGAAATTTACTATGATACCAAAACAATTATCATCATCGTGAAAATTGCAGCTACCATAGTGTTTTTAAATTTAATATTTATCAAATGTTACAATTTATTAGCAACCTTAGAAAACAAATACAAACAAAAGAAAATAAAAGACGAATATATAGTTGGCAATATTTATGCATGGTTTGCACCTGTAAAACTGTTATTCAGTGTAATAATAATACTTATTGCAATGCAAGCAAATACTAATAAGTTTGACAGGTGCAAACGATTTACAAAAAAACTATCCGTCTTTTGTTTTCTTTCGTTTGTAACATTTGACAAAAATTAAATTTAAAAACACTATGATGGCTGCAATTTTCAAGATAATGGTAAGTTTTTTGGTATCACTGTAAGAAGAATTTCAAGCTCTTTAGGAATATTTAGAAAAAACATAACGTTATATTTAAAAAACTAAAACTGTTTTGTGATGCGCTTTTGTTACTGTGTAATTTGTATTTTTTATTCTTATGCTTCTCTTCTATTTCTTATACTAAAAGATATTTTTAGCTTGGACAAATAAAATCAATCAGACTGTTATATACAAATTTATTACACAATTGTAAAAAGATTTACGATCTTTATTACGCTGGCATACTGCGCATCTTTGAGCAACATCGGACATGTCTTCAAATTTACATGCAATGTTGAATTATCTTATCTACGTTTGAAGATGAAGAATCGTGGATCACAATTTAGTAAACGAACGCTTATCTAGTTTCCGAAAACATTCATTGATGCCAAGTTTAGTAATGAGAAAAATATTGTCAAAGATCATCTGCGACTATTCAGAGCCATGTTATAATTACTATAATTAGTTCCTCAACAACATCTACGGTTTACGCTCAGTTCTAGTTGTTTCCCATCTGAATTGTTTTGTTTTTTATCGTGTGGTGGATGCTCGTTGCACTTGCAACTTTTGCTGTCTCATTTGTGTGTGTAAAAGTGTTGTAATGCCCTTGTTACAGTGTACTCGCTCATGATAATGCTGCCCTGTTAATCACTTTGTCCCCAACAACGAATAGTAGATCGATCAGAATACAATTTTTCGAGAAAGATGTCACCGCCCCTCAGAGAATTGAAGCCCGACCCCGGCGATCTCTCAGTGATACGATGCACATTCATGTGAATGATTATACGACATCTTTATCTTTCTAGGAACGCGCGATACCAGAATTACATCCATTAAAATGCGAATATAGAACTCTTCTAATGTTTACCTTTTTGTTTCGAAGAATTGGCTAGAGATTTTCTTGTTGCCAATGGATAACTTCCAAACCAGTTATCAAAAGTTATATTTTCACCAGAGATGCGTAAAATTTTACCAAGTCTAATTACAATATGTGCTAGTTTGTCACTTATGCTAAAGCGACCAGGTGGCTGTTTTTCCACATAAACTCACTGATCCAATATATAAAATGTCCTTGCAGATTTACTTGAAATGAATTATCGCAATCTTCAGCGTCGCAACATATTCAGCTGTAGACACTCACAGAACTTTCAACGAATATGTCAAAACTTGCTCCACGAGGAGCAAGGTTATTTCAGCTTTACTTTCTTCTTCTCATTTTCTACTCCTATCTTTCCCTAAAGTACTGCCTCATCATCTGGCAATTGCATATAGTACTTATGTTGGTTACAATACAACCAGTATAGCCCTATTTTTGTTTGCAGCATGAGTTAATTCGATGTTACACAACATTTAGCGAAGCTATGCTTCTTCAATACTGTCTAGTAAAGTTTTGTTTGTGTAGACAGAATTCTCGTTAGATGATGAGTGACATGAAAGCAGACTTCCAACTCATTAACCTGCGATACGGCGAAATCAAGAAAGTTTGCAGCTGTTGACAAAATTCCACAATATATAACAATTAGCAAGTTGTCCAAAAACAAAAGAGAAATATCCAGAAAGATAATAGTACTAATCTATAGAAAAACAGAAATAATTGTCATGTAGTACGTTTTTACAATCTTGTTCGTATATAATATAATGCAAACGAAAATGAACCAGATTATTGTTAGTATCCAACTAATTCTTTTAATTTCTTCAAATTTCAAAGTTTTTACCAGAAATCCATATTCGATTATCTTTCCATAATGTAGGTATTCAAAATTTAAATTTAAATTCATTAAATCTGATTATTATTTAATGGTAAATTCATGTATACTTTCGAGAAATAATACTCAGGAAGTCGGTTTTGGTTAAAGCTGTTTTGTAGGTTATTCGCTTTTAAAATGTCATAATAATACATTAAAGGTAGACAGAGAAATTTTCGTGAAAGTTACGTATGAATGAGAAAGTGTGTCCTTTTGCAATAGAACGAAGCAACACATTGATGAATCTATTATAATACAGAATAATTCTTATGCCCACTAATAAATATTAAACATTTATAAATTTCTTCGATGATTCTTGAAACATTTTCATGTCATTATTTACTTATACTGCTTCATCGAATTAGGACACAATTACGTAGAAGCGATATGTTTGTACCGTAAACTCTAATAGCTGAGTATTACTATAGAATATAAGGCTAAAAGCAGTTTCTATTTTTATACTTTTGCAAACCTCCGTATACAAACGACACGCTCGTATCGTGTCATAATTGTATAATACCATTAAAACAAGCCTCTTTTAGATTAAAATATCGTGACGTGTAATAGATGGATTAGCTTCATTGTTCAAACGATTCTACTGCCATGTTTGCCTGACGGCTGTGTTGCTACCCCCTTACTTAATGGTGGGCAACTCCAGCTATACCCGCTTCGCTTTATAACTCAATTTTATAGTGCACACAGTACTTGTTCGACAAGGAGAAAAAGGTACTGAATACATTTTCAAACACAATACGAAACCTTTTCTTTATGTCGATGGTTGCCATAAAAAAACGTATTGGCGTGCGTTTAGTTAGTTTACATGCAATTATGAGTCAATGTTGAGTGAGGTGCTTTTACAATGGAAATTAGAGATTTTTATATTCTTAGGTAAATAGATTTATGATGACTTATTATATGAAAGTGACATCTGCTATTTATATATTGAGTAAAATGCGCAGGAAATAATAAACCGCCTTATTTGAATTGACTTAATGTTAATGTTGTATACCCATTCATGTGCATATTTGTTAGTGTGGATAAGTACACTAAGTTGTTGGTATGATTAAATTCATATTGCTATATCATATTATAGTATGCATTCATTAAATAAATTGTATAGATAAAAATATTTTTTATATCAAGCAACAATGGAGTACAGATCCTTCAATAAGGAATTCTTAAAAATGTCCAGCCAGTTTCAATGCCAATCCAACATTAGCTCGCCACTTTGCATTTCATGGTCATAGCCTCCAGGTTTACACGTAATGGATTTCATAAAGTAAGAGTTCTTTATGCACTGCACTTACACCGCTAGACATGCTACTTTGCGGGAAAAGAGTATACAGACTGATCCAAATTATGTGCACATCATTACTACCTGTTGTTATTGATGTTACGACATAGGTTAAATTAGCAAAGTGTTAATGTTTGTACTATTGTTGTATACGTAATTCACAAAAAGAAACAAACTGATAACTAATTGTTGAAATAATTAAAATATCCGATTTTATTGAAAAAATTACTTTGAAAATAACAATTTAGTTAGCAAATAATTTGCAAACATGGGAAGGCATAAAATGCGAGGAAATAAGTGCGCAGAAGCAGAAAGAGAACCTATATGTACATTTTGATGATTGACTCTAAAGGAAACAACATATCTTCGGTTGGATTGTACTACCCATGCGTATCTCTACTGGAAATTAATGGGCAGTGGCATTTATGGGGTCTAGGTGAAGTTTTTTAGTAGGACTAAGAGTTATTTCTGAACACAGCAACGCTTACAAATTGTAGTGTAAGTTTCAATGTATAGTGTTGATTAATGGGTTCCACAATCGTCTCCGTTGTGGTTTATTAATAGGAGAAATAACTTGCTCTCTAACACACTAAATTACATTAAAAGAAATTACTTGGTTACCGTTTTACTATTCAATGGCAGTACGGTATCTGGTCTCACACTTCCAGACTTTCTTTGATTTATGTTTTTTAAAACATTAGGAATGAACAGCAACACAGAATGTTTCAATATTACATTGACAAACATTAGCAGATGATGATCCAACTGAAAAGATTTAAGAAAGTTTTTATAAATACATGTACAAAATCGCTTCCAAATGCAACAATATTTTATAATTTTTTAGTTTTACTTTATACGTGGTTAAAGATTACTTCAGTACATGTAGTATAAAGAAAGCAACTCTATTATTATCAAAACAAAATCTACAGGATAATAGCGAATGTTCCATTCATAGACTTGTTAAGCGTTAAGCTGTGATAGTCTTACTATTTTGCGAGAGAGAATCAAACAAATCAAAAATCATGAAGACAGCACAAGAGAAAAAAAGTTAACAGGAACCTAGAGAATTAATTCTTTCACAAAATGCAGACCACTGTCGTTGTAATAAAAAATTGGGAAGATAAATAGGGTTGTGACTTCGCAAAAAGTTCCATATCACTTAAAATAAGTACAAAAATCATTAAATAATTTAATTTAGCATCCTGTATTTTGAAAATAATACCTTTCCGGTCATATATTTATAGAAAATTTCTTAAATCTTTTCAGTTGGAGAATTATCTGCTAAAGCTGGTAGTTGTAATATTGAAAAATGCTCTATAACAATCTATAGGATATATCGGAAATTTTCAAAACTTGTTGAATTTTTCGGATAATTCATTATTCAATTTTACGTTAGCAAATATTAAAAACACTACTAAATTTGCTAATTAAATCAACATTAATAATAGCGGGGGGTAGCAATAGGTAGATACTCTCCTTGCACCGTTTTCCACAGACGGATATAGGAATTTCTGGTCACTTCTATTGTCATTTGTCAACGATAAATCTCAGAGTGATTCATAGGTTAATTTTTGTTTTCCAGCCCGTTATGTCATACGTGTTTCGTGTTTCTTTATAAAATTGACCAAGGGCAGGCAAGGCAAGAAAAATAACGAGAACCTAACATTTTTTGGCAATGATGGGCCTCGATATGATAAAGTATTTTTAACAGTTCTATAGCTAGGCTATTTAATTTAAACATCGTCGTATAAATGTATATTAAGTATGTACACTTATTTTGAAAACGCGTGGGTTCTTGGGAGCCCTGTGTTCTCGAAACACGTGTCCCGAATATTCAATCAAAAGTTGTGGTGCTGGTGATACCGATGGTTTATCTGTATACAGGGTGTCTCAGCTATTCTTTAGAAGTTTATGAGGTTCTGGCCAAAATATAAATTTGAAAATCCAGAATTATGTATTCTTCGATTGTATTCTCTTCAATTAAAATATTATTAGATTGAAGAAGATTGAAGAGAAAAATTGCTACAGCGGATATTTATTCAAAAAGATCAGAGAATACTCGATTTTTCGGATATCAATTTAGAGTTCATAATATGCTTAAACAACATGTTGGAGTATATTTTAGCGCCGAGAGCGGCTGTCTACATTGCGTGGTAACTTTATTTTTTATGATTTTTTTTAAATGTACAGGTTGTCTCTCTAGTGCGTCCAAGTACCATATCTCCCCTTGTGGATATTTTTTCGGAAAAACAATTGCACGAAGGTTACTTGAATTGATATGGCACATGTTCTAAAATTACTTTCACTTATACAGAGTGTTCCATTTTCACTGAACAAAATACAACTTTATTATTTTATATACAATGGTGTAATTTTTTTCAATGCAATAGATTCTACGCATTATTTGCAAATATTTTGTATTAGGGTTCCCTATACCTAAATTCAACTGTTTCGAATATATTTATAATTTTCCGTAATATTTTCCTACTGCACCATCAAAATTAATATTCTAGAGCCTTTCGAATCGTAAGGTACCAAGCTTCTGCAAACGAAATTAAAGGGTCATAGATACTGAGAACTGTCATAACTTTCAACAAAATGTATACAGGGTGTGCAGAAATTAACAACCAATTCACATATCTTCAAACATTAAAAATTATTTTTTTTAATGGCACATAGTACTTTTTATTGTGGCGCCTAATTCAGCAAGAAATTCTACATCGATTCGTATTAAGGTCTCATATTCCTATCTTTATTAATTTTTGACTTATTAAAGATTATTGGTTCCAACTACGGAAACTATAGTAATATCTATTATTTTTTTGTCATAGTTAGCTATGAAAATAAAATATATCGGTAAGAGTTGTAGAACGAGTGACAGCTTATCGACTATACACTAATAGTGATATATTAAATTTATTTTACATATATCTATGGTAAATGATATAGGATAACAGCAAGAATATGTCGTGCATTTAATGAGAAATATCCACAACCTATGACCGTAGCGAAATTTAAAAGAATTGAAATCAACTTTCTAAATCATGGAACTATTAAAGTTATCAAAAGACCATTTTTCGAATTTTGAAACGACACAAAATGCGACCATACTATCTAAACATGTGGTTAACTGAGAGCAAGGGAGATTTGGTGTAAATGAAAAGCAACAAAACTGTCACTCATTTGACAACTCTTACCGAAATATTTTATTTTCATAGCTAACTATATGAGAAAAATAAATAACAGATATGAGTATGCTTTTCTTAAACAATAAAATTTCTACGGATTTTTTAAAATTCAGATTAAAACTCGACGTTAATCTAAATTCTTTTTAAATAATATAATTTCCTGAAGAAGTCACAGATTTGTGACGAAATATTGAAAATAAAGATTTTTATTATTAAAGGACCGAAAAACCTGTAGAAATTTTATTGTTTAACAAAAAAAAACGGCCAAATACAACATCAATACTTTTCGTAGTTGGAACCAATAATCTCTAATAACTCAAAAACTAATAAAGATAGGTATACGAGACCTTACTACGAATCGATGTAGAATTTCTTGCTGAATCAAGTGCTGCAATAAAAACTATTATGTGCCATTTGAAAAAAAAGAATTTTTAATGTTTGAAGATATCTGAATTTGTTGCTAATTTCTACACACCCTGTATAAATTTTGTTGAAAGTTATGACAGTTCTCAGTATCTATGACCCTTTACTTTTGTTTGCAGCATTTTGGTACCTTAGGCTTCAAAGGGCTTTACAATATTAATTCTTCTTTAAGAGGGTGCAATAAGAAATTATTAAAGAAAATTCTAAATATCTTCGTAACAGTTGAATTTAAGGATAGGGAACTCTAATACAAAACATTTGCAAATACTGCGTAGAATCGATTGCACCGAAAAAAAAATTATCTCATTGTATTTAAAATAACAAAGTTGTATTTTGTTCAGTGACAATTGAACACCCTGTATAAGTGAAAGTAATTTTGGAACATGTGCCATATCAATTCAAGTAATCTTCGTGTAATTGTTTTTCCAAAAAAATATTTACAAGGGGATATATGGTACTTGGACGCACTAGAGAGACACCCTGTACACATAACTTATCAATACTTAGCCAGTGAGCCGTGGACAATAAACATTCTCAAAGATTTATTTTCAAACTCTAACGTCGTCTTCGTCGTTTTATGCTTAGGAGTTAATAATTATCCGTTAAATGCATGTATTTTTTAAACACTGTTTCTAAATACAATTTAGTAGGAATTATTTTTGGTTGTAGCAAGATTGATAAGAAAATAGATCATTGTAATTTACGGAATACACCATAATATAATCATGTGTTGGGATGTTTAAATAGTTATACGTACATTTTATAACGAATGTAACTTCTTGTAATATCTATAATCAACTGATTATAAATGCTTCTTTATTTGCTAATGAACGTGTTAGCATACGCGGGTATTTAATTTAGTATGAATAACGGTATCGTCTCTAATTATAAAGAAGCTACTTATTTCCTTAATTTTATTTCTCATTAGGAAGATGTTCCACTAATTCCCAAGATATCATAGATAGTTCCTCTTGAGAACGGAAACGAAGTTTTCCATAACACGAAATAAAATGGTGAATTGGTTGTTTATAAACTATTAAATAAATACCATTTCATCTATTTGATATATCTAACTTGTTTCGAGTAACTTACGATAACCATGGATTCTCTTGCATTTAATTTTAGCAGGATGAAGCTATTAGTAAAGTACTGAAGAAAATCAAAAAAAAATCTCAGAATAAACTTATAATTTCTAGTATTTCACCTGATTAAAGCACAATATCCTCAAGCATGTACCCATCTATTAAATTTCAATACCATCTTTCTTCTCTTTTACACATTATTTCGCACGAAAAATAATTCGCCCGTCTGATATAAAGTTTAACCGTGAACTTTATAATAGTTTAATTAAAATCTTAATTGGAAATTATAATTTACACTGGGATATTCTCTAAACTTGCTATAAATTGTAACAAAGAAATGAATGATATGTTTCAACCTCATAAAACAACGGGAACGAAATTTTCAGGTATGCCGCACCGTAGAAAATTGGCACAGAGTTGTAATTTGTACAAACTATAAAGTGTAAATGAAAGGGTTTCCGCAGATACATAATTCAAAATTGAAGTATTTTTTTCTTATATGAAGCCGCTATGTATACTATATGATATGTATGTATGTGTAACGTTATGCCCCAGTACACTAGTAAACATAAATTACGCTGTGGTTTATGTTGTAATAAATTTTGTTTAAGGCGGACAAACATAAATGTTAATAGCAATAGTGCCCTTAATTTTGATGTATTACCTATAAATTCAATTTATATGTGAACTTAAGCAATTTAGTCGTATATAATAATATAATGTTGCTACTATTATAGTAAATTGTTATAGAATAAGCTTAACTGAATAACACTGTGTTTTGTAGAACTACCACCCAACCGGTTAGAGAGGTGTTACTGAAGCTTATAATCTGTGAGATTTATAAATGCCACATAAACATGCAACAATGTGTAAATACATATACAGATAATATAGAATGAGTGGCAGAGAAAATCTGCGAAGTTCAGACGAAGAAATGAGCCAGATAATAACTTTGTTATGTCGAAAGAAGGAAGCAGAATATACAGGGTGATTGGTGTGAATGGCCTATTAAAAGTATTATACAAACGAATCGGAACTTGAAAACAAAATTTTACAGTTGGATATGGTTGAATATGAACTATCACGTGAAAATATTTTTGAATAAATATCACTTCCGCTTAACCGGAAGTGGGCATCAACTTCGATTTTTTTAAATAGGTAGCATGCTATAAAATAAATTACAAATTCAGCTGCTATGATAAATTTTCCACATATTTCATGTATCATACCCTATGCCTAAATATCATTCCTTCTGAGATATTCGCAACTAAAGAAAAAAAGTTACAGATACCGATCTTACTTTATAGTGATATTACTTCACGTAGGAGTAAATGAGGCGAATAAAATTTTGCATACACACAGCTGATATTATGCAGTTATACAGGATTTGAAGCTTCTTTCTGTAACATTATACAGGGTGTTTAAAAACTTAGTTGCTTATAAATAAGTTCAATCCGCGGAAAGTACATTTTCTTAAATGGAAAGGTATATATTTTATTAGATATTATGATTCTACAAAATATTAACTTTGAATCCGTATTAGGTGTTCCTATACCTAAAATGTAAGGTTAATAAGTTACAACGATTTAATTAACCTCCGTACTTAAAATGCTCAGATATGTCAATTTAAAGTTGATATCCACTTCCGGTTAACCGGAAGTGATATTTATTCAAAAATATTTTCACATGATAGTTCATATTCAACCATATCCAACTGCAAAATTTTGTTTTCAAATTCCTATCCGTTTGTATAATACTTTTAATAGGCCATTCTCACCAATCACGCTGTATTTGAATTTGGAGTCTTCTCTTCTGGTTATTCTGTCGTCACTGATAAAAATATCTACAATACGATAATACACATAGATTATTTACAATACTAGACAATAATAACTTTACATACACGGAAAAGTATAAATGTGTAAGGCTAAAAATGTTATTATCTTGTACAGAGGATGATCGTGTTCGTCCAGCCAACCACAAAAGCAAAGTATAAAACAGATCAATAAAATTACATCAGTTATAGTCACGATGTATTGCGTAAAAGGTATATCCTACGTGAGATACAATCTTGCGGTTTGAGAATGAATTCTTTCAAGAGAAAATTATCTGTGTCTGATAACATTGCACATTATTAAATATACGAGTATAATAATGGAAAAAACTATTGTACATTATACACCTGCACAAACCTAAATTAATGTTAGTTCCGGTTGAAATTTGTTCAAATCTAAGAATTTAAAGTATAAAATCATGTTATTAAGAACATTCCGACTTGCCTTAATTGAAAATTTAAAATTGAAATGCTCTACGTATATGCTTTAGTACATACATTTATAACCAAAGTAAACACATCATTTTCACACTTGTATACCTACGCCAGTAATGACTGACGATTCAATACCGTACCAAATCAGTAACTTCTAATTGCTTCCTGCGAAATTGCAGCTGCGAGACGTTCCCTCGAGGTGAAGCGTAGCGGCAACCGATTTTTGACATTTTCGTTAAATCAAAATGGAAATGTTACGTTGACGCCGGTTTCGAAAACTCCGAACACTGCATCGCCTTGTTGAAAACGGGGGGAAAAAGAGGACTTCGAGAAGAAGAAGGAGGCCTTAATTTAGTATCATTGGCGCGCCGTTTCAACTCATTAACGCAAATTGAAAAGTTTTTCAGTTCATATTAATCTCGAAGCCAAATTACTTCCCCGTCATTAGTGTTCCAAGTATCAGTCAGCGTTTCGGCGTGGGAGGTGGGTGTATGGGGTTCTATGAAGGGGACAAGGGCGCTCCTCTTCGTTAATTGTAATTACTTTATCTAAGAGAGGAGGGCAGCACAGTCGAACCTACCCCTTCGCTGTTTTACGTTCACTTATCTGGCGTGTTATTCGAGAATGTGAAAGAGAGAGAGAAAGACGAGCCAGATATCCACTAAATTAAACAACGAGAAATAAACAATCGCCCGGGCGCTCCTGTATAGAGAGAGGATTGCCTTGTTTCTGCCAAGGCACACTCTACTTGACATTCGAGAAAAGCCCTGGTTCTGCGCTCTCGGCTTAGATTTCAAAAGACGACTCGACTTGACTCTACATAAAGGTCTCGAGTGGAAATGAAGACATCGACTACACAGACCACTTGATTTTAATTATACGAAGATAATTGGAGCCGTAAATTGTGTCAGTGAGTACCTGGCACACAGTAGGAATTCATTTATAAGTAGATATTCTATTATATTCATGCTGGAACTGAACATAATATACCGCACGAGATAAATTCTAGAGGCTTATCGAAGTACGAATCTCGCTGTAATGTAAATAAACGATATAAACCAGTAGTAGGAATGGGTGTATGTTCGTCCTGTAATTTGTCTTTGATGAAAAAACCAGTTAAAATACAAAATAACAACCGGATTATATAAAGTATTGGTCTTTATAGTAAAGTTTTTCAAATGGGCTCCACCTATCAGCCGTTTTGTGTGTATAAATGTGTTTTCTGGGCTAAATTACAGCATTAGCTCGCCGTAATATTGCGGAATTACTTGTTTCCACATGGCATTAGGTCGGCGAATCGATGCTAACGAGACGCGCCACAACTCTGCGGTATAAACGACGAAATTAGGCCAAATTTTTTACTGGAACTTATCTAGGAACAAAGTGTCAACCGGAGGTTAGTTTACGAACCAATGTAATTTAGTTCAAGTAAAATTTATTTCTAACCTCACAAAACGCTAAATAACATCCGTAATAAATTAAAATATCGTCTACATCCATTGGAAAGGTTGACTAATAGGGGTCGTTACAAAAGTGTCAAAACATTTCTGTATCGCGCAAATAGCGTTACATATTCAACACTCCGGTCCGGGGACAATTGCTCGCGTCAACCTCTGTACTAACCCTTGTTAGTGAGACAATTGCTCGTGACACTTCCGAACGCGTTTCTCGCTTGTAAGGAAAGTCAGCAAGTCTGGAATTTATAATCTAGAAAGAATTCGAGCTTGTTTCATGCTTTTTTGTTATGTACCCTGAGACCACGGTCGTGTTCGTTTACGGAGAACAATTCTCTGACAATAAAAGAAGTAATCGTGTATGTACAACGAGGTAGATATATACATACACAGGTATGTTCTAGTTTATTGCTAAGAACATAAACATGACATGAAACGAACTTTGAGTATCTGTAGACAACGGAAAAACAAGTTTCTGATGTATATTACTTTCTTCTTAGATCAGTTACATTTACACTAACGTAATGATGTAATAGTATACTCATTCTACGGGAATACTTCACGGGAACTGTATTTCTGTGCGCAGTAAATAGTTGACGGTTGAATAGTAACCGTTTCAAAACTACTGAATAATAGCATAGTTATTATAGTGTCTCAAAGAAATAGTCCTTTTATTAGGCATTTTTGAACCTACTGCAGTTGAACTAAATCGATTAGATTTTGTCACAAAAAATAGTACTCAGTAGATATCTTACAATGTCGATAATTTATGGTGTGAATAGAAGAACAATTTTTTAACTTTAAGACTCGCTATCTCAGAAACAAAGCGTTTTTCAAATATTGTTTGCAGAGTTTTGCGAATGTCGAAGAGGTACCTGACAATAAAAATTGTAATTTGGCACTAATTTAAAAAATGTCAAAAATTAATGTTTTCTGTTATTTATGATATACATATAAGTCGCCTAGGTTGCTTTCCTATCTTCTACTTCCTCTCCTTCTTCATAAGTGATTGTTTCAGTTAAGGAATTTTTTTACCAATCTCTTTTAATTTGGACACCAGTCATCTGACATTAATACCAGTCAAAGATTGTATCATTTTGCGCTAGCCACGTCAATTGCTCTTGTGAAGTCCGACGTTGTAGATATGTGAAAGAAATTGAATCTGCTCGTCGACCAGTTTTTCTGTAGTGAAGATGCTTCAATTATTCAGCCACCAGAAGCACATTCACTGGACGCTATGGAAACAAATTCAACTCAAGTTTATAATGGCGCAGAGCCATTAACATCCACACATCCAAATTTAATTTCGTTAACAAATGAACGAAAACCCTTATAAAATAAGTATAAGTGAACTGGATGATCTGATATGTGACCTCGAATAGCTAAGACATAAATCAATCATATCAGTGAGTGTGCTCCGTTTTCATCAAAATGTTTCCATCATTATTTAAAATGAATAGCACTCCTGTCTTCTGCAACGATACAAATGAACTTAAACAGTCATTAACAGCAGTTACAAGCCAAATGAACGAAGACTCTTCCAAAAGGAGTCTGAATGCAGTTTTATTATACAGGGTCAGGAAAATGGGTGGGAACCCCAAATTCTTGGCAAAATTATGGATTCCATTAAAAAATAACCTCAATGAAAGTTTTTGTAGTATTTTTATTCTACTCTATCGCAACTTGCACTTGTTTCGAGATATGACGTCATCGGTAGTTTTTTTTTTTGAATAGATCACCCTGTATATTTTAAAATTTTTGGATAAACACGTTTTCAAGAATTACAATGGTGTACGGTTTGGTTGGTGTGCTGCTTAACATATTAAAAAAAAACGTTGGACGTAAATATCTTTTTGTCAGATACATCTGATAAGAAATATTCGCATTATGGAATTGACGTGCGTACATACCTAAATGAAATATTTC
Source organism: Holotrichia oblita (assembly GCA_023690525.1). Classification (NCBI taxonomy): domain Eukaryota; kingdom Metazoa; phylum Arthropoda; class Insecta; order Coleoptera; family Scarabaeidae; genus Holotrichia; species Holotrichia oblita. Next base: position 70,783,068 of record CM043015.1, read on the forward strand.
TACAGCGTTGGATAGGTCGAAGAGGATATATTGAATGGCCTCCGCAATCGCCAGTTTTAAGTACTTTAGACTTTTTCCTCTGGGGGCATTTGAAACCTAATGTTTATAAGAATAAACCTGAGTCTGTCAAAGAGCTGGAAAATCGAATTAGGATGGCCTTTCAAGAGATAGGGCAAGACGTAATTCAGAAGTCATTAAGGTCTTTCGTTGATAGACTAGGATATTGTCAGGCTGCTGAAGGTCATCAGTTTGAATATTTATTATAAATTGTCTTGTTTTCAATATTTTCTTGTTGCTAGCCCTTTCCAATAGATTATAATATATAGACTGTATATCATTGGAATTCTTGAAAATGTGTCTATACAAAAGTGTTAAAATATACAGAGTGATCTATTAAAAAATACTACCGATGACGTCATATCTCGAAACAAGTGAAAGTTTTAGAAAATCAAAGTATGCGATAGAGTAGAATGAAAATACTACAAAAACTTTCACAAAGGTTATTTTTTAATAGAACCCATAATTTTGCCAAAAATATGGTGTTCCCACACATTTGCCTTACCCTGTATAATGGCAATGCATTACTACCCTCTGTTTCTATAGGACATGTAAGACAGATGAAAAGATGCTATAAAAACTTAAAGCACCTTCTAATAAAAATCTACTATGAACAATTCAAGTCTTTCTAAAGATATTTGAAAATTATATATATAGTGTCTGGACAGAGACATAGAAGGATGTAATGGCCATCAGGACATTCTTCTTCTTTGATGCAAGTTCCAGTGATTCTACCGGCTTTGCATATCAACTTAGGACCAATAAATTATCTAAATCATGAATCGTAACTGTACAGCATTTGATTATCCCAAAAAAATGTTGCAAAAACTGCATTTAAATGAAACCAAAATTATAGAGAGAATATTCTAGAGTCTCCAGGAGGCTACACATGCAGAATGGTAGCAACTAATTGGCTCGGAAACCTCAAAACTGATAATTATAAACAAATCACGGACAATATGTTGTCATGTAATGACAAAATGGGTTGTAACATGTCCTTAAAAGCCCTTTTACATTTTCACATTAATTTTTTTCCTAACAACTGTGGTTCTCCGGTACATAAAAGCTCTACCAAGGGAAATGGGCTGCATCAATGAAATGCCACGCGTAAACATCTTAAAGAATTAGAGTAAAGAAACATACATCTGACATCGCCTGTACATTGTACTATTCTGTTTTTTTTATAATTATAAGAATATTTTGACATCATATGTATGTTTTAGTTGTATTTTAATAATAACTACTCCAAAGTTTTCATTGGTATTTTCAAACTCAACACGTCAAAATCCTTAAAATTGGGCGTATATCCTATCTGAAGCAAGCAACAAGTTGTTTGTCGACTTGTGTAATTAAACTCTTACGCCAGCATTGATGCTTCTTCTAATACTGCACATAGATGGTCGAATCTGCTTTTTAAGCACCAAACGCCAAACATATTTTTGTCATTGCCGTAGATACTGATCATATGGCGGCTATCAGTTATTCGGTGATACATTATGTACCCGCACTTATATATTCATGATATACGATCAGAATAAAAACTTGACAGCGATAATATTGACAATTTTCAATATCTTTGAGCTCGTTAAAATTACGCGGGAACGTAAATGCAAGACGGTGAAAGCGAATGCGTTTAAGCTGTTATCGTGATACGTCATTACGAGTGACACGCTCGACTAATCGTAGTTTTGCGCCCGCGAAATATCGTGAATATATTATCACCTTTCCTTGGATATTAATATTCGACGACTTCCACACCCTGCAATTATAAATGGTCTGAATAACGCGCTCCGCTGTTTCGCTGCTTTTTTTCTTCCCAGTACCTTATTATTTTTCTTTGACACCTTTTATTTTTGGATCCTTTATTCATATCTTAACGCTCTTGTGCGGTACAAAACAGGTATCGATCACAATTAATATTATTCCGCTCACGTTTGTCTCGCAATAATAAGAGGTATCACTATCTCTCTCCTCTAGACGTATCATTATAGCTTAATATGCAGAATCTTAGCGTAGGAAAGATTGATTAAAACGTTCACTTCTTTATTCGCTTTGAAATTTTGATCTACCATGTAATTATATACTGGTGCCAGGCACTATATATAATGAAAAATATAATGCCGGTACTAAAAACAGCACTAAGAAAATTACAATCAGTCAAGCAATTTGATATCAACAATAGTAAGGTTCTCAATGTTGAAATGGACTTGTTTAGAATAAAATGTCCAAATTCCATTGTTTCGTTTCTCATTAAATCTCAATTTCCTTTATCCCGTTCATTAACGTTCAAATTTCTATTGATACTATTAAGGGAGCTGTTTGGACTTGAGTCTCATATTTCTCAATCTACAACAATACAATACAGAAAGCACAACTGGTTTTGTAATTATGTAGTATTTCCCATACAATTGCATGAGTTTAGATTTATCAGGGTGGTTTACAACTATACACACGAATCTCTAAGCTAGTGTTCTATAAATTAGAATAAATAACTTCCAGTGCAAGTATAGATACATGCATGTAGTAAAATATGTATGAGAAGTAGTGCATACTCTAAAATTATTGCCAACGGTGGCCCTGGAAACAATAGGCCCACTATATTACCTCCGTGTCTCATTTCTTCTCATTGTATCAGTTTATAATGTCTTCCTTGGTAGAATTAAGGTGCCTGCAGTCAGGAGACGGGCGAGCCATATAACGAAGCCGCCACAGCGCTGTAATTATTCCGCCCTGGCATTGTAATCTTATGTACTTTATGCATTTCGCATCTCTCATTCCGCGTAATTAATCGTGCCCCATGTAAACTTATTTACCGGCGTAATACAAATGTCTTAATTAATACGTGTATTGTAATCATGATGATTCCTCATCAGGTTCGTATAATTTGCACTGATTCACATTAGGTGTAATTACATTTTAGGGGGTGCTGTATTATTTGAGCAACGTATCCTAATCCTGCGAATTGATAAAAAATAACCTCGACCAAATTTATTAACAAGAATTAATAAACATAATTCATTCATGAGATTCAACATTGATATTAAGCTTTTATACACACCACTGTCTGTAATTTTTTTGGTTCACGCATTCTCAGCCTAAATGAACTTCGCTAATCTAAAATAAAAAGAAACGAAAAACGTGATGAAACCGAAAACACGTACTGGATGAAATGTGGCGCAAATGTGTTAAAATCCTCCCTAAAAATACCCACCGGTTCTCAAGAAAGCCATAAAGAACCCGATGAGATCTAAATATAAGTCGTGACGAGACATACACTGCTACATCAGCGTTTTTAACAAAGAATATATCTATTATCTAGCATGACCCTCTAAAATATGTTCGCCATATATAACACTGTCTTGGATAAATTAAAAGCTTTCATCGTCTTGTAAATAGCTCGTAAGTTAACGCATTTATGCTAATTGATTCTTTTCAGTTTGCCACAAATACACAGTTACTTGGAAAATTGTGTAAACTTTTCGAAAATACATAAAATGCAAAAACTAAATTTATATTACGTGGTTTTTTCTCTATGTAACTTGATTAGGTCTCTACTAATTTCCAAAATTACGGATCTGTCTGATAAAATTAGCTTTCTACTGTTTAGAATCTGATGCCACTGAAACAGAAGTCACACATCGCCCAATCCGGTGAGTAAGGAGGATGTTCTATAATTTTGATTTTGTTTTCCGCTAAATACTGGACAATTGTCCCTGCTGGATGGGACGACGCGTTATCATGATGTAACATGATTTCCTTTCTTGGCACTTTACTGAACACACAATTTTGAACATACCATTTAGCGGTAACTGTCTTCTGATATTCTAATTTAATTGCAGCCACCAAACCCGTACTTCTAGAAAATACTGCGTACATAACTCTTTTCATTGCTCGTCGTTTTTTTCACCATTGTAGGGGTTTCCTCGTCTTCATTTATCCAGATTCGGCTTTCTTGGTGAATGGGCACATCAAAAAACGGTATATACGTTTCGTCGCCAGTTACAATTGTAGACATAATTTGATGGCCTCCAGCATTCAACATATCTACAGTTTGTTGGCAAATTCTAACACGTTTTGCTTTGTAAATCTGTCAGATGATGGGGTACAAACCGAGTTACAACCTTTTTCAAATGTAAATGTTCGTGCAATATGGATTCCACTAGCGAAGATCCAATCTTCAGATTGGACTCTATCATAGCAGAGGTAATGTGGTTGTCCTCTTCCATCATCTTCTTCACCGCAGCAATGTTATCGGGGTTAACAGCAGTTAAAGGAGGGCCAGCTCCTTTTCAAGCTTTCTTGAAACCATAGTAAATTATTATCCGAAAGATCTCTCGTGATAATTCCATTTTTTCGATAACAGAAGCTTATGCTATGGACTATTTCTAAGACACTAGTCAGCATAATTCCCCAAACTAAACTGCAATTGACAGATAAAATAATGCACTATTTGATCAACAAGAATTTGTTTTACATGTGTAACTAGATTTTTCAATTCTCAATAATGGTAGCTTATCCCTCGTATAAGCCCCCAGCTTAGGTTACTGTCTGGTATTAGAATCGTTCGAATCAAAATCGTTTGTTTAAATGTTTTCCCATCATAGAACCAAGGCAGTGATTCATCATCATTCAAACATTTCCTATCCTAAAGAACTGTTCTTGGAGAATAAAAGCTTGGAAACACGAGTTCTGTTTTAGTTATACGATTGAAGATTTTTGACGATAATAGTTTCGAAGATGACGCAAAACTACATTTTACCTCGTATTTGAGGAACCCTCCTGCAATACAGGTATGCTATTATACAGCATTGAATATTAAGAAAATATTTACTGCAATAAATTACATCCTCACAATTCTCACAAAATCAACCTACTTCCTGATCACAAGCTTGTTAAAGGCATCTTCAGATTGAAGTCTACATGTTCAATGTTTAGATGTGATACTTCGTTCCAAAGCTATCTTTCTAACTAAAGTGTAAGATAAATCCATAATCCATAACGGAGTATACAATGATGTTGCTCCAAAAGACGCTAGAAATGGCCGAATATGTTTCAGGTTCAACAGTTTCTAAATTGTGTTCAAGCAGCTCATCGAGATCACGAACATTGAGGAGACCTTACACGGAGAAAAAAATTATTGAATAAAACAAATATGCATTCAGTCAACCAAACATTACTTTTAAATGGCGTTAGAGGTATATTTGCTTAATCCAAAAATATAATTTTGGTATCACTTTCCTAACTCAAATATATAACCTCTTGTAATGAAAAAATGATTTCTGTGGAAAAAAAAACCTGTTTAATCCATTTCTAGTACATATTTCTTTCCGATTATATTCTAGTACATCAACTGAGATTGTTTTAAGATGCCATTAACTGCTATGCTGAAACTTCATTCGCATAAATGGTATAGTTTGATGGATCAAAGGAGGTGCACGTTCAATTGTGCGATGAACTGTTTAATAATGTGAAACAATCTGTGCTTGTTGGTGATTAGAGATTCCTACACTAACACTGTTAAACTTTTTATCTTATTATAAAACTACATCCTAGACATTAATGCACTCTTCTCGAATCTTTAAACCTTAATGGACGATTATCTGAAATTAATCCCACAGTTTATTACCGCGGGCATAATGACTGAATCGCTGCACTCGATTAAAGCGACAACATCGAAATCGTTTAAGAATATTTAACGAAAGAAAAACTGTGTCACTTATTTTACGACGGCTTAATTGATGCGTCGCGTATAACTTTTAACATTTCGGTAGCCTGCATTAATCGAATTAATAACTAAATTAGTACGAGCTGGCTCCAATAAAAAAGGAGAAACTCCTCTTTCTACTTATCTAATCAGAATGATCGACCATGAATATGTATGAGGATACTTTTCGGAGAGCGCTTGGTCGTTGGGATGCAGGAGGCCTCTCATCTTGTCGGAATTCTTAATCCAACAGAATTTTTATTGCTTTCACGTAAATCGGAATTAAAAAGTGTGCCTTTTAAGTACTCATGATTGAGCTTGAATAATTTTTTGAAGGAGAGAAAAAAATTCAAACAACTTATTTACATTTCGTACTTATTTATGTAAGGGGGAAACTTTAAGAAATGTTCAACAAATGGGTAAAGATATCTGTTTGACTTTGTAATTTTATACACTAGATAAATGCAATTTGTATACTCTATCCGTTAAAACATCTAATCTGTTAGCTCTAGCTTTAAGAACATTTTCAATAAATTGGTGTATACAGTCAAGGAATAGGATCATCTACTACAAGGAGGTTGGCTGTAGTAATATGGGAAACAGTGCCACTATAACTGAAACATTCGTTAAACATACGGTCGCCAATTCTCTGTAAAAATCTGAAAACGGCAGTAGATTCAAGTTGTACGTCGTCGTTTAACGTGAATTTTGTATTAGTTTCTTTCAGTTGATCACTACGAGCCCTAAATTCTCTGAAAAGATACATTATTATAGTATTTCCATCCATTTCCTTTCTAGAGCAACTAAGTATTTTGAACTCTGTATAAGCAAGATCGCGATAATCAAACAAAACAAAGTATGTCCTTTATTTTTCAGGAATTTTAACGCAGTTTTCTCCACTTTAGCCAGTTATCCAAATTGACTTGCTTGCGGCTAAAGTTCACAAATTTGAAAGTCTTCAGCTGTAAACACTTAAAAACACTATATTACTTCCAGCTAAATGTGTTAAAGAAATTTGTATGAATAATTTCCACTATTTGTGGGGAAAATTGTGTATGATTTCTTTGTGAATATTTTCAGCTTAAATCTTCTTTATACATTCGGTAATATTTGACTACCAACAATTTGAATGTTCACACGAATAGAAGACTTATAATAAGATGGAATTATAAGTTCTTATAATTCCATAATTCATTTTTATAGATAATTTTCTTTCTTTCTCTATACCAACATTTGAAATTATTACTTTTATAGCAATTTTTGACCATGTCTACGTTCAAATGCGAGAAAGGATTCTCTCCAATGTATACACTTTTTTCTATTTGAACGTCTAGTATGTGGTAAGAATTTTGACTCAAACCACTTAGTAAAAGTTTCGACATAGGTACATCCGCCCGTGTTGTGTTCTCGACTAACGGGTATCACCACTGTAGCAAGCTTCAGAGCAACAAGATCTTCCTTCGGGTTCACCCTCTGTCAACGTATTTTCTAGATGTCTGCTTTTGCTAATTCATTTTTGTGCGTTCAACAAATGAATTCATCCAGTCTTCTGCTGGTATACTCTTCCGAAAACATGGTTCAACCACATCCTTCTTGCCAAAGTAACTTTCACAAATACGTATTTACAAGTCTCTTACTGAATCTTCCAAATCAGAGTTTTTGATGACAGCACTAACAAACGCCATTTCTTCTCTAGTCGACAATATTGTCCGACCACCGTGTGATGAACTATGACGACCATGAAAGTTATTGTTGAGAGTGCCATGTGAAATTTTAAATTTCCGTTAAGCATACCTAAATATTTTCTACGTAACGGGGTTATTTTAATCAAAAACATTACTTGATCAACGTCAACTCATACAAAAAAATTCAAATTCAATATTTTCCAAACACATGTTTAACAGATTTTTTATATAATTACGGCCTCATATCGTGTAGTATTTGACAATACTATGATGGAATATGATTAACAATGATTATATAAGCACATTACCTAGAATTATTCAAACTTTTCTAGTATATTTAGGGCACCAGGTTTACAACTCAATTAACTGGGGTACGCACTAAACGATTGTTGTGTGTAACATTAACAATTCTACCGACAGACCATGACCAGCACCAATTTAAAAATATCCTTTGCTGTTGCTAGCAAGACTACCCCAATTCCTAAAACAGAACTTTTCCCACCTAAGCTGAGGCAAATGAAAAGAAATTGTTGCAGAACATCAATTTCGAATTAAGCCCCTTTCTAACATAATTTTGCCTTACATAATGGTATTTATAGAAGAATAATAATAACAAAAGGATTTTGTCCATTCTAACTTAATCGGTACAAACATTGCATGTATATAATATCACTCTTCAGTGACAAAATTGTAACATAATATGACATTTTTTTGATAGTGGGATTGACGAAAGATAAACAAGAAAATATCACGTTATAAACGGCAACCGGTCACGAATAGGCTTTTTTCCGTACTTATTTCTCCGGATTCTTCATATAAAAAAGTGAGTAAAACGGCGGAGAAACGTTGTTAAATATTTATCAGCTCCTATTCTCCAAGGCGTACGGCATTTCCTCGACGTATTTTCCCTTCTTCCACACTGAAAGCGTAATACTGAATAGAGGCAATGGAGAAATTCGTTTCCAATACACGCGAGGCAGTTTTATAAACAAACGGCTCCTCAACTAGAGAACGAGAAACGTGACCCCGGGCGTCATCCAACTCAAGCCGCGTTTACATGAGTTTATCTAGATTGTGTGACTATGGAATCACAAAGTAATCGATTGTGAAAGCTATAGCTTTATGTAGTCGTCACAACATGCTGCTTTAGTCGATTTAACTTCGACGGAAAATTACTGTAATACACGTTGGTGAAGTATGTTTAGCCTATACTCACACAAATCGAACAAATTGAATTTTTGCTGAATTGCAGTGTTTGATTAGCATTTGGACAAAAAATCCATATCGAAATCAGATTACTTATCATTAAATCAATTGGATTTATTACTAAGCGAATCCAAAATTGTGTAAGGAATTGGTTCCTCAAATAAAGCATATTTAGATTAGAGTAAATTAAATCTGAGGGCAGTGGCACTGTTGCCTTGAGTCACCGCGACCTGCATGGGTCTATTGTAACATTGCCGTACTGGTTGTTAGAAACGGACTACTGTAGTGTTGATGTCGAGTATGATTGGCAGCAACACATTTACACAAAATGTGTTCTGCCGTCTCTAGACAGCAGAGTTGGTCTTCAGCTTTTCCGAGTTTATGTAGGTGGTACCTCAGGACCACATGACTTGTCAAAAACCCTGCCAGCAGTCCAAGATCCCCTTTCCTGAGAGATAGCAAGCAGCAGTGAGAGGCCTTTCAGGCTCTTTTGCAGTCCATATTAGTGATCAGGTCCAATAAGAGACATTTTTTCTCTTTTCGTTCCCTTCGATCCTTTGGTGACTTGGGACCCACGGTAGAGTTGATCCCAAGCATATTTAGAAATACAAGTATTTCTTGTAGGCGGAACGTCCAGGATCAGGAATATCCCTGAACTGTTTCAAAATAAGCAAACATGTTTACTGTTGCTTCCTGGGCCAATCTGGGTGATCCGTTTTCCATACTTTCCTTTGCAATTTTTTATATAAACCCTACCTACTTCCAACGTATCAGCTTTTTCGAGATGAGTGCACGGCATTAATTTACTAATAATAAATAGATAACGACCAAAAACGACTTATTTAACAACTACTAGAAAAGCCTTTCTGTGACTATTTATTCCACAATATCCGTTTATTGCCTATTTGCACATTATTTGGCAGATAACAGAAAGTGCACGTAAATTACATTTGCTTATTTTTAGGTTTATAATAGTACTGCAATAATAATCTTTTGTTTATAATATTTTCTTTTATAATATCTAAAAAAAAATTATTTTTATCAATATATCGGAAGAACATGATTCCATCATTTTTCTGCTTTTATCATCTCGGTCAGAATAAAAAATATTACCAACCTGTTAATTTGACCAATTTCTTAGCTCCAATAATAAGGAAGTGTGCGATGGTGACTACTTTACTTTCAGACACGGTGAAATCGTAGTACCAATGGAATCTAGTGAGATATAAAATTACCGAATTGGCTAGATCCATTTCTGTTCGAGTTTCATTTGGATTGCAGGAATTTATTAAATAGCTTATGGATTGTAAAACCTAACTTCCATTTTCACGTTTAATGTAGGAGTATAAAATGTCAACAATACAAGATGCGTTGAGTAGTTTTGAAGCAATCATTTAAATATCTTCTATTAAAATTTTATAAGACATTCATTAAAATCACTGAAACAGCATCGTTTTGTTGGATTTGATTGGAAAAATATTGAAAGCATTTACTAAACTTTCTAAGCAATATTCTACGGCTGTATGAGACAGGAGGATGAAAAGTTCACGGGCTGTCTTTTGAGCTCAACTGGTTAAGCTGTGTTTGGTTGCTGGCTATCCTTAATTTTATGCAGTCTAGCCATTGTTTTACCTACTGAAGAAAACTTCAATTAATTCAAATGTAACACATTTTTTTTTATTTTGAGCGGATCTAAAAGTTATAGGTACATATTTTCAAATTGCACTATCTCATGAAGTTTAGATCACACACAGATGGATTGATGTATACAAAACTTTTTTGTCTATGCGTGTTTGCTTCCAATTGTTTGTAGATAAACGAAACTACATTATAGAGATGGCGTGATTAAAAAGCTTTACATATCTTAACTGCAACATCTTTGGTAATGTCAGAATGTCATAGTATATTCATATATTATTATCATTTTTTTTTTGTAGTAGTTCCAAAATAATTCTCGGGAAAATAAACTGTTCATTATATACACACTTTTATTCAAATAATGCAAACCTTAGAAAACCTTAACCGATCGTGCAAACTCAGCTTGAGCATCTGACAGCTACGGATCTCTTTCGCTTTCGGTATTTCGCTGTAGAGACACGACCGACCCGAAAATATACTAGACATGGGCGAAAATACTACTACCAGAAATATATACGTGTGTATGACAGGTCTAATACTCGTAAGAGGTATTTATATCATCATATATTATGTCATATGCTATTTATTATATACGTGCCGTGTGCGGAAAGAAAGGCGAGTACAAAAATGGAAAACGTCATAAATCACGATGATACGTCAGATATATGAATATAAGAAAGGATTACCTGTACATACATACGTCTGTGGATTGTGTACGTGTGAATGCCGTCCATTGTCGACGTGATGCGGACGTTGTTCAAGGGAAATACGGAGCTGGATGTGTGATGGATCTGTTGTAAATTATAGCAAACATACACATGCTTTACTGTAGCCATAGTTGTAAAATGGGGTAAAATTTAATTTGCAAAACTTTCAAGCAGTGTAAATGTTATTTGTATGTATAAAGTTGAGCTTAACCGTAAATTATGTTTATTACGCCTATCAATGTTGAATGCAAATTACGAGGTTAAAATCAAATCTCAATTAGAACTGTTGCACTCGTTGTCATAAAGTAATTAAAATAACCTCCACAACAATATTCGTTACAGTCATATGAACATCTTCCAGCCGCTCAAAATCCGCCCCTTTCATCTGTGTTCTCGCTATTAAAACAAAGTCACAAGGGAAAGACGGTATTGGGGTTGCACCAAAGATGTCAGAAAATCTTTAGTAGCAAAAATTAACAATTGAGTTGGAATACGATGGAGCGTAGTAAAGTCGATCGAACCCTTACCATATAGAGTATGCCTCGCTAAATTGGAAGCGTACGGAAAACTTTTTTATTATTAATTTTAGGAAAAAAAGTTCCTCATAAAAAGTACTACATGCTCGAAAATTTAAAATACAATCATCAGATCTTTTTCACTCGTATACACGGTTTGTCAAAAAATATGAATTTTACTCAAGAGTAAAGTACCCTTATATTTGACAATATTGAAAATTGTTATAAAGAAAAGTTGATCAGAACTAAAAAATACTTTCAAATATACAATTACATCCATTACATTGAAAAATTAGGTTTTGTTATTTTTTGTATACTAATCTTTTATTTTGAATGAACATTCATCCCTTGTGATTATGAAACACACGATAACCTTTTTGTTTCTATATTTTCTAACAACTTTGCAATTTAAACACGTAATTAATACATGTGCAATGTGCATTTATTTTGCAAATAAGAAAATATAATATACAAATACTAATTGAAAGTTATCTAACTAACATAATATTAATACCAGCAATAAATAGAAATTTATTTTTTTCTCATTCTATGCTTCGACATATTCACCCTCTCGTTCAGTATATTTAATCATTCTATTAGTAAATTCACGTAATACATTCCTTATCATTTATGAAGAAATTTCCTGGCATGTTTCTAAAATTATCCTCTCCAAATGATTAACATCTTGAAGCGGCTCTTTCTTGTAAAATTTTGTTTCAAGTAACCTCATAAGAAATAATTAAAGGAGGTTAACTCAGGAAATCTAGGCAGGTCAAAAAAGATCAGAATATCTGTGAATAACTTCTCCATATGTTCAAGAAATTTCCGTGTGTGGGACCGTCTTGTTAGAACCAAATACATTGACGTTCTTGTAAGAGTAGTTCGTCCATAAAGTTATTGATGCGAGTTTGTAAATAAAAACTGTAAATAACATTCGGCATTCATAGCTTGTCGAAAAAAGTGCTATTAATCTGTTCTTATAAATGCCACACCACACGTTCGTCTTAAATGAATATTGGTCATGAGACTTTATTGTAAAATTTGGATTATTGTCAGACCTCCAGCGACGATGTTGTGGCGAGACAGTTCCATTTGATGAAAACGTTGCTTCATCGGAAAAAAATTACATGCGTTGTAAAAAAGCGTTCTCTTCTAACTCTCCTTGGAGAAAACAGCAAAAATCGAAGCGCCTATCATAATCCCTTTCTTTCAAGGTGTGAATGATTTCGGTTTGAATGCTTTATATTTATTTAGTAATAATAGGTAATAATTTTACACAACTAATGAAGTCATCGTTGAGTATAAGAGGAATAGACTTAAAAAAAATTCAAGACGGGACTTGTTCATTGATATTCAACCAGGAATTGCGAATAGTGTTTTTATATATTGTTAATAATGAAACTAAATATTGCATTGCATTCTTCAGAAATAGGTATGTTGACTTCTCCGTCGAAATTTACTCCTAATTTTATAGTAAACAGTAATTATACGAGGCAGAAGTAATCCTATATGTCACTACATCCAGACATAGTGCTACACAGGAAAATCCCTCGTAAAACAACACAAAAGAGGGAAAGGTATACGACCGTAAAAACCGCAATAAACCCTTTTGTATCTTTAGCACATCGATGACATACGAGTGGACTACGCCCATGTTATATTTACCTTGGATTACAGTAGAAAGGGTTTTGGTTATAAATCTCTACAATTATCATAAATACAAACAAGTGGAGCCATATTCGAAAGAAATGCTTTGAAATTTACATTTAATAAAAGTGTCATGCAATGCTTCCTCAAAGTCGCCAGCCATATCTGTTATCAATCAGGTAGCAATTAGTTTAGTAAACAGGTAAAAGAGATGTAGCTTATTCCAACAATGTAAACAACGATTACGATGTTTCATCATTTAAGACAGCGTTTATTCAACGAAAACTAAATATTACATTTCCATGAATTTTATAATGAGTACAGGTTATGAAGTGATTATAGTAGCAGCTTATATTAATAATTTTATAATGAAAAACAAACACTCCCGCTCCTTATGCTCTAAGCGTAAACATTCCCTTAGTACTTGCCTCCGTATAGTTACTCTTTGTAGTTTGTACCGCCAATAAAACCGCTCCACATCACTCGCTATATCGTTATTACCGTACATATATCCTTAATTTAGACATTTACATAATAGTTTAGCGAAAATTCTGGTTATTTTGGAAGCAGAGCAGAATTGTAAACATAAGCAGTAAACATGTGGTAAAATTGAAAATTGTCCTTGTATCTTCAATTATGATCGCCCCCTACCCATGCACCTATCAGAAAATAATACTTAGATGGTGCAGCCTCATAAGCAAAATGAGATAAGCCACTACACACAACACTAGTAAGAACTAATAAGAATGCTGGTAGTAAACTGGAAGTCTATAGCGGAAAAGTCTTAACGTATTTTTTCTTATACGTGTCATTTATTTTAATAAAAAACAAAGTTCAGTCAGTTCTTATTCAAAATAGAGGTAATGGATCTGGATTTGTATGTATATATTCGACTAATTTAATCCCTCTTTTCGTTTATTATACACATATAACTCTGAAGCGAATCTAAATATACTACCCTTACAGCCAAACATATATTTATATCAAAAAGGTAGAATTTAAGAGTATCCAAAGCATTACGTGAAAGGAGCTCTTACACAGAAAGGAAAGAAAAAAATCTAAAGAAAAAATATATTTCAAAAGCTTGAATATTTTCGTGGAAGAAAGAAATGCTATTGAAGAATAGGTCGAACGACTTCGAATAATAACACTCAGACGGTACTAGATATTCTCTCTTCTACTTTTTCCATCTCCGGGATAATTCGGTTTTTGAGTTCCTCATATTTCAAATGGATACCCAACAAAGAAGATGATGAGCAGCAATAGAGGCGAATTCGTATAATATTGTATACAAATCATTTGTCTCGGCGTCACCTTTCTCGGTACGCGCCATTTCACGGTGACAGTGTCCCTAGATTAATGTAGAGTTGTGTGTATGTGCGGAATGCATTATGATCGAGCAGTATATTTCGAAATGACACGTGTATATTATACGCGTATATAGTGATATATAAAAATGCTTGAGTGCCCTGATTTCTATTCAGCACACGTTTCTAGAGTATCCGTAACCATTGGTGGTATGGTCAACTGTCACCGTAAACTTTTTTCTGCAAATTATGAAAGTATACTTCATATAGTCGACACAAAATCAACCTGAATTATGTGTCCATGATTTCATTCTATATTAGAAATTCTTATTAACAATGTCATATTTATGAACACAACGAACACCCAAAATTTAAGATGTGCGCGTCAATTCTAAAAATAATTTTGTTGTAAAGATAAGTCACACCGACAGAGAGAGAGAGAAACATGTGCTATTCAGACATTTGGGCTGTATTTTGAGTTCAGATATTTGAACTTATGGCTTATTCTACGGAGTTTTCTAGCACCAAAAATAAGATTTAGGGCAAGTATTCTGCTAGGGTTGGATACATTTCTTAGCCGCAACATAAACCATTTTACAATAATTTATTGAGGTCAGAACAAGAAAACCGTAGACGGGTGTTCCTTCAGTTATCCATACGCAAGATTTTCACAACTTTCACTAGTGATGCGTGTATTATGAATTTGTATCTGGTTGAAGTTAAAAATTGTTCTTTGGCCGGAAAAAATTAAATCCTCAGATATAGGGATTGAAAGAGAGGGAATACTACGCAATCTTAATATGAACTTCATTTGTAGTCGCTAAATTCATCGAGATAGGCGACAAGAAAATACCTTCCGTGTCGTCACCATAGAAGGCAAAAAAATAACTACGGACTGAAGATAATTCAGGACTTAAAATGAAGCCATGGGAGAGCCTTGAAGCGTACACATATTTGTGCATAGGTTTCATAACAGTCATACGAATATATTTGACATTATACGAGTATACTTCTTCTTAGCTTCACTGTGTTTATCCATATTTATACTAATTTATTTGGCACTGCGACAAATTAAGCTATGATATATTTTTTTGCTGTTTTAGTATATGCTTCCGTCTAATGTCTGCCATTTAAGCGCTGCTGGTGTTCTTTGTGTACTATAAAGATTCTATTAGTAGAGCATTCCTTTATGTTGCTTTCTTTTGATGTTGAGTCGTCCTTTCTGTTTGACGTATGCAGCTTTCACTACACTGAGATGAGTAGCGTCTTTGACGTGGAGACTTTCTTTTCTTCTCCCTCCGAGACCCGTCCGACCTGTGGTCACCGGTAGGCACCGGTTATTGTACCACATCTGTATCTTCAAGTCACCCACTCTATCGCGGTAGTCCCCTCAACTAATCTGTACATGTCCCTAACGGAGTCGGTAAGGTATGTCTCTGGGTCTCCTTTCGTTCTCCCAAATAGATTTTGCCTTCTGCAATCTAGTACCTCGCAGCCGCGTAGTGTGTGATCGGCTGTCTCCGGTTCTATCCCACAAAGTCTACACTTTGTGTCCCCCTCAAGCACTCCAATTTTGTGTAGGTGTTCTTTCACCGCAGCATGTCCGTTCATTAGTCCTGTTACAATGCAGAGCTATTTCCTACTAACCTGTAGTAGTTCTCTAGCTCTTTTCCTACATAGTTTCCCTATGAAGGTTTTACCATGTACTATACCGGGTGTGGCTCTCCAGTATTCTTGCTGTTCCGTACGAACCCAGTCGCCTATGTATCTTCGGGCCGTTTGCCTTGTGATCCCGGAGAAAGGTTCTGGATCGTACATTTTCATCTCTGACCCACTCTTCGCGAGTTCGTCAGCCCTTGCGTTCCCCTCGATCCCCTGATGGCCTGGTATCCAAGTCAACCAGACCCTGTTCCGGTTCGACAGCTCCACTAATTCGTCGAGGAAATCCGTGGAGACTTAGCTGAGTCCATAATATTAGGAACAGAGAATCGTGAAATGGAAACTCATCGTAACGCCAATTAGAAAATATTTAAGCGAAGATACGTCAATTAGATATTCAAGTGTAGTAGTATTGACCAAAATGACTCCCAAAAAAATTGCCATAAAATAATTTCACCAATACTTTCACCAAAAGACTGAAATCAATAGGAAACATGTTTAATAATCTTGGTTAGAGGACAGTGTTAAGCAACTCGCATTAATATTTAACACTTCTTGCGGTATCAACATATTCTTCGATTATTTTATGAGTTGTTGGCACATAAATAAAAATGCGAATACAAAAATAAATACAAGCATTTTATACAGTCTAAACCTTGAAACAAATATGTTTAGCACATACTACAAACTAAATTATAAATACCAAACTTAGTCATTCAATTGCACATAAATATGTAGGTACCAAAACCAAATTTATAATTTGGAAACATATTCCTAATAGTTAGTAGTAGTAAACTAATCTTTGTTTCTAATGACATCGCTGTATCGACTCTGTATCTTACTAATTTATAACTAAAGTACGGAAAAAGTTGTTCCGAGTTCTTCATTTTGTCTAAGGCTGGATTTAGTTTCCCCAGCCTTCGAGCGGTTCGGTCTTACCGCGGAGTGTGGGAAAATTAATTTGTCTAAATGGAGCCTAGGTCGTGAATTTGCGCTATTATGGTTCTTCTAAGCGTTCTCACTAGTGCTGGAGGCCTGTCACGATCCAACTCCCCAAGGTGTCATATTAGCGGATTCTCAGACTGATGGGCCTTTTCTCGGGCAGGTCTGGCCAGCGTGCTCGCGCAGGTGTTCAAGATTGGAATGTCTGAAGGACATTCAGTCTTTGGGTTTGCGACTTGGTGGCGCTAAACCATGTTAATAAGTCATAATCAGTTTAAGAAACGTAACGCTCGGAGAGCTTTACCGACAGAGGAGCGAATACAAGACAGATCTCGTGCGTAAGAACATGACAACAATATCAGCAAAATGTTGCCGAAAGGTGAAACGCGTGTCGACACTAAGGTATTTGACATTCGTTAATCAAAAGAGCCTCTCACCACCCATAGAGATATTGGTTAGGGGTGCATTTCTTTTTGCCGAGAACCTCACTGTCACGCATTTCCAGGCGTAAATGGGGGTGACGCTAGATGGGAGACCAGAACATTTCACACGATTTTCAACAAAGTTACAAGAAATATCTCCAAAGCAGAGTGTTACTTGCAGCAATAAATTTAGAAAAGATCCTATTATCTCTAACAATATATTATAAAATCTACATATATTCTTTTTCAGAGTAGTGTATGTAAGTAAGACTTACGCACATACATATATGTATATTATATATATATATATATTAAAGACTTTAGGAAGATGCTAAACATTAAAGTATAAATAACATTCAACGAGAAATTAATTATTATCTCTACAGTTGAACATTATACATATGTACCAGCTATATATTTTATGTAAATATTAGTATACAGCATTGTACGCGTTCACCTCATAATCAGCGGTTATCAATATTTACGTTCCACACACGTTCCGTTGATATTTTAATATTAACATGTACACAGATACATTTCGAGTTTATGGGTTACGTTGCATGTACAAATATTATAACATTTACACAGCAATTTTAGCCTATATAAATGTGTGTGTTTTACACGTATTATCCTTTAAAAATGGAAAACAAACACATTATGTATCCAATCTTGAATGCCTCATAAAATTAAATATTAAAAAGAAGTACCGCAGTTACAGCGAGTTTTGACTAGAAACAGGATTTTGTTATACACTGCCTTACAAAAGAATTTAACACTCATTAAATCAAGATTACAAAAATTTTAAAACAAAAGAAATCAAAGAGCCATACAAGATAAGTAACAAATTCATTTACTAAGTTCAATTAAGACACTATTTCGATTTATAAAAGTAGCCTTGGCATTGTTATAACTTTCTGGTCGTAAAATATTTTAAGAAAAACATTTTAACTTTATGTAACCACACTCTAAAACTGGTCGTATTTTGGTGTGTCTCATGTTATTCAATCTCTATTTGAAGTGTTCTTTACCAGAGCAATACATATTCAAATTCCCTTTCCTAGAAGTACAGTCATTTTAAAAGACGTTAAAAATGTCAAAGACAAAGACTGGGCTAGTAAACACGAGAACCACCTGTAAATTTTACGATCGACTACGGTTACAAGGAAACACTTTATGTATATTTAAAGTTTTTATTTGTAGTTAACGCTATGTACAAGCGAGAAGACCAGACGTACAGATTTCGGTCCGTTTCTACCTCTATTTACGTAGAGGTCGGTACGGTACTACCACGATGTTGTATGCATGTAGCGTAGTAGTTTTACTATTAGAACGCATTAGATTGTTGACTTGTTATGTTATCATTAAAGAAATCACACATGAAGACTCTATGTATAACATATAACCTGTAACGATGTGAGAATTCGTATTGAATAGCTTCGAAACGACATTACAACAAGACCTGTTTATGCGGTGATTGCTTTCGTCAATTTTAATGCCTGTTTAATACGACTCAGGTTTAGGTGATTACCGCGGCTTATACCTCTAAAACGAGTCGTTAACAATTTCCTTTAGAACTATTTGTCCGGAGTAGATTAGTATAACTTATAACAGATTTCTGTATATATCCATACAATATTCTACATACTTAGTAGTATGACAAAGTTCGTGATGAGACATTATTACACATACAGACATAGTAATACGAATTTTTACTTTCTATATTCGTAACTACCTATGGGGGTATTATTACAATGATTTTGGAAAAGCCTTCCATCATCGCATAGCAATCCAAATGTCATATTATTTGCGGACTATTGGACGTTCAATTTATGTCTTAGAATTTTATGCGAATATGTTTTAAATATTGGATTATGTTCATCTTTTCAATCAATCACTTTTTATAAAACGAATTCTGCTATTTGCTACAATAAATAAATCTCAATATTTAGCCCCATTTCCCCCATTTGTAGGATATCAATCTTACAAAATAGCGGTCTCAAACAATAGTCTGAACAGCACCAGTATAACGGTATATAAGAGCAGTGCCATCGCTACTAAGGGGTAATTGTAAATTACAACACAGCAACCGGTACAGCACTGCAGCTTTGTATGTAACATCTCATTGTAGATCACTAAACAATGTTATGTAAAAGTCTCCGCTTTCTAATCTACAAACAATCTAATATACAGAGTAGACATACATAGGTAGAAGTCTAATAATGAATTGATAGAAAGCTCTTCATAATGCCATAAGAGATGAAGCAAAAGAAATTAAAGCTCACCGAAAGATTATTATTGGAAGCAAATTTGGTACAGCTACAAGTTTCCGAACCCAAATCTATGGGGCATATTTTGCCGATATTTTGTCTATCAATCAAATCAAGTTCTGGGTTATCTTCCTATCTACCTAGAATACTCTACATCAAACTGACGAACTTCTCATGGTGACTTCTGAATAGTTTCTTTGTAAAGCAAAAACCACACGAAATAAGTGCTTCATTTTAAATAAGATTTTCGAAATATAAAGATACTAGCACCTTTGCAGCACTGGAACATAACAAAATACCTAATCTTTGAAAAAATTGGGGGCCGTATATCCAAAAATTCTCACAATTACACATCCAAAAAGGAGTTTGCTAATGTGGACCGACTGCACGAGGCGAGACAACCCTGAAAAGCAAGCTCGGCCAAAAAGGTAGACCTATTGCGTCTCCATGCCGTTTTAGTTCTCCCGGCCAAGTTACATCTGAACAAAACAGTCCGCATCTTGGTCAAGAGTTAATTGACTCACTCCGAGATGGTCTAATCGATCGACCCCAAAGTATCTCCGCCTCTCCCCGTCCGCTGTTGAGCAGTCAGCAAGGAGATGGGCTGGAGTTTCCCCCGCACTCCCACAGTTTCTACACAGAGGAGAATTTACTATCTCGCTACGTATATAGTGACTGGTTAAGATACCTGTGACTAACCCCAGCCTGTCTCTGCTCATAAAGACTGCATTGCCCAGTCTTCTCTCATACTGGCTAACGCAGAGTCTCACGGCGGCAAGTGCATTCCAGTAGGTACAATGCCTGCTGGAACATCTTGCTAGCTTGTCAGCCATTTCCCGCCTCTGATTCCAAAGTGGCTTGGCACCCACGTCAGCGCGTTCCTGTGATGTTCCGCCAGTTTCGCGAGCGTCCTACAGCAGTCAAACACCACCTCGGAATCAAACCTGACAGTTGTAGTGCTCTTAGGGCAGCTTAGCTGTCGGACAAAATTTCTACCGCTCCATTAACCTGCAGGCGGTTTAAAGTGCTCTCTGCACAGGTCTTAACGGGGTGCTTCCCAAGCTGATGCCCTCACCATCGAGTTCTCCAGCTCTTCACATTCCAATTCCCGTGCTGCTCGGCGTTTTAGAAGCTTCCACAAACCAACGGGACGATCCCCACCTGGATTGCGAACGAAGACTTTTGCGGTCTCTCTTCTGAACATGTCTACATTGTATCCTCCACTGAAGCTGTAGACGGGCAAAATTTTGTCCGCCCTCATGGAGGGCGGTGCCGTCTGTTCGATGTAGATGATGATGCTGATGTGATCTCCCGTTTTACCACAAAAACGACATGATGAAATGTCCTATTTATCTTACAAATGAAAGATACCCACAAGACGAGTCAACTAATATTGACTGACATTTACTCATCAATTTGAGACGTAGCATAATTAAAGTGGAAAGGGGGCGAAGGAGACTGCCAGATGTCACGGATAGGCTTATAATTTTCCGCGATACCAATAAAATTAATTTTCTATCATCTGTTATTTCTGAACTATGTAAGTAACACTTCGTGAGAAATTAAAATGGTTAGGAGTCGAGCATCAATCACAAAATAGCACAAATATTTACAAATGAAGTTAACACTATACTTGTATACGTATGTAATAGTCGAAAACGTTCGGAATCTATTCAACTTGAATTAGTCATACTTTACATAGGTAAGTAAACTTCTCCTTACGAAACAATTTAAAAGTACCTAGTCATCTAAGTATCTTTCCCAACTATTCAATACAACTTGTAATACATACTGTCTAGCAAGAGCATCGAGATGGGGCAGACATCGTAAAGATACGTACATAGGTATCTATCTTCTTCCTTTAAGTTCGAAATTTGTTCCACTTTGTTCCTGATAAAGGAATGCTGGAATGTTGAGAATATTATGCGTCTTAAAGTAAATATTTGTAATTCTCAAAGTTCAAACGTTCTCTCTGAAACTCGTTTAACATTATTCGTTCTGCCGTGCTTAGATTCTAAACTGATAAAACATAATAAAATACCCTTTTATATAACAGTTCTCTATATATCGTATCGTCAAGCTGCTTCCTTGCTTTCCAATTTTATAGTTTTCTTAATAAAAGTATCGACCACTTGATATTTACTTTGTTACCGTTATATATATTACTGAATTACATTTTATACATATATGTATATGTAGATATGCATACATAGATCCTGTTACCAACGATATTTGTTCAAAGTGTCTGGGAAATATCGCCTCCATAAAAACACATAAAGAGATTGTGACATATCAGGGATCATACAAATTAGATCTAAACTCTGTACTTAATTGTGGGCAGTACAATTTTATAAAGACAATTTATACTTACTCTTCTTGGAATTGTGTTCATCTACTATAGCTCTTGCTTGCTCGATTACTAACAAGGAGCCACTGCCCAAATTAAATTCCAATTAAACATTATAGACCCATAGAATACCTAGCTATAAAAATGGCTCTTATGTTTTAGTAAGTGACTCACTCACTTCAAGATACAGTCCCCTCCAATTCGCATTATTGGAATCTCTTATGCAGTGGGCTCATATCTATTAAAATATGCTCAAACTATCTCTACGGAAAACTTAAGCTTCCTTACATACTCATTCATTAATAGATACAAATTTCTTAGCAAACTTTCCTGATAGCTGATATAGAAGAATCCTGAGTGGACCCTCAAAACCGCATAACGCTGAATTGAATTTACTGTCGTAGTATTTGTCACGAAACAAATAATTTGAGGGTATAATTATTGATGCATTCACCAATACTCTGCGATGAGCAGAAATTATTGAATCTATGTCCATAGAACCACACATTTCACTTAAAGATTTATTTATGGAATTGCTAAAGATCAGATTTATGAGGAAACATTTCAATGGTTTTTGTTTGATAGCAATCAGGTTCTAAATAGTTTTATACGGATATATAAAAGCATGTTTGTATTCAGTATTAGTCCTACCACTTCGAACTTTTATTGGCAATTTTCTGTAATAAAGTCAAGGAAATTATTTTATGCAGATGAACCGTCGGGATGCAATTAAAAGAAAATATTTATTATTGAACGTCAAAGCTGCGAAGATGGATTTTATGTTAATTTAATATTGATTTTGCCCCGAGACAAACCTGCTTTGAATTACAAAATACAAACGCGAGGGTAGGTGTGTGTATATATATATATATGAAAGAGAGAGAGACAAAGAAGGAAGAGACGATGGCGGGCGTTTAAGTAAAACGCTGACCTAAGCTCAATGTTCACCAAACGCTAAAGAAATATTTATGCACCCCAGGGTATTATTTGCAGAATACCTTTTCTTTGCCTGTAGGCACTGAATTTGTAAGGGAAAAATACAGCAAAAACACCTCCTGTCTTATTTTATACATTTATTCAACGCTTTTCGTTTTCTTTTCCTATCTGCAAAGCCCGTATACTCCATTTTTTTATAATATTATTATTATTGTTATTGTTGTCCTTAAAACGACATCAATTTCAAGTTATACGTCCCGGAAAAAAATGGAATAAAAGATTTTACGTAGGCGAGTTTCCTTTATCCGTATTTCTAAATTCTACCACTCTGAATAATGATCTCTCTCTTTTTTTTTCTCTGCTTTTCCTGGTTATTATTTCAACGCCTTCATAACGTTATAAGCTAGATTAACGCAGTAACCCATTATTCTGGCGTTAATGGTGGAAGAAGAAGCAATGTTCCGTGTGCATTTTTTCCTGTTTGGAGCTGGGGATTTTCGTTTTACACGTGAAATATTCTTTAATTTCCTCTCCAAAATTGCTAAAGATTAGTGACAATGAAAAATGCATGAGAGATGAGACCGTTTCGAATAGAAGAAGATTCCGAGTTTTATAAAACGGTACGTGAAGCGAGGAGATCTATCAACATCCCCAGCTTGATTTAAAAGGGGCCTCACGTTGCGAAATACACCTTTATAACAGCAGGAACGAGTCGCAACAAACTAAAAGAGTCCCTTTAACGTTTTTGTTAAGATTATTTTCATGATATAAATATCTTAAATATTTCGCAAAACGCACTCTATCTATCTGCGATTTTAAGGAATTTTTAAGATATGATAATACAGAACTAGATCAATCAAAGAGCTTCTTTCTTGACAATATCTTTGGTAATATACAAGTTGTATTGTTTATCGTAGACATTCACTACAGCTCTTGCTGTGTAAATTGTGTGTGCAGATGTGTTTCTATGATTTTGTTACAACCTTATCTCGCTTTAGACAATGATGCGTTGTTAATTATGTCCTAATAGCAAATGGAAGCTGAACCGGAGTACCGACGTAATCTTGCAACAACCAAAAATAGAAAACTCTGCTAACGACGAACGACAAGCAAAAAAAATTTTGTTGGATTTTTCTACTCGATGTCTATTGATAGTAGGATTTTTACGTCTGATAGCTTCTCTCTTTTTATCAAAAAACAGGACGTGATCTATTCGATGATTTTTTTATCTTCACGCATGGATGGATTCAGATCTAACGTTGTGTGTTGATAGGACTTGAAGATGAACTACTTGATCACTTGGTTTCCTCGTTTATTCTTCGCACCAATCAAGAAGTTTTCATTCCTTATTCTAAATGTTAACAAACCAATTGTGTTTTTCTTTAGATTACCACATTTCTGAATATATTTTATGTTCAATCCTACCATTTGCAGGAGGAAATGATCTTGACTTTATAACAACTAAAAGTTAATTGAAAAATTCAATGCCTCTCATTCTCTGAACGACATATATGTACTCAAAGGTAGTTTTTATCCATTTCTTTTCTTCCTCCTCGCTACTGTTTTATTGTCTAACCATTCTACCTCAACCACCATTCTTTCATCCGAATAGCGTTTTTTCAATGACTTTTTTTGTAACCAAAATAATGTGCGTACGGTTAAAAGTAGCGGTGGTATAAGAATTGCTAAGGATTTAGGGCAATTCTTTGTAAAAAATGAAGCACCAGTGTTGCTCCTTGTCCGAATGTCTTTAAGTTGGTTTCATTCAAACTAACAATAAGTGATTTGTCCCGATAAAAAAGTGAAACATATACTCGTATTTGATCACTTTAAAAACTTTTAGCTCCTACAGTTTTCCTCTTATCTATTATTTTAGCTGCTGGTAAAATATATAATTTGCTGTCTATACAAAATTTGCAAACACTTGTTCTGTATATCTTCAATAATTGATCTTACCTTATATAGTTTGTCAGTGCAATCAGCAGCTTGGACAACTGGTTTAGCAGCGGGCCTAAAATATCGTATATCTATTTGTAAAACGTTTATGAATGTTGGCTACTTTGACAAACGTTTTTGTTTTAAAAGATATTCAAGGAAACAACAATAAAAATATTCTATGTAAGTAAGTGCTTATTGCTTTCATTTCAAGATGATGAGGTTAATCTCGGAACAAATAAAAAGCTGGATATTCCATTGTAGACTTGTTGCCTTGTTACATAATTTATCTCAAGGTATTTCCTCTTCTTCAGAAACGAGTTTCTATTTTCTGTTCTGATCTTTCTGATTCTTCAAGCTCACTTGTTTTTCCTCGTCGAGTTCAATCAAATTTCATGCAATTTTTTGTCGAATGCACTTTCAATAATATCTACAATCCATCCTAATATTCTCGCACAAATTTCTCAGTTTTATATGCTAGCATTTGGCATCAGATGGATACGGGCATGTACAATCCCCTTGGTAAATTTTGGTGATTCTGGCATTTCTTTCTATCATATGCAACAATTATATATTATATCCTGGACGTTTACTAATATCCAGGCATATCTGCAGAAACTAATTTAGTAAGCTTCTTAGGTATTGAGGTTATAAAGCTGGTAGTGTTATAAAGTTTATTAACTATTAATTAATGTAAATTTGTCAATAACGGAGTGTGAGATTATTATCACAAGTATAGTATGCATACATCCTAGTTATGTACACGTTCTTTCCGGTCACGCTGGATCTATACGTCTAAATGACGAAGATACCCATTTTGTGATTTACTTCTGATATACATAGTTGCGCTGTAAACATCTAAGAATATATTTAGTAGAACTATCTTATTGCATAAAATTTGTATGCATTTGGTTAATAAACTGTTTAAAGTTTCCATCGATGCATACTGTGTTATATCGTTCGCAAGCGGACATCGCTACAATGCGCCACTCTACTGATAACACATAAATACGCTCCATACTTCCGTAAATTTACCCGTAAGCTCCTTTACAATTTAATTGGATTTGCTAAAATTCATAGCTAAGTATTCAACACCTTAATACCTTTCATAGGATTGCAAGATTAAATTTAAATGTAATTTACGATCTCAGGTACCTACCTAAACTTTTCATTCGTTTTACCTTTTGCTTGTACTTGTTAAGGGTGCTAATGACATGGATCCTCGGAGGTGTTCTCCTGAGAAAACAGCTTCGACGTTTAAGCATGATTTATTGCAAAACAAACACAGCTCTCTGCCACTGGGTAAAACAAATTCCGTCGTAAACAAGATGTTTACAGTTTCGCCTTCTTCGATAATCTTTCACGAATTATAATGCTTTTCCAGCTGCAGTTGTTATAACGCGCGTGATATCATCTCTCAGTGGTGGGTTAGAGGGTGTGAACAGGAAAAAGGGAACGGGACAGATGAAACGCGCTTGTGACGAATGTCTTAAGGAATTTGTTCAGCTTGTGAAGAAGGAGATACTAAGTCGGTCAGGATGTAGAATGTGTATTCTCTCCTCGGCGGAACTGAGAATAAGTGCTTTTCCATTAGTTACGTTGTTAATTACTTTCGAGTTAAAATTCGGTGTAATTTGGGAAGAAAGAGAATAGGGTCAAAGTTCAAACAAAATCGTTGAACGTTATTCATCTTTCCTTGTTCGTCTTTAAAAAGCTTTTAAAATTAAAATGATGGCTAAATGTGTACAGGGTAACTTAAAAGATATTTCATAGTTAAAAAGCTATTTATTTATTATTTAGCTAAGAAATATTTTTGAGCTTAATGTGATTAAGATTTTGCACAACTTTGGAACTAGTACTGACGTAAAGGTTTAACAATACCTTATTATATCTCAAAATTGGAGACCTATCGTTGTAATCCTTGTAAAATACTTAATTTTATTGAAACAGGGAACAATTAATATTGATAACATGTTTTGCTTGTAACATTTGTAGACTTTACAACCGAATCGCACTCTGCAACATGTATTGATATAACATTGGTTATTTTGGTCGGGTATAAGTCATCATTTGTCTATATTAAAGGGTAGAGTTCTCTGTCCTCCATTTATCTGGTTTGTCTGGTTGCTAAGTACGACTTCAATGAAATAAGCAACTTTTGCAAAGACTCTAACACACCTAACTTTTGCACAAATAAATTATGATAAGTTTCATAGGTCCGCGAAGTTGGCACCACAAAGTGGTCAAAATTGACGAAAATGCTAGAAACTATTGACCATTTAGTGACCACTATTGACCATCAGCGATTTCGATTGACCACATTTTATTTAGGCTACAGCCACTACACCTATATTTTCGAATCTAATGGCAAAAATGATAAAACTAGGAAATATAGACATTTTGTTTTTCGGATACGATTGACCATAGTTTGACCATGTTTTACCATCTCTGACATTTTCGAAATTAAAAAAATATATTCGAATTTTTTTACTGAACCGCTAAAATTTTGTCGCAGGAAAGGATTAACCAACGTTTGATCATGATTGACCACCAAATATTTTTTTTAAACCTTAGACACTTTTACAAGATTTTTTATATAATCTTCAATTTTCTGTGGTTTAGAGACACGAGACAGTAAGTCGTATCATTTTCAGCGTTTGACCACCTGTCAAAGTTTGCCAGAAGTACGATGAACCTTAGATACTCTGTTGTATATGTATATCTTCAAGGTCGGGTAAAATGTATTCAATAGGTGGTCAAACGATGATTTGTGGTTTGCTATGATTAAGTGGCCTGAAGCAAAAATTGTGACATTTTTTGGGTTTGACATCATTTCATTGGAGATATGAACTTGTTTTTTTTATTTTTATCGACTATTTTTAAGTTTTCAAAAAGAATATGTGGTGGTCAATCATGGTCAAACGTTGGTCAAACCTTTCCTACGACAAAATTTTAGTGTTTGTAGTAAAACAAGTTTCGAATAATTTTTTTTTGAAAATTTTGAAAATGTAAAAGATGGTCAAACATGGTCAATCGTTTCCGAAACACAAAATGTCTATATTTCCTAGTTCTAGCATTTTCGCCATTAGACCCCAAAATATGAGTATAGTTGCTGTAACCTAAACAAAATGCGACCAATGGTCAATCCTCTCTAGCATTTTTGTCGATTTTTGGCCACTTTGTGGTGCCAACTTCGCGGACCTCAGTTTCATCAAACCTTTCGAAAATCTGTATACACCACAGCGATGTCTAACAGCGAGTTCAGATCTAATAATGATGATATAATGTGATGCTGTCCTACCCCTGCCTACATACTCTCACGCATCGGTTCTACTAATGGTCGTTTGCTGGCACTTCTTGCTAAAATGCTATTTCATTGCCTCTAATCCCAGAGTGGCACCTATGTTATGCTGTGATGTTCGTACAGTTATTTGATCTTCCTACGGCACCACAGTATCATCTCTGAATCGAGTTTGCAATAGTCTATGGGCAGCTTGGTTGTCAGAGAGAGGTTGTTATCTCTCCAAATAGCTATCCTAATAATCGCACACTGGACCTAACGTCTTCAAACATTTTTCCCGTTCTCCATGCTCGGTAAGTGCTCGGAAGGCAACTTAAGCAGTTGACCCTCTGTGTCTGCCTATGGTCTTAATTCTCCCCACATGATTACTCGAGAACAAGTTCACAATCTCCCTTGCATCCATTATATTTTATTCTTTGTATTTTTTAACTTTACAACATGTTGTATTATACGCTAAATTCTTGTGTACAGCTGCACTCAAAAAAGAAATGGAATAACCCGTACGGCAAGAGCAACATAATCGATATTGACAAAGTGTGCCAATATCTACTGTCAAACTCTTGCCGTATTGTAATTGCCCCATTTCTTTTTTATTTAAGTGCACCTGTCATATTCATGATAAAAGTGCGCAAGTACTGGCCATGCCTTCGCTATAAAAAAAGCTTGTACTTATTTCTTCTCAGATCTTCCACAAGAGCTGTATCCAGCAATATACCAACTCTTTCTTCTTCTTTCTTCTTTTAAATTAAATACTCGAGTCGATGTTCAGCCTCTATGTTGTTTCTCAACGTTATATTTTCTCTGTTTAATACAATAACCTCTTTCTCACCTTATTCAGTTCTGCATTTACAATTTCAATAATGTGGCCTCACACTTTTTCCAAAAAAGGAAATAAGAAGATGTCTTTAAAATGTCACATGCCACTTTCTTAACACCAATTTCCACTACTTACTGTTTAATAAACAATATTATGAAGTAGTTTATTATCTCATTCTCTAGCACTCACAAGATACTAAACATTTACATAAATTTGAAACTGTACGCTGCAAACTTGCGGATAAAGAAACGTTGCTCTCTAGACCATAATTCTTGGTCAAATGCCTCCCATAAACGACACAAGCTTTTGAGGAATGCTAAGACTGAATTATTATTATTGTTGTTACTGTTATTATAGTGAAGTTAAATTCTTGTGTGTATACAAACTTCTGAATTTATTAAATTACTGACCAAAAGTTAAGTATGAAACCATAAAACTCGGGATACATCTAATTTTGTTACTATAGATAACATTGGTTTGAAGATATTTTAATGACACAACCGACTCTAGATCGCTAACTCATTATTAATGTTGGTTTAGTTTTTGTTGGTAATAACATACACTTTCATCCCAGCAAGTTATTAACGGCTGTACCCAGTACGATAATGAAAGATGGACGCGCCCTCAACACCTAAATAATTTCCTGCAACGTATAACTCTATCAGAATGTCATTAGTCCGTGCGTATAGACGCAACCCGACGCCATATCGTTAACAGATTCCTTAACCGCACAATAAAACGCGTACTCTTCATTTCAAAAGAAACGTCGTTAGCTGTTAAATACCTATTTCCGAAACAAGCTTCCTGTGTGTATAGATGCGCTTCTTATACGCATATAGAACGGGTGAAAGAAAGAAACGCCTGTGCGGTTATATGTAAGAGAAACCCTGAACGAGGCGAGAGGTGAAGCAACACCCAAACATCCCTTTAGGAATGCACACATTTCGCTTCGACGATGATACTCTTCAGTATCCTGCTACTATGATCACCCTCTTGGTACAGTAAGCTTTTTGTCCCTGGCATATACACACACACACATTGACATCCACACACTGACATACCAGCACAGGTTTAACTACAACGGTTTTTGTGACACTATGAATTGAAAGCGCTATTTTAGGACACATCGGTCGGCTGTAGGAAAGAGATTAAGACCGAACAAAAACTGGCTGTAAAAATAACACTCACGGACGTGTTGTAATTCCCGTGATATCACAACTGACAACTATATGTTAAAACCTTTTTCCTCCGCTCGTCTCGTTTTTTCTCTCTCTGAAAGCATATTTCAGTCTTGCATACATATAGATAAGGATGCATAGCTAAAGATGAGCATCAGGTTGATGAATATGAGTAATTTTAGGTGTTAGTAAATCAAGAAGATAGATTCCTTTAATTAAGTTCTAAATTAGAAATAGTTGTCAAATCTATTTGACAACTTTTAAAACTACTTTTAGTATTCACTTGATCCGTTGAAAGATAGAATATATCGAAGAAAGATCGATCAATCGATTAGTTGGCCTACAAATTACAATTCATTTCGCAGCATATTGTTATTAGTTATGACATGTGGTCATATGCATTACATGAGTATTTAGAAGTCACGTAACAGTGAAACTTTTTGTCCCAGATCATGGGATTGGAATTTTACTAATATAATACTAAGTTTATAAACTCTGGTAATGTGTTTAGTTATAGTTTCAGCCGTAAACAAGGTTAATCTTTAAAGATATAGAGTCAGTTTCTTCATTTACGGCCCCAACCTACCTTGATAAAACAGATTTTTTGTGAATTTTCTATTGTTTAAAAACTTAAACAGCATTTTAGTATAATCCAAAAGTTTTTAGCACATCCTCAATTGTTGTCCACACTGATGTAATGTTTTCCAATGACCACTATTGCGGTACAGCTGGCCAATATTCACAATAGAAATGGGGGTTCAGCAAATGTAGTCTGGCAAAATCGGTTATCAATTTTCGCTTTTAAAACATATTTTCGAAATATGAATGTAAAAAGTTCTGTATAGCCAGTATGAAGTTATGACCACTAGAAATGTCTGTATATTAGCCAGTAGAGTGGGAAACAAACGATAATATAAAAGTACATTTCTTACACATTTTGATATAATGTTCGGGTGGGTACCGGTTTTTTGGTCTTACCACATAATCAAGCTTAACTTCAAAAAACCAAGCAAAATAATTAATTAATTATAAGGTATAAATATTTTTAAGTATCAATCATGTTACAGTCTTTCTTAGATTTTTTTAAATATTTAAATCCTTAGTTTGGTAAAATTATTAATAATTACAGATACATCTATGTAACGATGTAGAAATTATTTTTAAGAGATTTTTCAGTAAACATAGTAATCGACGTTTGAAGATATGTCTCACGTTTGAAGATATGTCTTTTCATAGTGTTTACTATAATTATTACGTAAAAGTTCGTTGATAACGTTCTGGAAAAAATTGTTTATAATATCAATATGTTTGACAATTCCTCATCAAAGAACTCTCTAGAAAATTGAATATTACAAAGTCTCTATAAGTAGCAATAACAAGATGAAAGTTTCTTGGAAATAAAATGGTTTAAAGAGATTATTTTTATGTGTGGTGGGTGCTAGTTACAATGGAACAATAGAAGTACATATTAGTTGTACTTAATAGGAATAGTCGTGTAAGAATTTTTGTACAATATATTTCATTGATAGTAAAAATGTTTCAAATTTTATAGTTAATTGTTTAATAATTGTGCCTAATTATGTATTACGACCAGAAAACTGATAGCTTGTACAATAGTTTTTGAGATTTTACCTTTTAGTTCCCATTCAATTATGAACTCACGCAGAATGTACATTTTGTGTATTAAGTAATGTCTTCCTCTTTGAAGCGCTCAAACTTTCTTCCGCTTATACCCGTTCGGTCGTTTTCGTAAATGCCCCGTAAGATGTATAGTTGGGTATTAATATCTCGTCCGAACGAGAACGACTGAATCGGCGTGATCGGAAGACACTACTATGTATTAAGTAATGTCTGTATATCCACAGATTGTACCCAGTTGTCATTGATGCCAATGTTGATTATTCGTGAAAAATATACAAAAGAAAACATTACTTTTCGAGTGACTAATTGTTAAAATTAAGGCAATATTCTCGTTATTTTTGACTACACACTACTACACACACACATCACTAAATATATCTCAATGAACGTTACGTTGAATTTGGTGGGAAGTTGTATATAAAATAAGCTTCTCTAACTTTATTTGCATTGTTAGTGTTTATTCTTTAAATACACAGTAGTACTAAATTAATAACTTGAGATCCTGTATATACAGAGAACACCAATGAAAACGATCCACCTTAACAAATAAATCGAAAACGTCAAGAAATACGATTAAACGCTGAAACAGCTCGATTTTTGTTTGAAGGAGGAAACTCTATCACCATTAAGCCAAAACCATGTCTTGTCCACCCTCTCCTTACCCCCCCTCTCCCTTCCCCATTCAGCATCGAACATCAAAATTTGAAGTGGCACTACGTCATATTGTTACATTTTTCGAGTTTACTTACTATTTGCAACAACTTTCATGTAGGACAGCCTATACCTAACCTTAACACTTCAGAATATATCTTCTAAAGCTTCAAGGGGCCATTTTCTGGTTTTTAGCAGACACATGGCTTTGCTTTATTGGCGAAAGAGTTTCCACTTGCAAACAAGAATCGACTTGTCTCGGCATTTTTTTGTATTTCTTGACTTTTTCGGCTTATTCAAGGTGGATCGTTTTCATTGGAATGCTCTCTATAATAGCTAAGTCCGGCTTGCGAGGTTCTTCGATAAAAAGGATATACTTTTTTTGCGAAAAACGAAGCGAATTATGAAATGCAACTTTTATTGAATAGTTTGGACTTTATTCTTAGACACCTCATGTGAACTTCCTAAATGTATGGTTAATTAGTAATTCTTTGTAGCAGATTTTCATAATAAAATCGATTCTGAAATAATTTGTAACATGTGGAGGTTGACTATACAGACGACTTTAAAATTTGCATGAGCACGTTTTGAAAATTATTGCAAATATTGTCGCCTTACTTATGTACTAAAACAAGTTTATTAAGGGCAAGGTAGTTCTAGTGTTCGCTATAATATTGAGAATCTCATTAAATGACTAAAAATATATTCCGCTATACTTCGCAGAATTCTTAAACGTTCAGGACCATTTACCTCAACGAAACTGAAATTTTACGGGGCATATAAAATTTAGAAGTATGTATAATAATATATAATTGGAGAGAAAGGGTTATCATATATGACTAATTGAGATCATTCTAGTTTTAATTAAGCTGCTGCATCATGCAAAAATATTAAAAAATTTTCAATTTCAGAATGTGATTACCATTAAATCTCTTGTTTTTAGGCAGAATATCCGTAATCTTATATCGTAAAACATAATAGGATTTTACAAACTACATTAATTTAAAAAAATAATCAATTCCATGCGCAAAAAAAATAATGAACCATCATCGCGTTGGATTCTTCATTAAAAAAGTCGCATCCCCATCAGCGTAACCCTTTCATTTCCATCTAATTTACTTTATTACGTCCTTCCCCTGTAATTAGATGGAATTTTCGCGATAAAAGATAAAGACGGAAGATGAAATTCGTTGGGGCAAAATACGCGTGTTAGAGACTGTATACCATAACAGTATTTCAGAATGAAAATAAATAAATATCAAAAAAGGGTACATCTTAAAATATTTACAAGGTTCTCTCGGGTCTACTAAGCCAAGGTACACTTACCGCTATGAAAGCGAAATATAACTCGCGTGAAAATGTCTTCTATTCGGTAAAAATAAATTAAAAGTCGCCCCATTCAGTTTTAGTGCTGCAGTTTGTTCGCTACTGCAGCGCACACCACGATATAACAGTGTTACTGTGTTATTTTATACCCTAACGCCTACTGCTGTAAGGATGTTTTAAAAACGTTTCAGAAACGTATATTTCTTGCCATTTAGTAGTTTCATCTTCTTGGTGAAAAAGCTTGATGCTCTTACGAATTTATAAGTTATTGTTCAAATAAGAATCTGGAATTTATGTTTATTTTGAAAGTGACGTTTCTACTACGGCTACTTCCTATTTTTGACGACACTTTTTTCTAAACTTTTGCTGTAAATCATATTGTAGCGTTGCGGATGAAAGGGGCAAGTAAATTTGATTTTCTTTACTATGCGGAAGAACTTGCTGGGGATGTTCGCTCGAGGCGATATATCAATTAACTTTGATATGCGCAATATCTAGCACGAGGGTCTAGATATTGCTAAGAAATGGTAATCTTGTTTCTGTAACATATTCTATAAAATTTATGATATACCAATTAAACTACTTTAGTTCTAGGCAAGAAATATACAAATCAAACCTAATAGAAATAAATAAAAATAAATTTCTCTTCATGTATCAATACCATTTAACAGAATTTGTAGTTTTTAAATTTATTCCTTTTGCTGAGAGTGTCGTATATATTGTAATCAGATAGTGGGCGTGAATTTTGTAATGAAGTCTTGGATAGCTTAAAAATGTGACCAGAAGTAAAAATGGTTCATAGTAATCATAGACATAGTTAAAGCTAAGAGAGTACGAAACGGATCAATCAAGGTATCGAGAACTGCTCATCAGCTGAATCACTAGCAATAACACGAATATAAATAGAGAGTTTTGTACAGTTTATGAAGAAACATACTTATCATTCCGGAAAAAGAAGTTCTTACGCAACCATGTTCGGTTGTCTTTGAAAAATGAGGATTTTGTCGTAATTGCCAGACCCTAAAATATTTTTTAAACAGGCTGAGTAGTCGCAGTGATAGAGTGGTTGTTCTCTCGTAGTAGTAGTTCCAGATAATGCTGGTTGTGCCGTTATGACGAATCTCGCTATAGCATCATCAGCCCAGTGCTATTCGTTGTTGAAAAACAATTAATAATACAGCAACACCATGTTATAACAAAGTCTAGAAAGCACATTTACACACACAAACTACACAGCAAGAGAGAAGCAACTACAGTTGTATCCATCATAGATAGAACCAGTGATTAATAATGAAGGTCGTGAAACAGTAGATTTCTTTGTTATGCTGACTGCGGCTGCAGCGGCTTCCTATGCTGCATTCCCTGTCAAGACTACCAGCCAGACTAGCAGCTTTTGCTGTACAAATTGTGTGTGTTTCCATGGCTTTGCTAGGGTCGGCGTTAAAACTCTGCGGCTGCACTACCCAATCCCTGATTTCATAGTTTCAGGGCAACGGGCGTGGCGGGAGACTTCGTATATAGCGGAGGATTCTCGGGCGTAGGCATGGGCATACGCTCTGGTGTCCGGCCGCTAACTGTCGGAATATATGCACTACCCCATCCTTGGTGGCCACACTCAGGGAAACCGGCGCGGCGAGAGAATTTTGCGAAGATAGTAGGGGAGGACAAAAGTCGGTTTGCCGAGGAGTAGTCCAGCCGCTGGTTGTCTGGTTGGGAAACCTTCGGTTTCATCCTAGAACAACTCGGTGACTCTGGGACCCTACGGTTTCACTGCAGCTGCCGCCGATACTTGATCGCCGGAGGGGCGAAAGAGTTGGCGTGGTTGACATTTTGGGGTAGGGCTTCGGCCCGGTCGTCCCCGCAGTTCAGGCTTAATTCACGGGCGGGCTGGTTGTACCTCACGGCCAGATTCCGTTTCCCACGCTTGGCCGATAGTCGCCATCCGCAAGTAGGCCTAAGCCCCGTGGGGTTAGATGTGAGGTAGGAGTTGCTAAAGCGTCTCCAGCGGTGACCCGTCCAACGTTGACAAGGGAACTTGCTAACATGGGTAGCACGGGGAGAGGAGCCCACCGGCTCGTCAGGCCTCTCCGCGGGATGTCGGTCTCGTGCGGGCGGTGAGATAGTGGGTGATAGTTTCAAGGCTCATAACTTGTTATGTGCAGTGTGGTACGAAAATTGCAGGATATGGGCTAAAGCCTAGGCGCCTGCGGCTCACCATCTAAGCCATTTTGAAATCGCATGGCTTTGTTACAATATTATCTCGCCACAAATAATGTTGCGTTGTTCATCGTGCCCTAAGAACGTATGGTATCTCAAACGGGGTACCGATCTAGTACGACACAAGCTCCACCATCAAGATTCGAAACTTACTAATCGTTCTTACCTCTGCAGCTATCAAGATGTTTAAATTTATAAGATGATCTTGAAAAATCAGAAAATTTGAAATTAGAAACTGTAATAAATAATAAATTTCAATCAAGTATTGAAGAAGCTGTCATAATATGTAGAGTGAATGTTTTGAATGTAACATATTTGGGCATATCATTTGATACTGATCTTTATTCAAATTTGACACTGGTCCTTAGTAAAACGGACGGACATATGCCGGATCTTAATTTAGCGTTTGTCAACGAAAATTTCTTACAAAAGATTGTGTTCCTAATGTGAAAGTATCTTTACATCTTCTCGCACATTACCAGGTCATTATGGGTCATGTGCATATTAAGTACTTGGTATGTACATCTACACATTACCGTCTTTACGCACACTATGAAAAGAAAGCACTATTCATTTAAATACCTTTAATTTTTAGGTTAGTCTTTAATTAGAAAGAAATTCGTTGATACGCCGACAGTTCCCATAAAAAAATATTAAATAAAACCACGAACGAATCGGTCATATGTCATCATGTTGCATATTTCTTGCGCTTGAAGCGAGAAGCCGAATGAAACCCGAGTCTGACGGTAACGCTTAATAAATTTTACGGAAACTGAATGAATATATTTCTAGTGAAACATAAATTTAACTCGACAGACGCAACTTTTGCGCTATACTGATCACATAGACGATACACAGGTGTAGCTAATATACGCGATATGTGTACGACTGCCAAGAAGAGTGTCCTCTACATAACTTCTGTTTTGTTCCTTTTACTTTCGTCGACGGGAAGCATCACCATGTGTCTACGTCCCGTGTGCTTTCTTTCAGTAGGCACACGTGTACTATACGTGATAAAATTAATGTCTCCCTTGCGAAATAGTTAGTTTCAAAGGTAATTTCTCCTGGATGTTACTTTTACTTGTTGTCGATACACGAAAGTTACTTGTTAGAACAGGTTGTACAATACAGTAAATGCAACGCGCAGAAAAAATAATATTTAATAATACCAACAATGAGATTAAACAGTGTAATTATGAACTATCTGTAAGTCCATGTATTTTAGTTGTAGTTGTAGTAGAAAATTTCCATTAAAAAGTGGGGTAATATTTTTGTAATCACACTAATTTTGTTTCAAAATTTATATATAATTCATAGATTCTTTAAAAGAATTAATACCTTATTATAGTATTATTATTATTATAGTAGAAATACAGAATGAAATATCCTCGACCAATACTTATTGTTTGGGAATTTTCAAATATAATTGGGCTAAATATAAATTTTATGGAATACTTTCTATATTACTCAACACAGTATAGCCTTAAATATACTATTTTAACACGACCATCAAAATCAAAATCTAATACAAATGTATATACAGTGACAGTAACTTTGTTATATACTGTACCTGTAACCTGAAAAAGGAAAGTACGGATACTAGATATCAACGCATAATAATTTCGTTAGCAACTCTAGATGCGATTAAATTTCACAGTATCTTGCACGTAAGTTACGCTCACCATTTTTGCATGTAACTCCGTTGTTGAAAATAAGTTATAGTAGATGTGGTGAAGAAGGGATATCTTCTTTTTAGTCCCCTTTCTTATTGTTTTTTCGTTCTCTTTTTCGTGATATTCTACTTGCTATCGTTTACTTGAACGCGTGTGGTCTTTGAAGTTTTATTTTGAAGGAAATCTAAAACACATAAGTTCTAAAGTGAGACGCGAAGAGACATCGCAGCAAACCAGATGCATATAATGGAGAGTCAGGCGTGTCGCCGTTTGTTTAGGCTAGAAGAAAACATATGTAAAGGGAATAAAGCTGCGTGAATGTCTTTTTCTTTCGATGTGCGTGCAAGATATTAGAAGTATCGCACATATAATGTATGTCCCATTGTTCCTATATCGATAGTACAAATTTAATACAATAAACGTATTTGTTAAGTTATAGTAAAATGTGTCTATCTTTCATTGAATCCAAATGTGTGAGTAAGTTTGTCCCTTATTTTAAACCTGTTTCGCGTGGGGTTCCGAAAGGTTAAATTTTGGATTTTCTTTTATATGTGTCTTTCTTTTGCGTAAGCCTTTAGAACTTGCACGATGCATATATGCCCAAAATACATTTTGTTGTGTTATTCGTTTATTATTGATAAGCACTCAGATGCTGTTCAATATATTAATTTTGACGCGATAGCCTCATTTCTTTTTCACGTTATGCTCACGTATTAAATCCTGCTAAATCTGTGGTTCTACTTTTTGGAAGTATGAATAGTTTATCTTGTCTTCGGAGTTTCGTAACATGCATTGGCGGTTTTGAAATTCCCGTACTAGCACATTTTCAGTATTGAGACTAAACCTGATTTGTGCGATACACTGACACTGTCACTCTTCCTTTTATAGTGAATTATACGGTCCATACCTGAACAGTAATTTTGCTACGCGTATAGTAGAAGTGCAAAATTCCTACCTCAGACTAATATTTGATCCACATCTTACACAAGGTTGTTGCGGAAAATTCGTTGAATATGATAAATTGGAGAATTCTTTTTATCAGGTAAGCAAAGTACATAAAAAGAGCCAACGTTCTTCTGTAGAATTCATATGCCTAATTTGTCTTCCTACAGTTATGTTTCAGTTCGAGACATACATGTATGTCTTTTTCTTTTTCATTTTTGCAGTCTGTTTCATATATGTATGTACATAATGTTGTAATTGCATATATCTGCGCTGGTAATAAACTACTCCCACTGTTATTAGGATATAGAAAAAATAAACTATAATGACTTTTAGTTTTCAATATAATCTCCTCTACCAACAATACATTCTTATAACTATCAAATTTTTGTCTCAAAGTGTTGTCACGAAGAATAACTAAACAATATAGTTTATGCAATCAAAGAAAAAATTATATCCGATGTGGAGCGTGATCAACTTTGGGATGCCAGGGAACTATTTTTACCTGTGTAGAATTTTTAAAAACATGTACAAATTAATTTAATTGGCAAGTTCCGGAAAAAAAACAAATTGTTTATTGTAACAAATATAGAAGATCTAGGCCAAAAATTAACTTACACACCAGTTGATATACATATGCACAACGCTCTCCCTTTAAAGTATTCTATTCTCTTTTTATTTTGTCTGAGTTTCGGTAAAATTTCGAATTTTTTCTTCCACTATCGATATCCTCCCAATTCAATCAAAGTTTGAGTTTCTTATTTGTCAAGGCGCGTGTATTGCTGTCTCTTATCGAAAATTGCGGATTTAGGAAGAACAAATTTAATTCTTCATGAATTTATCTCGAAGATGGCCATTTACCAACCATTATTTATAAAGTAGGTACCTATATGGGTTTTTACCTGCACCAAGTAAGTTCTAACATAAACTAGTTATGTGTGTTCTAGCACATTCGCCTTTATAACACTATCACAAATCACAACCATAGGTGTGATAAAATTGATAACTGATGATGTTTCATAGATCGTGTTCAGTTAGCGCATAAGTCACCGGTGAAGATCGGATAGTGAAGTAGCATACTAAATATCTACACCCTAAGAATTGTATTATTGGCGGTTTAGACATTTAGTGCAGTACTTCACTTACCGTTGCTTACTGATAATTTACCGATATATTAACTGAACAGGACCATAGTAAATTAATTATAAACTCAAAAGTACTGACGACAATTTAGTGCAGCTTGAATGGCATTGAAATTTAACTGCCGGTTAAATTTAACATTTCACTTATTAAATGCGGATATTTGTGTAATTAATTTAACTGCAATTTTGGGGTATTCACGTTATTATAGTTTTGTAGTACTTTCTGAATTTGTGGTGTTCTTTACTATAACTTCTGAATTTTTTTATGTGTAGTGGTTGCTTAGTTGTAGTGACTCTGTAAGATGTATTTACTTGCCTGGCTATCACTGCAACTCTCGCGGTGTAGTTTTGTGTGTGTAAATTATGTTCAAATGGCTTTGTGACAGCATTATATCGCCTTTTATAATGCCGCGCTGTTAACCACTTTGTTCCCAATAGCGAATGGTAAATCGATCCGGATTTCAACCCTCTCAAAAATGTCACCGTCCCTCCAGAGAATCGAAATCCGGCTGCAATCGTCCTGCCACAACGATAGTCAGCCACCTAAGCACTGCGGTTATCGACCCAACATTGATAATGATGACCACAATTTTGTTGTATTGGTTTTTCTACAAACATAGTCTACTGCGAGCTATTTGTAGTACTATATTTTCAAATAAATGCAATCGTTGTTACTATAGTAACCTTCAGCTAAAATAATATAAAAAAGATGGATGCTAATAGATATAAAATTAATATCAAAAAATAATAATAATAATAAATCGTAATGCTGAAGGCTCACCACTTACAGCAATAAACTGCAAAATTGCCATACATCATAATTTTTTTATGTTAAAGATGTCTGAATCTCGGTTTATTAATTAAATGTGGAAAGTATAATTAAAATTTAAAATTCAAAATTCAGAAACTTCAAGAAGGAAGGAAAAAGAGTGAATTAATTATAGTAGGTACTAAATTAAAAAATATTACGAAGTAGTAATTTCTGGCATCAGATTCGTTTTCTACCGCCACCATATCTGACATATTTGAATTATCTTATTTTATTCAGTAGACTCCTTCTGCAAATTCATCAATTTGCTTTTATATATGGGAAAAAAACAGTGTCCTGAATATGTAATAAAATAAAACTGGAGAAGTTTTTACACATTTTCTTAATAGTCTGCTTTATGGATATTCCAACTACTCATAAAAATAATACGAAGAAAACCATAATAATAACAATAAAAAGAAAAGCATAATACGCATTAGCGCCAGCATATTAAACCATGCTGCAGCAACGTACAATTTTTAATATTATCAATGGCATCGAACGCGCTAACAAGCGGTGCAGAACCATTACTGTCTGCGAGAATTTAAATTTCTTTTAGTCTAGACGACACGACAGTGCCGACCGACTTGCATATTTCGGTGTGATCTGTTTTATGTTCTGGAGAATTTTAAAGTCACTTTATTCATCTGCGATTTATAACTCAATAAACCGGTTAGTGAAATGGATACGTTTGCTTCTTTATGTTATTATACTTTATACTGCATACTGCTTAGTTCTATGTTCTCTCACTTAACACGATGACATATTTCTTGGAACAAGATTAAGTAAATTAAGTTTGCGGTAAAAGCAGAAGAGTAGTTTTATAGTTCGGTTAACGTAATAGGAATTCTTCTTCGCGATTGGAACAAGTGTTGGAATGTCCGTTATGTGAATAGCTTTTGGTATCAAAGTGATCGGCCCAAATAAATCGAAACACAGCTTTAATTTAAATGACATTACTATATCGAAATGCCAACACCCAGAAAAATTAAACTACATTAACAGTTACGTTAACCAGACCAATAGGTTTTTGATATGCTGCTAAAAGATATAACATGCAAATGAATTTATAACGAATCTTTATCATTTTAACAAAGTAAATGGTATTGTTGATTTATTTCAAAGAATAGCAATTTTCCCTGATGATGATTTACAAACAATGCCGCTGCTACATTGCTCTTTTCCAGTAAAGACCATCTAGTAAATTTACTGTCAAATCTTTTTTTATTAAAAAATCAAATAAAGTCTTTCTTTGGTACCGCAGTGCGTCAACCTTTTGCAGCATTTACATCAATACGGATCGTAATATTCAGCGTCCAAAAACATTTTCTTTCATTCCCTTTTTAATAAAATTTCACCCTCGCTTAGCATTCACATTTTTTGTGATCCAATGCGAAACATTATTTTCGTTTTAATTTAAAACGCCCGGAATCCATAACCAATGGAAAGCAGAACGACGAAAAAGAATAAAAAGGCATATCTAACAAAGGATACAAACAGAGAGAAATTGAGAGACAGCAAAGCGAACAAACGATAAATATGAATAATTACACCTTGACGTGAGCCTAACGGGAACATGCAATCCCAAGCATCGTTTAATGTGTTTTATGTCAATCATCTTAATGATATTTTGGAGAACCCTTTTCATTTCGCAGTTCGTCTGAGACAGAAGCGCGAATGATGCACGCCGGCGCCGGCTGCTGCCTTTCATATTTCGAACACGAACTTCGCTACTCACTTCGTCGATGTATCATTAAGTCTGAGTTTACATTTATCAGATTCGATGTCCGAGACAACATTCGATACATTTTAAGTTCGCAATACGACAGTGCAAATACCATTCCAGGTCTAGTACATGTCTTCCATGTACAGTAAGTATCATTAGGGAAACGTTATGATGAATACAGAGCCAATTTATAATTTGAATATCTAATCTAATAATTTCAAGTTCCGACTTGTTTTCAATTCATTCGCCGTTCCATTTTAGTCTTTATAGGGAAATTACATGTAAAAGGTGTTAAATGATGAGTTTTGTAAAATCTTGTAATTTTTAACTCTCTTTTAGAGATAAGCTTCTTTGCAATTATTTTGAAAACTTGAATCGACATTAAACACCTATATACAAGAACATGGTGCAACACAGCAAAATGTTACAGTTATTATACTAGCATCTAAGTTGTTTTCCACCTTTGGCTTTCGCTATTTGTTTGGACAATTATACACGAATGAAGTTGTAAATATGTCTCGTAAGTAGTCTAGTAGGTATCTGATTGCTACTTTGGCTTCCTACTTGCGAACAATGTGTTTTACTTCAGATGCTAGCACCCCAATATTTTTTAAAATTTTTGGATGAACTAAGAAAAATTCTGCATGTGATTCTGAAGCTTTATTAAATTTATTAACTGTGACCAAAAATTAACAGCAATTATTGTAAAACCATATTAGGAATTTTTTTCTAAAAAATTTGTATAACGAAATTCTTAACCCCCAACATCTTTCAATTTTATTCTCATTGCTATAATTAATAGAGGGGACTTTCAATAAACTTGTTGGGATGACTTTGAACAACTTTTCTGTTAGAATTTTTTCGAAATTATGTTTCTTTACTATTTTCGTGAACATTTTTGGTAATTTTCATGTAGTTTAGTAATTGATTACCAAATTATTTTTGTGTTGCCATATAAACTGAAATACACAAGTCAATTGTAGCACTACTAACTTCCAGTCCATAATCGCAAACCTTCTACGGATCCTCATATTTCTTCTGTAATATAAGTGAAGTCTAGACAGCCAAATTAACCATAATAATATTTTTGCAGTTCACAACTGTATTATGTGAAGACGAGTAAGTAGACAGATGTTGATAGACCCCATCTACCTCACTTATTTTGCCATTATAAAAATGAACCGCTTTTGATTTACAAATCAGTGAAATCGGGAGAGTTATAAAAAATTGTTCAAACAAAACCTAATATTAAGGAGTGGTTTCACATATGACATTACTACTCGACAGTCCTTCTTTTAATATCTTCTAATATAAATAATGCTTATCCGCTCTTCCATAAAAGGCATATTTTCATTCCAAATCGGCTTCTCTTTAGTAATATGTACTGAATCCAATCAAGACGCCAGATTCTGTGAGTTCTGCGAGAAGCATTGCATGAATTGATCTCACTACCAAAATAAAATGTTGATCACTGAACACAACACGAGCAAGGAAGCTACGATTTTCACACTGCAACATTTCAAGTTGAAATGCGCAGGATAGCTGGTACGCTTTAAACCCTCTAACATGTGCAACTACGATTGGCAAGACCGACTTTCCAAAATGACCCTCTCGGTTGTATTTTTCTCGGTCGTATTTTTACTTTTACACAACCGATCAGCTATTTCAAAATTGTTATGCCTTTGACCAATTTTGTTGGCATTGGGGTAATCACAATCATTGTACTGCCTTAACCGATTTATACATAGCAAATTGCAAAACATAGAGTGCCTTGTGTTGAAGAGTAGCCATTTTTATTACAGCCGCTGCCGATCAGAAAGGAACAAGTCTATGTACTTCATCTAAGAGTTATATAACCAAAAAACATTTATTTACCTACATCCGGTATATAAATTTGTTTCACGGCTGTTAGATTGTATTTAAAAATTGCGTTGCCTTTTTCTCTCTGAAAATTTATGCCTGATTTAGCAACAAAGGACAACATCAGTGGAGCTAGTGTGAGAGTTATGCGCAAATGCTCTCACTAACGTCCACATCCTGCTGAATACCTAATCCACCAAAATATTCATATTTACCTACGCCATTTAATAGTTTGAAGGTATACAATAAATAGCGTAAAATATTGCTTATTGTTAGTAA
This sequence comes from Holotrichia oblita, assembly GCA_023690525.1. Taxonomy (NCBI): domain Eukaryota; kingdom Metazoa; phylum Arthropoda; class Insecta; order Coleoptera; family Scarabaeidae; genus Holotrichia; species Holotrichia oblita. The sequence goes on from CM043015.1 coordinate 70,827,603, forward strand.
CACTAAATGTAAAATTGAATCAACTTCTATTACACTCAACAAAACCTAAACCAACCCCAGCAGTTCTCCAAAAAATAGTATATTATTTTATACGGAGGAAAAGTGTTACTTTTCATGGCGCGCTCCAACCGTGAAAAGTAACTTTTCCTCCACATAAAATATGCTATTTTTTCTTCAAACGTCGGCAAATTTATGCTAAAATATCTATTTTTAATTGAAGATAAGCGGGATTGGTAGGATGTTTGGACGTTTAGACCGATGATTAGGTACGAGCTGTTTCTATAGTAACTCATCATAAAACTGTCAAGTGGACACTGTCAACATTGAAATTATGTGTTTGTATGTTGCTATAATAACACTTTTCCCTCCGGCGGCGGAAAAGTGAAAAGTAAACCTCCGGCGGAGAAAAAGTGACACTTTGCATCCGACTACTCAGTCGAGAAATGTCAGTTTTATTGACGTTTGAAGAAAAACAATTTTATATGTAACATCACTAGTAATTTTTTTACTAGTGTTATTACATATAGGATTATTTTTCTAAAGAACTGCTAAAGTTGGTTTAGGTTTAAACTTTAAATTTATAAATAATACCATACATCCGTCTTTAAATGTTTAAATTTATAATACCTCACGTTTAAACCTGTATCTTATCTGATAAATGTAAACTCAGCCTAACTGCAATCTGTTTTCATTCCGTCTACTTCATCCCTCCTACCTCCCAAAATCTACGCTTTTTCATTGACGCTCTAGGTCGACCGTCGCATCAAATATTATAAGGCCCGATTTATTAAATTAAGGGGCCATACAATTATTTTATCATTTACCACCGTCGACGCTCCGTTACTTTTATAGCGTCAGCTGTTGCACTAGACCCCTATCATTTCGAAATTCGACTACGAATTATTATTTTTTTGACACCATGATGGTGGATTCGTATATGTCAATTTTCGTTATGATTATACGTTCCTGCTACAGAACAATGGAAAAATAATAAAGTAAAATTTAAGAGGGTCATCTAAAAACCTTTATTAAAAGCTGCTTGGGGAAAAACTGCATTTTACTAAACTTGCTTTATGTATTACGTAACAGTGTAATAACATTTGACAAATTATACATACGTATGAAGAGGAACTTTTGATTGATCTGTTTATAAATACATTCTATATACATACATAAAGTGGACCCTTTTACTGCGTTTACCACCACTGTTTCTAGAAGGTGCTAACACAAGTTGCAACGAATGAATAGCTTTAATCTCCTGAGTGGTTACTCGACAATAGAATATATTGGTATAGGCTACTGGTCAGCAAGCAGCAACTCGCGAGCAACATGCAGCTCTTTGGACCCTTTAGCGTGGCTCTTCAACAAATTACAACCTTGTGAAACGCTTCGCTTCTTCATTAGCAGAAATAAAAGCATTGTTTTTTCGAGAAAGGTATCCTATCCAGAACTAACGACAATTAATGAAATAAAAAACGTATCTAAATCAGCTTAGCCTTAAACTACCAGAGAAAGGAAATATAATTTCTTTCTTTTTTTCTCAAGATTTTGAGGAAAAACATTGATTCACTTTCCATGCTGATAGAAAAATACTGGAAGGTAACAAATGTGAACTTAGTTCACAGCACAAGCGACCTTGGAAGACTGACTTGGAAGACCTGAAGAAAAAAGTTGTGTTTATCTGTTACACGAGTCACACGAGGATTAAGAGAGGGCTACCCTGATTAAGTTAATAACAATTTAGCTTAAGTTAAAAACAATTAGCTCTCAAAAGAAATTTCAATCATTGTATTGTCGATATTTGGCAACATTGATCATACATTTTATATAATGCACCGAACTTCCATATCTTTTGAGATGTTCTTGATTGCGTGCATTCTTGACAAGTTCATCATATATGTATTTTTGGCTAGTATAATGTCAATGAATAATGAGATATACTATGTTATAAAACTTAACTTACAACATCAGAAAAATTGATAATTCTGTTACCAATATCTCACATTCACGGTTCCTCGATTCGTTCTAAATACTTAGCAACACGGTTGTATTAGTTTTGGCAGCATCACTTCTTCTACCACGATGGCAGGAGCTGTACTCGAACGCGGCACGAAGACGTTACCGTAACAAATGACTTTTAAAATTATCTGTCAAATATATTTCAAATCCCTCACTGTCTGTGAGAGCTAAGCACGTCGACTAGCGTCCCGTCGAGATCATTAATATGCGCACACGCATAAACCATCAAACATATACGCGTACGACCAAGATAAAAATAATTAAATTAATTGCCTCATGTGTAAAAATATGCAGACCATGTTATATGGAAGACACAGTAGAGTTGAGCATAGTGTCTCAAAGGAGTATTTTCGTTCCGTAAATAAAACGGCTTCTTTATGTAAATATTTTTCTTATTACGATAGCTGCCTAATGAGCGATTCGAGATAAGCCACGAGAAAAAATGGCGTTTTTAATTTCATCTTGCTTGTATCTCTTGCATTCCGCGCTCGTTGGTGGACATTAGTTAAAGATTGAAGATAATCCGTACGTATATACGTCTCTTTGTTAAATAGCGAGTGGGTATTTTTGTTCCTGCGCGGAGTATTCCCATTGTTGCATGTACTTAGTTTGAGTGGGCTAAAATAAATCTGCAAGAATAATTGCTTAAAGAGATAGAAACGAATTATTATTTTGGTTCTTAAAAATCCCTTCATCAAAGCTAACAATAAGTTAGAACAACTTTCTTACAAAATTTTAAAATATCTTTTACTTAGTAATTTTGATATATGAAGAGCTTATCAAGCGAGATTCAGAATCTCCTTGAAACATAATTTATTTACGCCACTTACGGTGAAGTGATGTATTTAGCAAGACCATGAAAACTTAAGGCGTCACAAATATTAACTCTACTGTGATAAGCTGATATAAGGTAGCTTTTCTAAATGAATCTAATGTTGTGTGTTAAATTGTGGAAGTTGCCAAAAATTATATATAAGGCCAAACAGGTCGATCTTTGAATACCAGAATTAAAGAACACAGAAGATCTTTTCAAAATAAAAAAACCGACTCTCATTATGCTAAACATTTGTTAGAAAGTGAACATGATTTCAACGACAATTTTAAAATTCTACACACACAAAATAAAAGTGTCCTTTTAAACAATTTAGAATGTTTAGAAATCAACAAATTCAAAAACACAAACTTATTATTAAATAACCAATTAGACATATCCACCGCCCCCGCGTTTAAACCTATTCAAAAAACCGCCCCCACCAATGTCAACAGATATTGCCACCTAAGTTTAGTTTAATATTATATGTATACTTGACAAAGCCACTGTGTGTGCGAAACATGTATTTGTTATGAATACTATTTTTTGAAAGTTAAAACACGTTTGATAATAAATTTGTAATAGCCAGGTTATTTATTGACTTCTACCGAAAGTACTTATTTTCAAGTATCTGTCGTTGTAAATAGCGAATTCGTAATACTTACTCCGTCTATTAATATACTTATTAGTATACAACTGGTAGGTTTAACCGACATTGAAAGTAATTGAGTTTATAATTTGCTACCAATTTAGCGTGTAATAAGTCGACACTGAATGAATAAATATTAAAATAGATTTATCTGGCATCTACCTAATATCTCATTATCTCATTGTGATTAATGATATTTGCAAACATACATGAAGGAAATATAAATTACCAATTGAAGTTTTTATACTGTTATTGTCATTTATGGAGACTTCCATTACGAATCCCGCGATGACTGGATGACCTATTCTATTATTGTATTGTTAAAAGCATGATGAATAGAACCATTTTCTCATCTCATTCTACTACTAGCACATATCATACATCACTGTTTCGTTATTTAATTATACAAGAAAGCGTGTGTGATATTCGTATTTAAAGCAAAATAAATAATGTGAGCGTGTATATCCGTATATAGTCACGTTTTGATGATATTCACACACACTACTGAAAACGTGATTGAGGTATTGAAGCCGTACTTGTTGTTAATTGAGTAACTAGACAGTAGGAAGATTGCTTGTAACATACGTGTCATACAATAAGTGTTGCTTCTATACTAGTTGTAGTCTCTTCTTCAAAGATGTGAAGTCATGCAGATAATATATTTTAACGTATTGTACCATTTTAGCACTCAACTCAGTTTTATCACAAGCATAATAGGTGTTAATTGTTGATTGGGTTTTTGTTGTGACATCTAGTACATATCTTCACTGCAGTAAGTCACTAAGTGGTAAAGTAAAATACGTATTGCATTTAATTCTTCTCTAATTGCGTTGTTATGGAAATCGAGACTCCGTGTGTTTAAAAATGGAACTATGTACATCACCTACCTGCTGCTGCTTGTAAAAAACAACAATTATGTATTAGTGAATAGTACAGTTGTACAATTTTTATGACTGTTTGACTGTTTTGTAGTTAATTGACTTGATCAAGAAAAGTGAGTAGTGGTAGGTTTTAGAGAACAATTTAAATACACATCCAAATTGAAATGATTTTTCTTGTACATGCTTGTATGACTTGTTATGTCATGGTAACCTTATTTCTTTAGCTGACTGTACATCTCTGTACAGAACGTTTATAATAATGACCATTAAGGTAGACATATAAGAAATATAACTATGTGTTCAGTCGTAGCATCTAGGTAAGTAAAATGATTATTAAATTATACAGTGGGCGTTGTTTTGCGGGTACATACGACCCCGAAGATAAAGCGGCTAGTTATATAGCGCCCTACACCCAAGCAGACACAATACAGCGAGTTGCCGACGGTATGTAATTCTCCTCAAATTAGATGGCTAAAGTTTACATTGACTTCCGACAAGCTCATCCTGAAACTTGACGAGGAAATGAATTTTACTAACAAGGAGGCTTTTTACGAGTACAGTTTCCCTCCCGGCTACCGTAACGACGTTATCAAAGTTACAAGAAGACGGTAGCGAGGGGCCGCACGAGAGACGATGTTGTAGTGCTACGGTGCTGTCAGCAAGCAAACCAAGAACAAGACCGAGATACTATTGCGTTTTAATTAAAACTGGATCCTAGGAGAGATAACGGGAAATGTGTCAATTTTAAAAAATGAAACAACAGCTGACGTTTAATTAAGGAACGTGTAGGAGTTTGTGACTTAATTTCTAGATCCAATTTTCTCTTGCTTCTGTGTTTATTTGAAAAACATTTTCAGGAAAACAAACTTCGAGTAGATTATTAAATGTGACACTCGAGGCAATATCAACTTTTATTAAAACTGGAAAGATATATACATACTCGTATATGTTATATATGAACCTACACATATTTTGCAAATCATTCGCCTAGAAAACTCTACCCATTCCTTAAAAACAAATTAATTACAAACTCAACTAAATGTCCCATAATTACTTGTTTCTATCCTGCATTATTCTTAAACTTCGTTAAAATTATATTAACAAAACAAGGGCATAATCAAAGTTAAATCAAAGTTATATGAGTTCTAGCAACGAAACCTACAAATCCAAGTCTGTGATACTAGACAAGACGTGAGATTAACATCTGTTTCTAATTTTACCGTTTCTTCCTATTGTATCTCAAAGGCTCAAGCTTTAATGAAGTTGTTACGCATATAATAGTCGAAGTACTACACTCAATATTGTAATTCCGGGTATCTAAATTTGGGAGTCTGGTGCTGGTTGTTCATTGTAGAACATCAAGAATTAACGTTGGCTGTCGTATTTAATTGTTTTTGTATTTCCGCTTTAATAATGGATGACAAATTAGAATACAAATACATGCTTTTGTTATAGGTGGCATTTTACATATACGAATAAAAGTTTATCATCATGTTTGAATAAATGTTTCTCTGATAGATTTAGTAGGTACTTTTTGTTTGAAAAAAATGTATACATTATATGAAGCAGTTTCATTACGAATATGTAAAAAAGCTCGATTCAATAATTAACAAGAAGAAACAACGAAAGCAAGTATGCTTTGTAAATTGTCTAGTTTACTCCCCATTAATATAATAATAATAATATATATAGTGCCTTTATTTCCATTTATAACCTAATACATAATACCAAGCAAGCAATATCATTGATTAATCAATGAATAAGCAATGTACAAATGAATATTACATCTTAACAAGTTCTTCTTAAAGCTTCTTAAAGAAAATAAGGAAAATGGCGGGTTTCAGTCATTGGATACAGATAACTGCATCCGCGTCTGTTCTTCCAATCAACCAAAAAAAAAAAAACAAACAGATGTCAAAAGAGAACAGCAAATTGTGCTACACAGTTAACATTGATAATGTTTAAAATATATTAAAGCCAGAACTACAAAAGATATAAAACAATAAGAAAATAAAACTATCAACTTTCACACTGCTGCCTAAAAAAATTGCAAATAATCTACGTTTAAACATCCCTAAAGTTCGAGCTTGGGACACCTCGTAATTACAATTAACAGCTTGTACAATATTATAGCTAAAGCATCTCTTAAAGTGCTGCGTCCGATGGAGTGGTGATGTAAGCAGGCCTCTAAATCTCAAGTTCAAATTGTGTACGTCAGTTCGGAAGGTTACTTTGTTATACAAATAATCGGGAGCCTTATACGCCAAGATTTTATAAAATAAACAGTAAGAGTGCAACCTCATCCGGATCTCCATGTCAAGCCAAAAAATTTCCTTTAATTTAAATGAAACGCGACAGTATTTTCTGATACCAAAAATAAGCCTTAAGCACGAATTTTACACTTTCTGAATTCTTTTCTTGTCAATACGAGTATAATCAAGAAACGGTCCATACACCGAACAACAGTAGTTAAATCTACTCAAAATGAAAGCATTGCATAGTACAATTTTGATTCTTTTAGCAAATAAATGACGATTGGCACACACATAAAAACGTATTCTTGGGCCAAAGATGTAGACTTCTTTGAATATATTTATTTGAAACAAATAAATATTTTCTTGCCAATAGAAAATATATTAAAATCAAAAAATTATGTTTACTTGACTAAAATAAATGATTTTCTTAAAAATCTATTATAATCAAGTAAATATTTTCTAGAATGAAGACCTCATTTGAAGTGGGGGATGTAGTGTTGCGAATATCAGTAAACGCCAAGTGGCCAACCTTCAATTATTGTTTTGCTGTGCGAAAGTTACGTGAATGTGTCAAACATTGGTTCCTCTTTAATAAGTGGTAATACACACCGCGAATTTTATTATCTTGGTAGAAGTTGTATCAAACAGTGGTTTGTTGAATTATACGCAACTATTGATACTACTGGTTAATTTTAGGTTAGATTCTCATTTTAATCTGTTTAAGTACTCTTAAGATATAGTATATTGTTTATAAAAGATCTCTTCTGCAAGTGTTAATGTGCTTAATATTTCAACTAATATCTAGAAATATATTTTTAGTTAATTAGGCAAAGGTGTCGTTATGTTATCTAAGCATGTTGGAACTAAATAAAATGTTGTATTTATATGTAATTCATTTTATAAAATAGTGTTTCTAAAGGTGTTTTTATGATTTAAAAATTCAAACTCTAATTGGCATAGTGTTAAATTCGATTTCTTTTTGTGCTTCAAGAGGCTTCCATATTATGTAATTAAAATATAACTGAAAAAAGATAAAATTTTGAAAAAGTAAATTCTCTTCTAGTTAACCTAATAAATAATTTATATTTCTATTGTGAAATATGTAGCAAATACTATATCATTACTAGGTTAACTTAAGTGTACATGTATATTATATAATATGTATGTATATACAACATATCGTATGTGTAATTAGTATATTGAATACAATAAGTAAGTGTCTTGTCTTAAATAATTTAGGGTCATATTTATAGTCCGTGCTTCAGGCTGTGCCGATGCATGAGCACACGATTTTGACATGAATGTCATTAAAAATGTGTCAAAATCGCGTGCTCAAGCATCGACATAACCTGAAGCACGGAACAACATAAGTACTTGCAACAAGAATGAGATTCTTAAATGAAGAAAATATAATATTTCTGATAAACAAAAATTACTTGGTTTAAAAATATATATATTTGAATTTCCAAGAATTTAATTTACTTGTAACAAATAGATATTTTCTTGCGTATATACGAACCTACCGTTTACTCGATTCAAGTAAGATTTACTTAATCCAAGAAACTACTTCTATGTGTGCATAAATAATCCTCATACTTGTATAACATTGCTTTAGTAAATTTGAAACATGCTGTTTAAATTTTAAAGACCAATCTAGAGTGACACCCAGATTCTTAATAGTATCAGACAAAGTTAGTCTGTGGTTATCTATATGAATATTGATACTATTTAAAGCTCTAACCCGATCATTACTGCGCCCAAATACAATAACGGCCGACTTTTCCGGATTAAGGAACAATGAATGCTCTTTTGCCTGTTTTGCTAGGGCATCAAGGTCATCATTAATCATTCTACATGCCGCAGTCACATCTGAGGGATAACATGAGAGATAAATTTGGGCATCATCAGCATAAAAATGTATAGAACAATATTTAATAAACGTACAAAATCTGGAGATATATATGGAGAAAAGTATTGAACCCTGGGGCACTCCAGACGTAATGGCCAGGGGTGAGGACATCCGCCCAGACAATCTCACAGACTGTAAACGACCGGATAAATAATTTTTAACAAGTAAACACGATTTATCAGATAAACCCATATAATGCATAAGAGCCACCATAATTGTATGATCCACCGTATCAAACGCCCTGGAGAAATCGAGAGCAACCAATATCGTGACCAGACCCACATCATTTGCTCGCACCACATCATCCACAATTTTCAAGAGAGCGGTCTCACAGCTATACCCAGATCTAAATCCGGATTGAGTGGCAGGCAACAGTCTATTGCTATGAAGATGTTCACGCAATTGCGCTTCAATAATTCTCTCGAAAACCTTAGAAACAGTTGGCAATATACTAATCGGTCTTATTAAATTAAATTGAGCTGGAGCGCTTTTCTTAGGCACAGGAGTAATAAGTGCATATCTTTCTTGGCAGCCAAACCTTCGGCTTCGGTAGGTGCTGGAGATGTCTTTGTCCGGTCATTGCCACACAGTCACATATAATAGCTATACTCCAATCATAATCAGCATTTATCGCTATGCATCTTGTCTATCTTTTTGAGGTGACACCTCAGAGAGCCACGTTTGCTTCCTAATGCCGTTTAAGACCATGGAGTGGCATCATCCGTAATAAAGTGCTTTATCATTCTCACGACATTCTCAGTAAATACAAGACCCCGCAGATACACAAGTGCTTTTTCAAGTGGCAGTGTCAGGTTATTACCTCGGAATAGGTATAAAGTTACTACTAAGATACTGGATGGTCTTACAGGAAAACCTTAGCTCTTTCCTGCTCGGCGATCCTTTATGAGATACTTTCTGGAGGCACACAGGCTAGTTTTAGGACAATAAAAGCTATTTAATGTACTTTTTGCTAGTCTATCGACTTTTTGATTCTTTCTTGTATTAGAATAACTAGGAGCCTAGACCAGTTTAACTGTCTTTGCCAGTCAACTCTTATAGTGCTCTGAGATACTTAAGAATGAGTTCTGATGTAATCTAGCGGAGTTTGTAGGTACCTGTATTTTTTTTCTAATATCAATTGGGCCATCTTAATAATACTACACATTTAGCCAGATTTATTCACAAATTTAGGCACATCTTTGCCTTACAACTATCAGTACTCCATTTTCCCATCATTTGAAGTAACAACGGCACAGGATTTGGCGGAGCAAAAAGATTTATTTATCCTGTACATCAACTAGTATTAGATGATCTGTAGGTAAGTTCAAGAATTGAGGAGTCTTCTTTACAGGTTCATCCCAGCTTGTATTTTGCCTCTAACTTGAGTCCTGGTTTTAGTATGTCCTAGAATATCGCCATAGCAATGGTTGGCGTTGTACTTATCGCTATCACTATGCTCAAGCAAACTTGCTTTTGCACACTGCTGAGTAATTCTTGGGCACTGTAGTGCTCATGTATAAAGCCATCATACTTACAAAGGACGCGTAAGTAATAATAGCTGCAACCATTACTTTATATATCTAATGGGTAATTCTTCATGAAAGTCCTCAGTTGATAGAATGACAACTGGCAGCTTTATAAAGTTGTCATTAGTATAGCCAATAACTATTTAACCATCTTCATGAGATCCCGTAGTAAATAATAATTAGAGTATTAGTCTAGGTCTATATTTTCTGTTTTCCACTGTCAATGTTAAGCTGTTGATGCAAAAGCAAATGCGTTTCCGAATGCTATCGACTGCCCCGATCTACTATCTACTTATGATTGCAACTATAGCTTTTTTTGTCAAAATATTGAAAGTTTGCAGCAGCTTAGATTGTGCAGTGGTGCAAAACCTACTACACAGACATATCGTGCTTCTTCTCGGTTTTGAGGCTTTCTAGTTGTATAAAATCCCAAAACTGTCATGCAACATATTCGCAAAATTTGTGGAAATTCATATATCATTACGTAAACATTGCTATATCCAGAAAACCTCCACGAATCATCAAGATATAGAGATAATATTATAATTTCGTAAATCTATTACGTTTATTTATTTGCAAATTCTTAACTGGAAATCTCCATTTGGGTCGGATTATGTATAAGTATTTTGCACATTTGTAGCTAAACCTGCCTGTTGATGCTTTCTTAGAGAAATATTCTCTGTAGTTCTAAAAATTGATCACGGAGCAGTGCTTTATCAAGCAAAAATGCCACAAAGCAAACTGAAGGACGCTGTCAATTAAACTAATTCCCTGTATGGAATAAATGCAATACCAAGTTTTGCAAACTATTGCGGTAATTATCGCAGGCTATATAGACAGTTTTCTATAAAAACTTAATTTAGTTTAAAACTCTTGATAACAATTCTCATTAAATTATAGCTAGCAGCGGATAAGGCACCAATTGATCGAAAATTTGCATGATACGCGGTTGTTAGCGCAACATTATCGACTCGTAACATTAAATTAACTACTAACTGTGGCGTCGGAGAAGGCTAATGAAGCCATGAGATCGTATATTAATTACTGGAACTGCACGACCCATAAAGTAGAATCAAGTAGGCGTTGTGTACGATACCCCGTGCGTAAATTATTCGCGCAGCAAAGGCACTTATTAAATTAAATCCTTAAACTATCTCCCATTATGTATCTATGTTATGTATTACACGTATATTAATATATTGTAATGGAAAATGTTTTATAATAATTAAGGAAATTGAGTTTTACTTCTCAAATATAATTGAGGTTTTAATAAAAAAATTAATATCCGGGTTCGCAAGTTACACAAAATCGAACAAGTCAGAAAAATGTTTTACAAAAAAGAAAGATATTAATTCAAATAAAATAAACCTTTAAAAAAACAGTTACAGTAACCACAAATTAAAATTATAACCTTTTATAAGCTTCTCAGAATATTTGAGAGAATTTCTAACTTTAAGTTTGGACTAACTAAGTAAATTTCTCGATTTCAAGTTTAACTTTGAAATTTTAATTTTTTATTAAAATAAATAATTTTTTATCCTTTAAAATTTTAAGTTTTTTATTTACCGAAAAAAGTTATTTTACGTGAACTTTTGAACTTAAAATTAATTAAATTAACTCACCTTAACTTACTGTGTGTGTGTGTGTGTGTGTGCGTGTGATTTTCGAAAGCTGCCCAGGTTTTCACGCGCTCGGACCTGCTAGCCGGTGGCTGTGAACGTCCATTTTGTAGGGGTTTTCGAAATTTGTTGAAGTCTAGGTGTTTTAATGGGCTATTCGAATATGATCGGATATTTTTGCCAACGGTGCACCGTTAAGTGATAACGCTGTTAAATAAAATTTACGAAGAAATACACGCTCTGGACGACGTTCTATTAGGAAAGAGACCGATTGTTGCTATCTCATGGGTATTTGTAGCCGTTCATTTGCAATTGTCTTCCAATGTTCTAGAAATACGTAGCGATTTACAATTGTCAATAACCGACAAATCGAGATTAATTTCTTACAGGACCGGTCAAAAATCGTGGTATACAGAGTCACCGTAAAATTGTTGATTTTATTAACACCTACTTTTTCTTCTTTCGAATGCCTCTAACTGGCTGGTTATCTCTTGTGTCTTGTGTGTTGAATGAATGGTGTAATTTTGTTACAATGTTTGAGTATTTTTGTACAAATTAAATGATATAAAGTTAATTAATTACGTTAAAACCTATGATTGAAATCTTTATGGTGAATTTAACATTTTTCTGTCCTTGTCGCTGGCTGAACTTGTAATAAGATTTCTGCTGACCAACACGCCCTTTCTACGTCAGACGGCTACTCAGCCAAAACATGACATCGACCGTACATAGGTATGCGAAAAAAACATGAATGATGCCAACTTCAAAAGTTTATCTTATTCTAGCATTTGAGAGAGTATGATATTAAGAAAAATGGAATGAATTAAAACATCATTCGCATGTTTGTGATCGTGTTAATTTTTTTTAATTTTGATCTAATTATTTTAAGTAAAAAAGACATCAGATAGCTAGCCACGGCTACGCAAATATAAAATTAATTCAGTGTTTTTAATTTTTTTTAGTTACCTACTCCTGGATATTCTACACATCTGTTAAGCGAAAATGGCGTCATGAATGGTGTTTGACAGAATAACATTACAATATATTTGCAAATGTTTGTAACAATACCTACTTTTCTCCCCGTGTCCTGGTAATAAAGCTCTTCTTATGAAGAAATTCCAGTTGTAAAATATTAACAGACATCAAAACATCAATTTCTACAAAATGATGTACGTTACAGTTATGGTTACAACCTTCATTGAAGGTGCCAAGTGCTAATTTTAACTGTCAAACAAAAAACGAGGATGATTGTAATTGTAATAGCATCAATTTAAATGCAGCTCAGTATACGTTGTATGCGCATTTCGTATATGTATATACATATATACCTACATGCCATTATACCTGCCATAATAACGCTACTGATAGTGGTATTAAAATCACACCTCGATTCAGCAATAAATAAATTTACTTATAGAATAGGGCAATCTTAACGTAAGAATAAATTTATTGCAGGTATTTGCATGCAACAATTCCAGTAATGGTGATAAAGCTGTGCCAATAAAATTTTAAGCTTGTTTACAACGGAATCGCCGCGCCAGACGACTAGCGGCTTCATATACGAAAAGCGAAAAGAAGAAGAAAGGCCAAAAAAAAAGACCATAAAGTGCAGAGAAACATACGCGAATGCATTTTTATGAAACAGTACAACACAGCAATGGCAATTTTACCCTTACCCTTGGAGTAGTGTGTGCGTGTAAAACTTGTGTTTTATGGAACGGCGATTGTTGGAAAAAGGGAAAAGGGGACTACGAGAAGGAGGTGTGATGAGGTGAGGTGGCAGAGTTGGAGGAAGAGTGTAGGTTTACGACTACCATAAATTACGATTCCGACTGTGCAACGTTTCTAGATTTTACTTGCACGTGCGTATTTTTTCCCTTTTTCTGGTGTTCTATCGTTTCACCACCATTATCTCCGTGGAGAAATATGGATTTCGCAAATTGCAAAATAATGTAAGAGGAAGGATGCTTTGGAATACTGGAAAAGAAAATTATTACACTGCAAGCAATATAACGCGTTTTGGGTACATATATTATAAAACACGAAATGATTTGCTTCCATTGTTAAAGCTGAGAATTGGGCATAATTTAACGGCCTCCTTTTGATGCAAAGAGTCTGGTTTAGGTGAGTTTATTCGTTTGTGTGAGACACCATATTGTTTCATGCTCATATTAAATCATATAAGTAGAGAAATTACTACGAAATGTATTGGTAACAAGCATAAACATATCATTTTTAATTTGAGCTAGAAACTTACGTCTTTCTTACAGATTAATACATATTTCTTAAACCATTTCTAACTCTTGCTACTATTTTTATTTATTTTATTTATAATTTTAGTTAACTGATACAGATAACGATATTAACATTTCATGTACAGAATATGTAGAGCGATAAAAAACCTTAAGCGCTTACACACATGTGTGCCACATTTTGTTTTATATCTTTAGTAAATTAATTTACGCCGTTTAAACTTTTCTATAAAATCAAATAAATAAAGCACAAAGCATTCCTCAACATCACGAATAAGCAGGACTGTTTTTTCTATTTTAACAGACGTCCATATTTTAACTTTTGTTTTCGACATTTATCCAAGACACAACTATCCAATAATAGAACGGTTCTCAAGCAAAACTGTACCGAAAATACGTGAAATGTTTACAAAGAAGTAGAGAGCATCCACTACAGTTACCTATTGATATCTTTCACAGCTCATCCAGAGATAAATGCTAAATAATAAAATTCTGTTGATGTAGGGGATATATCTCGGTCCTAAGTTGCTTTCGCACTTAGCCAAGACCGTAAAGATAAGATTAGCATGAAACATTTATATGATTAGGGAAGATAAAGTGTACGTCGAATTACGGGCAACAGTTCCTGACAGAAACCAGCCTACATTTCTTTAACGCTTTTTGTTCTCTTTCTGTTTACGTTGCGACTACGTCAGTTTCAAAATAGAACTGGATTTTTTATAATTGTCAGAATGTCTATTTTACTTTGACGAGGAATTTAAAATAAGAATTGAGTAACGGTAGGTTAGAATCGTGTCTAATTAAAGTAATACGTTTTTTTAAGCACGATAAATACGTATTGTATTTATTTTCGATGGAAACTACTGTTACTGGTTCGTTAAATATTGTTTGTTCGTTGACCGATTTTCTGAGCTATGCTGTCATTGGTTTAAATTAGAACTTCTTTGATGAGAAGAAAGGAGGAACTAGCGATAGAAACAAACGAAAATAGAGCATAGAACAAAAATTACTTGTTGCATTTCCATACTCCTCTCTTTGTCATATCTCCATAGACGAAAATAATATTCGAAACTGCATGAATCTATTACAAGACCTTAATATGATTAAAAAATGTATGTACTTAACACAAACCAATTTATTGCAATGTAATGGAGGCCATGTACCTTACAAATACGTCGGCGTCGGGCATACCATACGTTCTCGTATAATTATTCACTGTTTGGCGCTGACCGCACGGTTACCGAGATAAATAACAGTGCCCGACGCGACGCCGCACTGTAAAATGGAGTTAATTTACTATATATATAAAATAACCCCTGTCGCCGTTTTTCACTTTTATTATTGTGCACGCGTACCGTGGGCGCAACGTGACTTCGATACTATATAATAACTAATTTGCATTCTCGTCGCTCACGCTAATCGGACCGCAATTGAAATTAATCTATGCCAAGGTATCTAATTTAATAGAGTTATACAGTATTCCACAAATTGGTTAATGAATGTCCGTATGTTTAGATAATTCACCTGAAATTACAACACTCAATTCAGTTCCATTAGATTGTCGCTATTTATTACATGCACTAACACACTAATATAAGAACTCCCAAACTCTGTTAATAAATCCTGTAACACCATTTACTAATCTTTTTTAAAATAGGTATTAGTAGAATACTGCCCCACTTTGCTAACATTTCAGTTACACTCTTGGGCTAAAAATTAATTCAATAAAATGAAATGGGGTAAATATTTTAAAATTGTCCCAAACGCAGCATTGTTATGAGACATTCACTCTGATATTTAGACTTTCAGGTGTCCATTTTAGGCGCCATCTAGTGAACAACGTCAAAAGAATCATGTACCAGTATACAGGGCGTATGTGAAATAGGAGGACAATTTATGAAAACTAGAAAGATATAATTTTATTAGACTTACAAATAGTAGAGATAGATATCTCTATGGTAGCCGGAGTGCGCGTGCGGACGACTCACTCTTGACCTCGAATTTCAGGAAAATTGTCTCTAATCATAGAACATGTTTTTGCAATTTATGTACATACGTACAAGTTATTCACTTATCTTTTATGATGATCGGATGCATACATATTTATCTAGTTTTCTATTCAGAAATAGGGTTTCCATGTCGATCTAACAAAGATGCAGTAAAAACGATTAAAGTTGTAGTACTACCAAAGCAAAAAAGTCACCATATTCCTACGTCACTTATATCCTGATGTTAAAGATACTCTGATACAACATCTCTTGCCTTATATTTGCTTGTGTTACCAGTTGCGTCTTTTTTGACTTTAATAATTTCTTCATTTATATTGATTGTCCAATTTAGTTTTTTTTTGTAGTACAGATCTGCTGCCTCAAACTTATTCATCACTAGGAAATGTTTATAATTTCTGTTGTAATTAGGGCTGGGCGAAGTATCGATACATCGTCCAGTATTCGATACCATTACTTTTATCAATTCGCCGCTACCTTGGATAACATCGGTTTTGATACCTTGGAATCAATACCTGGGTATGGATACCTTGGAATCGATACCTGGGTATCGGTGTCTTGGAATCAATACCTAGGAATTAATATGTAGGTATCGATACTAACGAACTACGGTAACAACTACGGTATCGTAAAAAATCATTTTTAGACAAATATTTATGGAACTAGTTTTCATATTGACTGAAATATTATTGAATGTAGGTGTAATTATACACGTACAATTACAATAATTGTTATAAAAAAAGCCATAATATTGTGCATTTGATACCGTAGATATGTTATTGAATATAGTTATGGGAAGCAATCTGAAAAAATCTGTAGCTACACATCAGTGCTAGGTATCGATATCAAGGTATCGATTCAAGAAATCAATTCGAGGTAAGATTCAAGGAATCAATTTAAGGTATCGATACCAAGGTATCGGTTTCAAGGTATCGGTACGTGCCGATACTTAACCGATTTCAGTACTCGGAATCGATACCCTGCACGGAATCGATACGTCGGTAAGTATCAATACCTCGATTGGTATCGATACCCGATACCAAATATGTCGGTATCGCCCAGCCCTAGTTGTAATACACCTTAAATAGTGAAGCTCTATAAAAGATTAGGGTGCTGTGATTATATTATCCGTCGAGCTTTCAAAAACTTCAAGAACGATTTATCTATAGAATTGTATAATTACTTTTTTTTACTCACGTATAGTTACATAATTGTATGGCCTTATGATCTGGAATCATTTGCACAATACGCATATTGTCAGAATTCAAATGGCATAATAGGATTTTTAAAATGTTATGGCATTCACGTTTGGAAGTAATTTACTGAATTACAACAATCGCTTACACGGATACAATCATTGAAACATAAATTATTAAGCATGGAGCTCTAACAGCATTCAAAATAGTTCATCACTTTGACAATAACTTACTGCTCGGGAAAACACCTGATATCTTTTACAAAATGTGAAGCGATTCCAATGACTTTGCTAATAGTGGCGACATTTTTGACTTGTAAGATTATCAAATTTCAGATCATTGTCAATTTTTTCGAATAGTAAAGGATTACTATGATTTTCAAATACATTGTTCGTTCCTCCTTTTAACTAGATGTATTTTTGTTGTACTATTACTTCCATTATTATTTTGTTAGACAGACTGACATCAACTCTTTATTTATTATCCAAAACACTTCACACGAGCATTGCCTATAATCCTAATTACATTAGTCACACTAACCTTATATTTATACAGAACATAAGTGCACAAGCAATTAATTTATCTTGAACTTGAGGTGATGATTCCAGTAAGTTCTTGGATCGTCTTTGTGATGAAATCCAATCTTCAGAAACACTCTGCATACAAATGACCGCTCTACAACTTTCAATACAAAACTTCCACAACAAGCAAAATTATAAATTTGCTCTCCGGCTTTCTATATTCATTTCTTTTAGGTCACCGAAGTAGATTGTCTTTTTGAGCCCTAGGAAAAAGCCCAATGAAAATATATAAGAAATAGTAACTAAAGAAGAAACAACAATGTAATAAAACATATCAAACGATCTAAAAATTCTTGAAAATGCATGAGAAACCGATAGATAACTTTTAAGTAAGACTTTTGCTTTCTTTGATTCTAGATAAACAACTTTTCGACATTGTTTCCACTATGGAAACTACTATAATTAAACTGCCGAAACCGAATATCGTTTTTATTAATATTGTAAACGCTTTGATATCTTTTCAAATCGATTTAATGAAAGTTGTACGACCTCGATAGTTGAATAAATCATGAGCCTATAAAAAGAAACTAATTTACTTCAAGATAATATGAAAAAGATGGTAGTCATACATAGAATATACAAACCAAGTGGAATTAATCTTTTCTGTTCAATAACCATTTCTACTTACATTATCAAAAGGTCTCTTCGTTTAAATTAGGAGAATTATCGTGAGAAATTTAAATTACATTTACATTACGGTTAATTTACAAATCTCTACGGTTATGCCCATTCATTTACCTTTTAAATTAAAGCTGTAAATATTTAAGTGAAAATCGAAAAAAGATATTCTAGTGGCAGCGTTCTTAGATAGGAGAACAACTCTGCCACTTAACAAAAAACGCATTAAAGAAATAAATTACACAATTCTCTCCATTAAAGGGGCAGAAGTAAAAGCCTAAATTAAAATTCGATATCATTAGGCCGTTGAGAATTTAGAAAGTCTTATAAATTATACGCCTACGTTCCTGTAATACATCGATTTAAGTGACAATATTAAAATCCCGAACTGAGTGTATTAGTCAGCAGTTACCGGGTCCGCTAATTAATTACTGTATATAAATCAACATAGCGTTGGAATGTATATATAGTACATACTACATAGGTTAGAAATATGCGCCTGTTAGGTCTTTATGCGACTAGGATTACAATTTATCAGATTAACGATAAATTCAAGACGGCATTGTTTAGAAACCGTCTACGTACATTTATAAGCCATAACGCATTTGGTGACATTTTGGATAGTTGCCACATAATAGACATTATTGTATGTGCGAGTGTTTATGTTGTTCGTAATGGTGTTAAATGGATTATAAAGTGTACATTTGATATGTGAACGTATCGTATGGTGGACTGGTTATTCTTGGGTACGAAAACATTCGTTGATTTATTGTTACTATTGTGCCGATTCTGCGTGTTATGGTAGTACATATAGACGATATATTTACGTAACCTATATTTCTCTATTATACAAGAACAGTTGTTTTGTAACTTATTTTTGGTCTGGAAAATACGGAAACAGCTTTGAAAAACAATTGTAGTTCTTTCTTTCTAGCTTCTATATTCTTTTGTTTTGGGAAAGTTATGCATTAAAAGTTACGAAATAATTAGATTCAAACTTAATATTTATCCTAATGCGAGCATTTCATAAAATAATTTGTGTAATATAACAAACTATTTTGTTGACTGTCAGAGATACTTATTTCAAAACAAGTAGGGATTTCTTTGGCTTACCATAATTAGCAATATAATTATATTTTGTCAGCAACAATAAACCGCGTCATGGTACTTTACCATGACACGGTCAAAACCCGGAAGCCCTCATAACAGAGACTCAGACCGTGGAAGCCTTCGTTATGATTTAATAATAAATGAGTTGCAATAGACAAGGGGGTCTGCCGTTGGGTATCAAGACGCTTGGTGGCGTTTTTACCAGATTGATTTCTAGAAATGCCACAATTCTAACAAAGAAAACAGAAGTTTTCTCGACTGCCACTGATGGGCAGACTCGAGTCGAAATTAATTTATCAAGGCGTACGAGAAATGGCGTCGGACAATAAGCATCTCGGCCAATTCACTTTAGTTGGTATACCACCCGTACCAAGAGGAGTTCCCCAAATTGTAGTTGGTTTTGACATTCATGCTAATGGTATCGTACATGTATCGGCTAGAGATATAGGAACCGGAAAGAAGCAACAA
Organism: Holotrichia oblita; assembly: GCA_023690525.1. Classification (NCBI taxonomy): domain Eukaryota; kingdom Metazoa; phylum Arthropoda; class Insecta; order Coleoptera; family Scarabaeidae; genus Holotrichia; species Holotrichia oblita. Next base: position 70,847,503 of record CM043015.1, read on the forward strand.
ATCGTTATTTAGTCTTCTGGTGGTTTGAGCAAAGATATAATTGAGAACATGATCGAGAATGCCGAGCAGTACGCACAAGCCGATAAAGTTAAAAGGGAATGAGTTGAGGTCGTTAATAAAGCCAAAGGAATTGTTCCCCATTTTTTAAAGAAGTCCAATATAAGTTGCAGTGGTTTTGAAAACGGATTCGGCCTGTTTCACTTTACTTGCATTATTACTGTAGTTTTGGTTTGTCAACCTGTCTGTTATCATTTTTTTTAATTTTTTTATTAATGTTTTGTGGATGAATTTGGTTGCAGTAAATATTGGGACTTGGTGCATTCATTTTTGAGCGGATTTCATAAATATAGAGCTCTGCTACCCATGATTCCATTATTATTATGAAAAAGTTGAGTGTTGAATATAAATGAAACCATTTCTTGATATAACTACTCCGTTGTAAGAATTTTACAATATCATGCAAGACAAAACGCCGTTTGTAGTCAGTGTAACGGTCGATGAAATGTTATGGGAAGAATCTTATTGATGCAGCTGCGACAATACGTTCAGCGTGTTAAATTTGTGCATCATTGAAAGTTCAGCTAAGCTAAACGATAAGAGAAATATAAAAAAACTGACGCATCCAAGAATATTATTGAATTTATCGCTGAAGAAAACAACTGACATTTTCTTTAAGAAATAATTTTTACATACGATTTCAACGATTTGGCTACTGCTTTATTATTCGTATCTATATTGGTCTTATTGCCGTTCATCGATCAACGTATTAATTAATTGTAAAACTAAACTATTAAATGAAGAAAGCCACCTAACATACTCTCGCCAGCTCGATCTATACATAAAATGTAACTTACAGTGTGTCGGTCCATTTATGGTTAAATGATCATTTAGGACCACCATGGCATTCAAATTAAAGCTGCTCTATTTGCTTTTAATAGTCCATTAAATACCGTATACAAAAGTGAGATGTTTATATTTTATCGGGTTTACTTCGCTAACTATACACATACATAACTTAATGCGACCATCACTCCTTATTCAATGGCTCCGAACTAATGAGTCTTTGAAAGCGATTTCAATATATTTCACACACCGCTTTTCATATCGTTCACGTATAATGTACACTCGTTGTATGGGTACTGTAGGTATCTAATGATTCACAACATTTCCGTTTATTTGTACGGCCGTACAATGCATGTAGTACATTCTCTCATAGTTCTGCTCGACTATGCACGTATCCCAACAAAACGGTTTATAGCCACCAGGTTTTACTAAATATACGAACACATTGCCGCAACTGCATGTTACACGTTAGAACCATTGGGAGAATTCTGGAATATAAAGAGACCGCCGCCAGAAGCAAAAAGACAATGCCGTAACCATATCAGTGCACAGAGATCTTCTAATAACATAAAAGCTTTTCGAAAATTACCATCTGCATAAAGGTTACGCGTTTGCATTCGTACCAATAGCGAATTTAAAACAATTTGGAGCAATCAGACGAAAAAGAACGCAGATTCTTACAGTAATTAAACTTTGATTTAGTGTATTTTACTTTATATTTACTTCTTCGCCCTCCTTATTGCGGCGTGGGTAGATTAAAAAAATATAGTCTAAAAAAGACAAAAGACACGCTTCTAGGCTTCAGGATCATTTTAATAAAATACACCCGCATAGGAAGCATAAGTATGTGACCTATTTTCAAGACATGAAAAAGAAGTACGAAATTCAGCCAACTATATCAAAACTTTTTTCCTCAGCTCCTCAGAAAAACGATGACGAACTGCGAGCTTCGTATAATATCCCAATATTGATTGCTAAAACAGGCAAACCACATACTATTGGGAGAGATTTAATTTTGCCAGCAGTAGTAACTACTGTGCTCCATAAACCAGTTGCAGGTATTATCCGAAAAATTCTTTCGGACAATAATTCTGTGTAAAGATGAAATGATAAGATGGCTGAAAACATTGAAGATTCATTGTGCAATTATCTGCAGACTTGTCAATTTTCAATTTGGCAAGATGAGTTCACTTTACCAACCAATCAAGTATTGTTATTGTCAATCGTGAGATTCGTTAAAGATGAGAAAATATATGATGAACTATTGTTTGCTACAAATTTGGAACCAGATATAAAAGGAGAAGTCATATTTAATACGCTGGAAAAGTTTTGCGACGAAAAGGAAATTCCTTGGAATAATTTTGTCAGCACCGACTGTGACAGGACGTCAAAAAGGCTTCATAGCGTTCTTAAAAAAATAAAGTTCCTGACGTGTCTGCTATGAACGGCATAGTTCATCGCCAGCATATGGTTGCGAGACCGCTGAGTGAACGCCTCCATACATCACTGCAATATGATATCAGGGCAGTTAAATTTGTGTAACTCGATTTTACAATCTGTTTGGATCTGTGATCGAGTTCCTAGAAAAAAAGACACAGAATTGCGCAAGAACCTCATCTCATCAATGAACAATATTGCGTGCTTCACAAACCTGTATAAATTGTTTAATGATGTTAATCTCCAACATCAAACTGACGACTTAAACATGACTAAGACAAAAAATATCCCTACTGCTTTCGTATCCAAGCTGCTATTATGTATACAAAAGAAATATCGGCAGACGGGAATTCATTAACTTTAACATATTTATCGGAGCTGTCATTCAGGAACAACGGTTCCGTTGCTTACTGTCAACACTTGGAAAACCTCTACAGAAATTTCAAGGAACGATTCCAGTACCTTTTAAACATGGATATACCACACTGGGTTTTTGGATCCTTTTTCAAACATCAACACAACAGGATCGTCCCAGTAGTACCCGTTTTTGACGACAGATGACATTTTGTGTCAAATTCTACATTTATAAATGTCATGCCAAACATCCGCTCTTGGTGAGACGAGGCCAGGTCGACCTATTCCTCAATAAGTTGGCCTTGGCTGAACTTTATTGATGATATCGTCCACAGTAACCTATGGAGCCTTACAAGAGGAATTGGTATTAACCAAACATACCTGAAGCATCATTTACTTCCTTCCTTTTTCAATGCAATATAACATTCACACCTTTGACAGTAACGACTAAAAACATTTCCAAGCATTATTATCAATACGTCGGTGAATTTTTGTAATATCCAATACCTTACATACCAGCGGTAATTGTTTAGTAACGTCTCTGGTTTCCTTAATTTAACACAAATTCATGAACAACCTTTTAAAATTAGTGCTAGATTATATATAAACATATCGTGTAGTTATAGGCTGAGATCGATTACTATCTCGTTGAAAAGATATCATTTTTCTTATAGATTACACAACCAGCTGAATCAATTTCCGCATTATACATTGAAAACCACATATTTTAAACGCATTTCATGTTCATTGATTGACTACTATTGAACGGCTCTAATAACGTAAACAATAGTTTCGTGATATGCTATTGTCAATCTTTGGAAAGTTAGTAGTAAACCCTACGCGCCGTGTCGGCCAGCAGACGGGTCATCAATTCCACCTGGTAGCACGCGAACATCGAGGGGGCTGAGAATACCCCATCACGCACCACAACCAACTTCACCACCCCCATATCATCACAAACACGCCGCTTAGCGTGCGATGCAGTTGTTCCCCACCGTCCCCGTCTTGATACCAACTGGTACAGAACTAATAGGATTTCGATATTAGTATAATGTTGAATAATGAACGGTTTAATACAGTATCGATCATAAATAATTATCATATTTACGGGAATTAATGGTGGAATTAGTTTTTAGCAGTGGTAAATTGATCTCCTGCCTATTTCATATTTATAACTTAATTATAGGTCGGAGTCAAGATAATATACGTTAATTTTTCTTTACCCACTCTATACGTACACATAGACAGTTGTTTTTACTCTTAAAATTTACAGTTTCACATTAAAGTTTCTTATTTATAACCTAATATATTTCGTTTCTTTTATATCATTATCATCTTAAAAACAACTCTTCAACTTTCAAAATAGAAAACGCATTACCAATTTGAGCGTATATATTGATTCCGCAACGACGATTTATATGGCAATTACCGAACAAGTAATTGGATATTTCCCTAAAGTAGTTGACTTTATGTGCACTTAACAGAATTGTTATTGATCTAATCGTAAAACAGGTAAATTATTTACCTCGTAATTATTAAAACAACCGATCAATTTGAATGAAATGTTAATATCGACCCAGTCATTCGCTAGGAATACTGGCGCCATAAAATTTTAAGTGTAGCATAAAATTGACACTAAACAACAAAACATGCAAGACAATTGTATATCAATCAATGCGGAAGAAGAAGAGTTGGTGTTATTCAGTGTTGAATATTCTTTATACCGAACAAGTATCTTATCTTCATTTACACTTTCGCTTTAAATGATGTTTGCCATATGAACTTTTGAACAGAATATTTGGTTTTCTTAATACCATTGGCTAGAGAAAATAACATTTAAAAAATTGAATTATAGTCTTTCGCAGTAGTGAGTGTTGTGTGTGTAGTGAGTGTGATCCTCTATTCAATATAACTTCCAACTTCCGAGTCTTCATTCTGTCTATCAATTTGGTCGCAGATTTTAATATTTTGACGCTATTGCATTGTTAATTAAGCATACACCCCTGTTGCTAATATCGTTTTGATAAAACCACTCCTTTGTTTGTCTGGAATTATGGATAGCTGCAATGTCTTGCTGAAATAATCAGCTTTGCATCGGCAGTTGTTCACCAAAGTCTATCAGAACCATTTCCGGAAGTTCGATATAAGCTAAGGCGCACATTGAGCTGTCTGACGTAGCAATGCAGGGCAGAACAGAGCAGAGCAGTACGAAAACAAAAACTGAGAGGCGCAATTGGCGGCGTACATTAGAGAATAGTTTTTGAGCAGTTTGGTGAAGGTAGTAGTATTTTGTACGTGTAACGAACATGTTGCCAGAATACCTTTATATTTTCTTCTCTCTGTAATGATAGTGATACAGAAACGGAACTGCCCTGCCTGCGTCATCTGCGCGTGAATGCAGCAGGTGTAAAAATAAGAATTCATTCGCGTAGAAATAAAACGTATAGGGATTTTATTCTAATGGGTAAAACCCGCCAAGACATAATGGTCTTGGCTACTGCCACCAAAATTTCAGCTCATTCCAGCTTCAGTGTTATTACGCAAATCGTGCCAATAATATTTGAAACCGTCAGAGCCGTCCAAATTAAATAACTTTCTTCTGAACAGAAACGACGTTGTTCTCCTCATGATTTCATCTCTTGTGATCTTGCGCAAATTTATTTTTATTACTCAGATTGGAATTTACCTCTTGGTATTTTTATTAACTAAACTTACTACTTCCATACTACAGTGAAATCCGCTTAATGTGATCACTTTGGGCCAAATACATACGAGATAACATGTACAGTGAGGTGCAAAGGTATCCGGACACGTCTAGATAGAGAAATATCCTGCGCTCAACACTTTATTCCAAAGAGCCGCAGGGCAGCTTAGTACCTGCTGGGTGGGACCGTAGTTTGTCACTCGTACAATAACATTATATAAACGCATATATGTAGACATATTATATAAATTAAAAAGTTAGAATTTAGGACGGTTGTTCTATATCACGGATATTTTCCGAGTTGTCCGTTTTACTAAAAATTTATAAATATATGACTCCTTTATTGAATTGTAATCATTCAACCTAGTATTAAGAGGAATAGCATTTTTGCAAATACATACAAAAAATATGGAATAGAATTATTCCATTTTATCCCATATGGAAATATTTCATATTTTAATTCATGCTATACCCATATACATATATACATATATACGTATTATACGCATTTGTATATTGCAATGTTACTGTAAGAACGAGAAACTACGGTTAACCTCAGCAGGTAGTAATGTGCCCTGCGGCTCTTTGGAATAAAGTATTGAACGCAGGGTATTTCTCTATCTAGACGTGTCCGGATATCTTTGCATCTCACTGTACTGACTGATAACAATAAGAGAATTAAAAAAAATGCAGTAATATTATCCGTGATCACATTAAGCGGATTTCACTGTATACAGGATGGGCCACTTAAAATGATGCATTGAAATGATGGCCAAAATAAATAAGAAATTTAAAATCGGACCAGGTAAAGTTATAGAGTTCTAAGGGAGGCACATTCTAATAAAAATGTAGATTTTATACCATTCATCATAACATCATACCGAAATCACTTAGCGTTTATTTAAATGGGATGTGGTATTTTTATTGCAAATTACTTGAACAGCTAATTTTTTAACGTGTAACTGTATAAAATACATATGACCGATTGTAATAAGAAATGAAATCAACAACTTCTTGAAATTGCCGCCAATATTTCAAATTTTGAAGCACGCAAATATTGTTATTTACCTGATGCATGTTTGCGTAAAACGCAAAATTTGAATTGAGCGCTAGATATGTCACTTAAATGTCACTTGGCAATTGACAAACGTTCAAAATTAATTATTCGTTTTGTAGCTTTTTTGTCTAGTGTCTTATTATTATTATTTTGTTGTTTGTTGAAATATTAAATGCTGTATATTTAGGTTTTGTAGAGAATTTGAGAAAATGCATTCATGCGAATGGGGGACATTTCTAAATTCCCTCCTTCATGTTTGGCGATGTATTCTTTTTTATTTTTATTAGAGATTAGCTTAATAAATATATTACAATTAATTGAATTGATAGTTGAGTTGGAAATTTTAATGTTTAACTTATGTGGAAACAATAATTTGGTGTTGAGTGTTTGACTTATTGACCAACTTGCATTAAATCTGTATCGGCAAGTGCAAGAACATTAGTCGCTGGCGGTATGAGCTCGTATACTGCGCGAACAACTTCCTTGTTGACTTTTATAAATACAATATTTTAGTCGTGTTGTTGCGCAAATAGTATGTATGAGAAATATATTCAAATAGTTATTATTAGATTTCGTAGTTTACACTTCATATTTTAAATTTAGCAAGTTACACTTTAAGATAAGCAAATGACAGAATACTGATTTAAGTCAAATCTGACAAATGTCATACACATTAATATACGTTACGTAAAATTTCGGTAAACTAAGTTTAAATCTTCGAAACCGCGAAATTTAAATAATCAAATTTCATTCTTTGCTATTGTGGTAGTTGGATAAAATATTTAGTAAGTGATTGTGATCTGTTAGAAATACTATCTTCTTACAATATAGTGATAGAAATCAGAAACAGAACTCTTATAATATTTACATTGTTATTAAAATGTGCTCCTCATCATCCACTAGAAGTTTACCTGGTCGGATTTTAAAATGTTTGTTTAGCTTGGCCGTACCTAATTCTAGTGCACCATTTTAAGTGACCCACCTTGTATATATTTAACAACAAATAAACTTTTGAAGATGTTATGATGAGAAATTTTGCTTGTATTTATACGTTTTATACGACAGATAGTTCCCCTACATATTTAACAGTTGTGATATTGACAAAATAATCTCTGCTATTTCTTTGCATTCAGAAATGTAATGCTAGGCAATTCTCAACTCATACCGTTGCTAAATATTCATACGAAAACTACAAAATTTGATAGAACTATAGAAATTTTGCTAAGTGTACTTAGAACATGATTTTGGTGTAGAATCGTAGCTAAAATGACCAGTTTCTTAATTTTAACGCCTTAACGTTGATGACGTTAAGGTATGTACCTTGTCATATCTCAATCCTATGATACGAATCAATTCTTCAACGGTATTGTAGAAGGAATGAGCAAATTATTCCAAATCCCTTCGTAATTCAAGCTGTCACTATATACCCTTCAACCTTTCCCCATTCACCGGTGTAATATTACCAAGATTGCGAACTACAATGACGGCAAAAGCAAACAGCTCTGCCTTCATCGAGCGCACCTGCCCCTAATTAGCGGAGTCATTAATTAATATAATGCATCATGAACCGACTGGCGAACTCGCCGCTCCGCAGAAATAGATTATTGTATTTGGCCGCGGACGTTTATTGCTATTAATACCATAGCGCGGAGATTATTTATCGTGCGTGAAATGCTTCGCCTTCTAATTATTCAAATGTATTTATGGTGATGGTGTTGTAGACCGCCGAAGACTTCAGCGAATGCGCGCGGTACCTTTTCCAACAACAACATCGTGGTCGTCTTGTTTCCGGTAACGTAGAGTTGAAAGTGAGTACGAGTATGCCGGCGTGTATTAGATGTCTTTTTATTTTTCTCGTCGAGTTTCTGTTCAGCTGTCCGTGCCCAGATAGTACGTCTTGTTGTCGTGTTTGTCATCTCCTAAGCAGGGAATCGGTGCGCGAACGGAAAAATAGGATGGAATAAGGTAATACGACAGCTAAGACAAAGAAATGGAATGTTGTGAATATTTCGCGATAAGATGTGTTTAAACGACAAGTATGCTTGTTATTACAAGTTATAGTGTTACCACGGTACGATTCAATTCAATCTTCGCCGTTACCTGTTAGGTAAGGCACAAACTTACGTACACTGTCATCAATAGCTGCAAAGCTGCACGTTAAATCAAGAATCTTCACTGTGCTTTCTAAAAGTATATAAGCCCGAGGGAGTCAAGTTTTCAAAAAAGTAATATTTGCAAAATCTCCCTTTAATTTTGACAAATTGGAAATCACTTAGTGATATTCTGTTCCTGCATTTATACACATACATGTTTATGTTGTTTTATATTCCAGAAATTACATATAAAATATCAAGTTTATACACAATGTAACCAATCGTAATTTGTAGAATATAAAGCAATCTTGCGAAGTATGAAAGACAAAATTTCCAGGTCAATGAAGCTTTAGAAATATACCACGCACTTGCATTATTTATTGCGCTCTAATAACCTTTCGATATACATTTTTCATTAAATATTCAAACTCTATTAAGTTATAAATAAAACGTGAAAGGTCACTTAGATTAATTTATCGCAAATTAACTATTGCATTTTTAACATCTTTCGATATCAGGACAATTTTGGTTGTAATTATCGTAACTGTATGTAATTCCTGTGTATAAGTTTATCCATGTATTCGGTTTGAATTGATCAGAATTACAGTTGCAATTTCAATAACTCTTTCATCATCGTTAAACTTGAAAGCGGCTAATGCAGATAAAAATACACACTTCACTTGGAAGAAGAAAATCTTACCGACATTTCCAAATTTATTTCCTCGCCGAATCTGAACGGAATATGGATTTAGAGAAGCGTGATTCATTCATCCAATTATTTTACTGTGGGTACAAAACGCAATTAGAGATCCGCTCTTTATTCAGTCTATTTTCTCTAATAGGTCCCCGAGAAGCTTTAGGTAGCGCAGGAAGTAATATTCCGTTTCTTTTTTCGCCGATTTTCTTAGTTTCCTTTTTTCGTATTCTTCTGGGCAACCCCGACGTTACTGCGGTACAATTAATTTCTTTTCCGCCTTTCCCTAGGCGATTGTTTTTACGTTTCGATAGTTAAATCCACCGGAGATTTCGACTTAAATCTGAAATAATGGCGTTGAGCATTATCCGTAATACTGCTCGCGCTGCAATCGTAGTAGGTACTGCAATGGAACACAAAACAAAGTTGACAATTAAATATTCAACGAGCGTTTTTCCTATCTTCATCGCTGCTTCTGGGGGTAGTAGTAGCTAAATCGTGTTCATCGTCTATTTCGAATGGAGAATAAAAAATTACGTGTTGAACGAGGGGGAATTGAAAGTTGGTAAACGTGCGGGTATAGGTGCTACCCAGTCATTTTTCTTTTTTTGTTCTCTGTTAATTCTATTTTCATTCGGTGCGTCTCTACAATTGCGTTTGGTGATATGGGTAAATGAATAATTTATTAACTATTCCGGTATTACCACCTGTAAAACACTCCTGTCTCAAAACGATAATTTATATGTATAAAACATAATGCGCCGAGGGTTAAAGCATAACCACATGAGATTTTTCTTATTAAATTAAAGTGACAACGGTTCGTGATAAACAAACGTTCATTCCACTCAGAATGGAAATGATTTCGTATATATCATGGTATGCGCGTTGTTTCAAATAATGACTAGGTAAAGTATAATTTTTTATACACCATGACAACGTTTTACGTAATAAGCCTAATAAATAGTGTAGTTATTACTTATATTTGCATATTAAAGGGACAACCCTACAGTGAAATTATATTATAACGTAAATAAGACGACCAGATATCATTTTGCCAGTTCTACTTCTATTTGTGCTGGCAACAGAAAATCGATCAAATCTCAGTTACTTGTGATTGGTAAAACTCTTGTTTTGTTTTAAAGCCTAGCACATTTTTTGCCAGGTGTTAAATTATATCTAGATGCAGATGACATCTGCGCTTCAGTTACATTAGACAACAGCCAAAATATGTCCAAAGTAAAATCGACTAAATCTTAGTATTTTTAGTGTGCTAAACCCGAAAATAAACTTATCTTTTAAATATTAGTTCAAGTTTGTGTGTCCCTATATGTTAACACTGTAATCGCATGTCTACCTCTGTATACAAACACAAGACAAACAACACTACAAAGCGGAGATGTTAGTCAGTCGAAGTTAGTGAGTAGAATTAAATAATTCCCATTGTAAGATATCTTGAAAGTGTGTAAACAATACAAATCACTTGTGCTATGATTATGGTAATGTTGCTCCATTCATAAAATAGGCATACCAGCTTTGCAAAAGGAGATCAAAGCAAACATTGGACGTCACGTATCTGCTGTAATAATTGCACTTCAAGTCTGAAAAACTGACTAAATTATAAAAAACGATCTATATGGTATGTTGTTTCAATGATTTAGAGAGAGCCTAACAAATCATCATCTTAATGATTACTATTTCTGCATGATAGATTGTGTTGGGTAAGGTACAAGTATACCCGAGGAAAAAATCGGTTATCAACTATCTAGATACCAGCTGCCATGAGACCTGTGCCTCACAATGATGAACTTCCTAAGAAGAAGATATGCCATCAACCCCAAGAGATTCTGATCTCATACCAAGCATGTCATACCACCAACTGCACAAAATAATTCACTCAGAATAAATTAAGGCTAAGGTTACTGACATCAAGACTGCAGCAGTGAAACCAATTGGAACACAATAGTTTTTGTTAAACACTGATTTTTTTTATTTAACTCCCCAAAATTAACAAAAAAAAATTGTTGTATAGTGTTATTAAAGGCAAAAAAGCAAACATGAAAAAGTTGGGACATCATACGAGCCATATCCAATAAATACAGGTTTAATACTTGAACCTAATCAGTCACCGATTTCAATAACACAAACGTATAAACGTTTTCAATTTATTGGACTTATCGAACAAATAAACAAACGTATAAACGTTTTCTATTTATTGACACGATGTGATTAATTCTGAACAAATAAAACTCAACACATCGTATGACATTACGTTTTCTAAAATCTTATCTGTAATCGATGTCGATTAATTAATCAAAGGCGGATAAATGTTGATCATTACACATCATATGACATTAAAAATTTATTGTGCCAAATGTGTTTATCCTATATTTACCCCTAGCCAGCAACGGCATTGGTCGTAAGAAATACAATGTCACCGATATTACCAAATAACTCAAACCTATCAATACTTTTCTAAAGAAAATATTAATTATTGTATAATGTGATTTCTTTGCGACAACCTGCAAATTTCCCAGTTACTAATGAAAATTTTGTTTCAACAAGAAATAGCAAATAACATTGAAAACATATTTTTAACAAATTACTTCTGAGCACATTAATTAACCTCACCCTATTCACAAAACGAATATTTATCATTTTAATAGCGGGTTCTCGTGGCATTTCATTTGGAAACCCATTATATGAGTTTAATAATTTGTCCACGTCCGCATGCCACACACCTTCAAGAAAAATTCCCACTTTAAAGCACGCCATTGTTGCTTCATTCGAATTACGGTGGCGATTGTGATGTTCCCACTTCAACATCAACGAAAACGGTTGTAAATATTCATTAGAACGTGGGTAAATGAGCACATGTCTTCACAACACAGTCCCTCTGTTATCATTAGTCCTGCTTGCTACGTGTATAAATACGACAATGTTAGTTCTTTATATATATCTGGTAGGTAATCAGTACGTTGATGTATGGACGTTTCAATCGAGATGAATGAAACGGTTTAGCGCATTAAAAGAAGCAGAAGAAACTAGGGGGTAACGAAAAACAGAAAAATCATCCTCGAAACGGCTATCGTACCAGAGGCGAATACTACTACATCGGTAAAATATTATTAATGATTTCTGCGATTGCACAAAAATTCTGCCAATGTTCCTAAAGCTTTCATTTATCATTGAAACGGTACACCCGATTTCATAGCCATAGTTAAATTAACAATCAAAGATATGCGAGGAGCGTTCTGAACTTAATGAATGGGATGTCGTGCGTCAATGAAGTTCAGAGGGGACGAATTTTTAACAAAATCGACCAGGGTAAGTTTTGATTTCGTTTTTCGCTTGGTAACCTATCGTAAAAAATGCTTGATAATGTACCGCGATTTAATTTGATTTATTTCTGCATTTAGAGGGTGAAAAATTGTTTGCAATGAGATAAGTTGTTCTTTTTAAACGAATTTGAATTTCTACTAGCTATTTTCATCCACGATGATTTTAACTACTTTGTGGCATATATTATATTATTTTATTTTATAACACTAATACATTTGGAATCCATATTTGTATTATTTCTGTTCGAAACTGGGTAAACTCTCATGAGTGACGTTAGCCATTGTAGATACAGCGAGGATCTGAAACTAAGACTGAATATGATAGGAAGGATGTCAGCATAATCAGTAAAAGATCAATCATTGGCTGTGATATATGACGAAACCTAGAAAAACTTTTAACGCTTGGCGCTTTTCTGGTCGCACTTTAGTTTCTTCAGACTGATCTTGTTATTGTTTGCTCCGCGTTATCGATGTCGTAATGTTATTTGAAAGGTCTACAGGGTCTTACAGGATAAATTTATCCGAATTCCTTATTATTTTCAACGAAGAAAGTGTTTGGTTTTTGCAGATTTTTCAGTAAATCCACGTTGGGTATCTCATCGAGGTTCCTTAACTCTGTACTGGATGATCCTACTTGTCTGTCGTATGTATTCCTGCAATAGCAATCAAGCTGGTAAATGTGTTTGGTATAGGTTAGACAGCTGATTTTTATTTAATGGGAGTATCTGATCTCTTTTCTTGGCTATTACTACTACTACGAGGGCGACCTGAAATGTTTCCAGAATCGACAAGAAAAACACGGTACTAGTGTGGTTTTTATTTTTATTTTTCGATGTAGTCACCTCGAAGATCAATACACTTTTTCAAACTGTGCTCTTGTCCCTTCAAGGCGTCGGAAAAGTAGGATTTTTCGAGATCTGCAAAATAATCATCTGTAGCAGCGAGACCTCCTCATTTGAGGCAAATCTGTTTCCTGCCAGCGATTTTTTCAGGTTTTGGGAATAGGAAAAAGTAGCTGCGGTCTAGGTCCGGAGAATTCGAAGGATGAGATACTAATTCGTAGCGCAACTCATTGATGTGAGATGAATGAGCCGGTGCATTGTCGTGGTGGAAAAGCACCTTTTTCAGCTGCAAACGAGGCCATTTCTCCTTCAATCCTGCATCGAATCAGGTAAATAAATTGCTGTAGTATTGACCCGTGATCGTCCTTACCTTCTGCATAAAGTCGATGAGGATCACATTTTGGGAATCCTAAAAAATGACCTTTCCGGCCGATGGAAAGGTCATTGCTTTCTTCGGAGCTGATTTGCCTGGAAAACTCCACTGCTTCGACAGTTCCTTGGTCTCCGATATGTAGTGGTGGATCTAAGTATCATCCACGGTTACAAAACACGTGAAGAAATCTCTTGGATTGCATTGAATCCTGGCCAGACACTCCTCCGAAACGGTCACCCGATTTCGTTTTTGCATCGAAAGCTTTTTCATGCTCAAAATTTTTTGTAGGCTATGGCCAACGTGTTGCTCTAAGATGTCTCTGCTATCTCTTTCGGCTTCAATTGGCGATTGGCTAACACGAAATCATGAATCTTGTCTACCATTTCATCGTTAGTAGCGGTTTTTGGGCGTCCACTGCGTGGTTCGTCACTTGTGCTTGTGCGGTCACGTTTGAACTCGCTCACCCATAAGTTGATGGTCGAAAATGATGGAGTAGATCCGCTATGAACCTCTAGCAAAATATGTCGAATTTCCGTGGCCGTTTTGCCAGGCCATCCAGAAGTGTTTTATCGCTACACGAAATTCGATTTTATCCAGTTTTGCAAAACCGCCTGACTTGCTAGACACAACACACTCTTAAACAACAACTATTGACCGTAGACGTCTGAAATTTTGACAGTTGCTATAAATAAGGTTGCCTCTGCCTACCAATAAATCCACTTCAACCTTCACGCGTCATCTTTTGTCGATTCTGGAAAATTTCAAGTCGCCCTCGTATGTTGGATAGATAAATACGATTTTTGTTGTTGTTGATCTGCATTATTGTTTATCTGTTTTCGTCTTCAAGGTATGTAAGTAATTTCATTTTATTTACATTTTATCCCCATCGTAAAACTGTTGGTCGTATCTTGTGCTACACAAAATGATCAAAATGTTGCTTCTGCATATGGCCATGCAAAGAAGGTGTATATATTTGTACCAACATTTCGATTTTCGAGTGCTGGATTCAATAGCTTCTAACTTGACAGCTTCCATGAAGATATTGAGCTCAACATTATAGTTCGTATTTTTAGTCGAAAGTTACCCTCCTACCTAAAATGTAGTTGTAAATGTGTATACTATTAAAATATCTATCTATTACTAATTATGAAATTCCATGGAAAATGTTACACAGTTTGTAAAATATCGCTTGGTGAACATCGTAAAACAAATCACACTAAATATGAAAATAAAGAATTGCTTGTGCTTTATATATTAGCCTCATTCTTCTAGTAGAAATAGACAGCTGCATCCGCATGCTATCGCGGTGTAAGTATCAAAATAGGTGACACTTCCAAAATACATAGGAGTAGGGAAAATCGAAATCAAGCCTCCAGGTAATATCAACAAGTTTGTAACTTTTCTTCGAATAATCTGTATAGCATCGCAATATGATTCAAATCTCGCAAAAGTTATTATGATGAGTTTTACACAAGAGTGTACACCCGGTGAGAACAAGGTTATTGATTTAAGTACTGTTTACTTTGCTCTGCGCTTTCCTAGTACGCAAAGCATCATAAAAGTAATTTTAACAGATAATAAATATACATCTGTTCCTCTTTCTCTTCCAGGAATAATACTAGGTACACTAACTTTATATTTATGACCACCATAAAGCTGTTATCTACGGCTCAATGTAAAATATGAAATGTTCTTCTCCAGAAAATAAACAATATTTGTAGAACGTAACATATCCATAGGGATATTTAGCATTTTCTGAACGAAATCTATTTTTCAATAGAACCAGCCATTGTGATTCTGTGACACAGTCGTTACACATTTTAACAAGATTTACAACAGCGACATTAAGATCGAATATGGGAGGCGAACGTTTTAATGATTATTATTTACGATTCGGCGACGGGACACCTTCATGACTAAGACGACGTGTTAAATCAAGTTACTACGCTATGAAGCGCGCGAGAATAAAAATTATTGCATGAAAGAGTAATTCCGAAGTGGAAAAAGTCGGTGCCAGATAAGTGATAAATAGACGTAAATGCGAGAAGAGCTGCCATAAATAAGGCGTAATTATGTTATTATCGAATTTAAACTGAGTCGTTCCGAGTTTCATTCCGCTCGTGTAATTGAATTGTCGACTACGAAAATGAAACGTCGCCGTTACGCAGGGCCGGGTTTCAATCTTAACGCTTCGTTGAAAGTGTTACTTATTAGATGATATATATTTTTTGTATAATGAAATGAGAAATGCTTTCATGGGTGTTATTTTCTTCTTAATAAGATACGTTTGATAAAATATATTTAAAGATCACTACAATATTTTCAGGTTTAATTTAATTGGTACATTTCTAGAATTGAAGCATATTTCTTCTTTGATTTTTATACATATACCCACCTCTCTCTCTCTCTCTCTGGTAAACATTTACGTATTTTGTTTTATCTAGAAGAGCTAGAGTTGTTGATTACTTATTTGTGATGTATGATTTCGCAAACTAAAATTGTTCACAATTTATACGAGCTTTTAAATTGTACGAATAACTTTTAGATATCCTGTATGGAACTATGCAAGGATAATGCAAAATGACATATTGCCAGTATCGTTCAGAACTACCTTCAAGGAATTCAAGAAGAATGTGTGTATGTGGACTTCAATCCCAGTGTTTAAACCAGGATGCTTATTGCTTTGACTAATCTATAACTGAAAATTGCCATAGAAGAGGATTGGCAAAACGGTCTTCAAAATATCGTTAATTTAATGAAATTTATGAAGAGTTGAATAACAATTGAAATTAGAACACACATACGAGGGCGACCTGAAATGTTTCCAGAATGGACAAGAGATAACGCACGAAGGTTGAAGTGGATTCATTGGTCGGCAAGGACAACCTTTTTTATAGCAACTATCAAAATTTCAGATATCTACTGTCAATAGTTGTTGTTTAAGAGTGTGTTTTGTGTAGCAAATCAGGCGATTTCGCAAATATGGATAAATTCCAATTTCGTGCAGTGATAAACATTTCTGGATGACTGGGAAAACGGTTACGGAAATTCGAAATATTTTGCTAGAGGTGCATGGGTGATATACGAAATTTTTTGGTCCACAGACTTCTCACTTTTCCCTTGAACAAGGCGAGGTATGAGAAAGAGCTTAAAATTATAAAAGATGCGGCCAAGTGTAATGGTTTCCAGCCTCAGCATATCTATAAGTTAATTAGGAAGTTTAATTGTAAGAAAACTGTTAAAGAATCTACGACGTTTCGAGAAGATGTTATAGCTTCACCCGTTGTGACCGTCCCTTACGCTCCCTTTATCACTAAAGGTTTGAGTAAAATCTTCAAAGAGCTAGATCTCAGAATAGTTTACAGTTCTGGGACTAGTTTACGAAGTCTCATCGGTAACCCTAAAGATAAAATACAACCTCTAGAAAAGTCAGGTATTTACGAAATCAATTGTAAAGATTGTAATCAAACATATATTGGGCAAACCAGGAGAGCAGTCTCAAGTAGACTCAAAGAGCATATGGCTAATCTTAGACTTAATAGAATTGAGAAATCGAGCGTTGCCCAACACATTTTTGAAACAGTTAAACATCGATCATACGAATGTTAAATTACTTAGACAAATAAACAATTGTAAGTTTCTAAATGTTTTCGAAAGTTTAGAAATATATAAAAATAAGTCATGTGTAATGAACTGTGACAGCGGCCCTATCCCGCATTCGTCATTGTTTTCGTTAATCGGAAATTAATGATGCGTATCGGATAGACCGTGCATAACATTTAGGTTACCTGTTAGTTGTAGATTTTATTTTAATTTAGTTTTATTATCGCCTTGATAATGACAGCATTGCTGTTGAAACGCGTCGGTGTTTTAGTTAAAACTTGTTTGGTGTTTAGTGGGTTAAAGTGTTTAGTGTTCTACTTCTGCACCAAGAGATCCAGTGAAGAACTTGAGCCAAATATCTCAAAGATCGTCAGTTTTCTTATATGAATACCATATATGAGTCCCTTTTATGTTTAATGTAGATGAAAATAAATGATAAAAATAAATGATTACAAAAATATATGTTTGTGTTTAAAAAAAGACAAGGTTGCTTTCTGTGCAAAAGAAATTGAACAGCCTGTATAATCGGTATTATTTTAGGTTTGTAGATCCTCAGAAACTAGACACATGAAATAAAAGAGATTCAATTATCCCTCTTACTAACCAAGAGACTAGATTTCCGCGCACCCTGCATATATAGGCAGCATATTGGTGCATTTAGGATTTTGACTTTGTCAAAGAAAAATAAAGTACACCTTATAGTTTCAAAATAAAACAACCTAGTTTTCTATCCAGAAAATTTGAGTTTCTATAATACTCAGGCAAATGATCCCTCTAAGCCACACAAGAGGCTAGAATAGTAAAGGAGTTATCGATTATCTATGATGAAATCTTAAAAGATGTGGCACTACAATCACTTCATTATATGAATCCTCCGAATTTTAAAATCAACCTTTTACTAATTAGATGTGATCGAAAAAAGGATCACCCTTTTAGCTTATAGTATAGATCAAAACCGGTCCTGATTCTTGGCATCGCAAAGAAGAACGTTGACAAATCTTAGAAACAACTTCTGTGGCGTTGTATTACATTCAGAAATATTCGGTAATTTATGACGCGTAAGTACATATTTCATAAATACAAACACACATGCTTAAGATTTTTCCATGCACGACAAGCAGAACTTCATCTTATAATTTATACACTAAATACCCGAAGAATGATCACCGTACACTATAATAATTTATTTCGAAAAACGTCTCCAGGGATTAGCATTACCTAAATGTGTCTAGATATAATAAATAATTGAGGGATTTAGACAAATCCCCGACAAACATCTCGATGATTCCGTATGTGTAAGAAGCATTTAGATTTACAGTTGGTAAGCGTGTTTGCCTGCATATTATACGTATCTAGTAGCTGCACTTTCTCCGAATATTTCCGTACATAGTAGGTGCATACGATTGCTTCTGTCATTTTCCAAACCAAACTTATTTGTCTACTTGATCCGGGAGTTTGCTTACGTTAATACTATGTATTTGAGATTATGAGAATACATATTGAATAGTGGAACCATGCATTCGCTTCGGACAATTGTTGCGGTGCGCATTTCATGAATCGGCTGCACTTCGTAGATGATGGCCGCAGAACGTTGGTGTAAATCAAAATGATTTATTAGGGTGTTAACGTACTAGCTATACGTATTTATGATTTTCCGAAATTTCAACGGAAATTTAAGCTGTCGGTATAGATGTATGTATGCATATGAGTGTATACACAAACGGAAACATACATGAAAGGAAACAAGCCACTTTGTAAAAGGGTTATAAGTCCCGACGACCGAAAATAATTGCCTCCGCATGACAAAATTGTTTGCGTCGGTTGCCTGTTTGAACTGGCTCTCTTACAGCATACGCACCAGACATAATACAAACAGGTTTCTGAATACTTTGAAATAAAATTGGTAAATATAATACATTTTTCATTATAGACAGATGTCACCTACATTCTTCGTTCAATAAGTAGGTATTCAATAATTTTATCAAACACCTATTGATACCTTGTATATTTTGTGATATTCCGATATATCATTTATCTGCGCAGAAAGACTAAGAAATCCTTAGTGATTGATTGGTTGCAACTCTAACATTTTATTTAATTTCATATTATTATTCAAATCTATTAACATATACAGAGTGTCCAGCCTAAGATGCAACGGTTCCTGGCCGACTTATTATTAATTTTTTGAAAAAAATGTTTCAAATAAATGTTACCTCGAATTAAATTCTACATATTTTAAAATTAGTATCAGTAATGGCGGTCTTCCGGTTCTACTGTAAGTAGATACTAACTTTATTATTTTAAATGAAACATCCTATATATTATTTCACCTTTTGATTCCTTATTAAATTTAAAAGGCACTTTGTTAAGCTTACATTAAGTCTAAATTGTACCGTTTCCGAATTACGTGACGTTTTTTGAAAAAAATTACATCTGCAGCGTCTTCCGTATTTGGAAATATCTCCGTAACAGCGAAAGTTAGAAACATGCGGTTTCCAGTTTTCGCTTAATCATGAAAAAGGGCACGTCTTTTATTAGAAAATTGTTGCATTTATCTTACAGGGTGATTAAATAGGGATCTGTAAGTTCCCAACTTTAAAATCATGTATAACTTGATTTTTTTAAATGGAATGGTATAGCAATTTTTACATAAATGGATGTAAAATTTGATTCTCTTCATGATGATGTAACAGCAGAACATGAAGATGTTATTTTAATGGAAGTTGAGGAAAATCCAGAAATTAGCGTTCGAAGACTATCTGCCATGTACCCCACAATTTCAAAATCTTCCGTAGGAAATATCTTACACAAAGAAAATTTATATCCTTTTCATTTTACAAAGGTGCAAGCACTGCTAGAAGGAGATTTTCGTGCTCGTGTAGAATTCGCTAGATGGTTACGAAATCAGAAAAATCAAGATGAAGATTTTTTCAGGTACATTTTGTTTAGTGACGAAGCTTCATTCTCAAAAAATTGAATTTTTAATGTACATAATGCACACTATTATACACACTAACTTATGGTTTCTACAGGACGGCTGTCCGCCCCACTTTAGCAGGAATGTACAAGACTTTCTAGATAATAACTACGAAGACAATTGGATTGGAAGAGGCGATCCAGTTACTTGGACAGCAAGGTCGCCAGATTTGAATCCTTGCGATTATTGTGTTTGGGGATACATAAAAGCATTTGTTTATTCCGTTCCGATACAAAATCGTGCACAACTCTGGCTAAGGATACAAGATGCTTGCAACGAATTTAGAAATAACTTTGGAATTTTTGCAAGAATTCAGCGTTCTCTAAGCAAAAGGGTAAATTTATGCATAGAGACTAATGGTCATCACATCGAGCATCTTTTGTAACTATCTACCTTTGATACTTGTTCTTTTTTTGTTAGTTTCGTTCCATTGTAATAAATACTTTGTTTTTAAAAACCTTCAGCTAAAATTTTGTTTCAAATTGATTTTTGCTTCTTTTCCGAAACCTTTTTTTACGAATTGTGTGCTGTATTTATTGAAACAAAAGATTATTTATTAAATTAATTTTCATCCATGCCTTGATAGTCCTAGCCAACTTCGGCGCTAAAATAAGTAGGTACATAATAAATTGAATTTTAATGACGAAAAAACTAAAAATTTTCAAATCGATTTTACTAGAAAACGGTGTATCCTACCGACTTAAAGTAAGAGTACCTTTTAGTACTAGAATACCTGAAAATTTAATAATCTAGTGTCACAAATGCTTAAAAGTTAAAAGCAAAAAAGTTATGCGTTAAAATAACCGTTAACCTACCCAAAACGAACGCCTATGACCGGTACTAGAAATTCGCAATTAATGGATTCGATTCATCTGTGGAGGATAAATAAGCATACCAGTTTTTGTTTTTCTAAATAGAAGCGTTCGGGAGATATTAAAAAAAAACTAACTACAAGGCGACATCTTCAAAGAGCTCTAGCTCCCTTAGGAAGCATTTTCGGACTAGCGTGAATTGGGTTAAATTGTCTTAAAATTAACTGAGGAATCTCCGGTCTTCGTTTGTCAGGAGAGTTTCTGGACACCCTGCATAAGGAAATCAACGCTACAGTATCTATATATCATGACTCATCATAAGTGATTGTCTGCATATTTAAAATGAGTTAATAATAATGATAAGAATAATAGTATTTTTTTTCTCTGCGTAACTATTGTCGCAAAATATTTGATAAAGCACAACCTGGCAATGTCCCAAGTAAATGCAGACCAATCACTTATCTACTCACACCATATGAATTATTATTATGGAAAACTATGGAAACTATAGAGCTCAATATGGAAAACAACATTCTCCATAATGAGCAATCAACAATCATATACTTGCTAGTCTACCAATAGGCTTTTGATAGCACGTCACGTAGAAAACTGAAGAGAGCTCTAAAAATCTACAAGTTGAGCATTATAATCGTAAATACGCTACAGCGGTACTAATATTCAACTGGAAAACTAACCATAACCCAGTAACATTTCGATAATATGATCATAAAACTTGGAATTTTCCAATCTTCCTACAATTGAGAGAAGACTGTCAGCGAGGACAAAAATATTCAATCCCAGTAAACTAAGTAAAAAATGACACAGAGCAATTTAGCAAGAACATAGGTATGGAATTTGGTATAGATAAATACCAAATCAATGGTACTAGAAATGAAATATGGCAACAAAACGATGACTACATAACAGAAAACCGAACATTGAGCACCATAAAACCATGAAACCATAAATCACATAGTTTGACAGAAAAACATCCACAGCCTTATCATAGATGTGGCTATCGTATCGCCGCCCAATATAGTGCAGCTGCAATGACCTCGGTGACTCGATAAGATTTATTGCTTATGTAGACTACATACTGTAGCTTTTGCAGTATAAATTGTGTGTGAAAATGAGCTTTCATGGTTTTGTTACATCATTAGTTCACCGTAAATAATGTTGCACTGTTAATTGTGTCTCAACATGCTAGCTCAATCGGAACATCAATCTAGCGAGAAGTTACCACAAACGTCACCGATGATATTTGAACACCAGACTATAAGTACTATCCTATCCACAGCCATGCACTCTTACCAAACACATGAAGAAGGCACCAAGATTTGAACTCGGAACCCCCTAAGAAAGGCTAAGGAGCAAGTTTTTGGATATGTAAGAAAGATAGATAGATAAATTGTTGAGATAAAGGGTGTACAACACTTGTTAAGATTATACAAAGCATAAAAGTTTTATAGGGCAAAATAAGAATAATAAGAAAATAGTTAGTTAATTGGTTTGCTTTTATTTCTTCAGTGCTAATCTTTCCACTCCATTTCCTTGATTTTGATGTATACCTAATCAGTTTCTCGGGCTTCTTAAGCTGTATCGCTTGTACGACTCTTTGTGCAACTCTTGCTATGTAGTTTGTTTGTGTGTAATTGTGTTGAAATGGACTTGACTAATACGACAGCATTATTTCACCGATTATAATGCCACGCTGTTAATCACTCCCAACAGCGAATTATAGATGGATCGAAATTCAATTCTCCGACAAAAATGTCACCGTTCTCTTGGAGAATTGAACTCCGGCTCCTAATGTTCCGCCACAATGATAGGCAGCCATCTAACCACTTCGGCTATCGATTCATTTATATATATACAATCTGAGATCTAAGTATTGTCCATATATTAACCTAGATTGTTTGCTTTATGTATTACTTAATCGAACATTTAGTTAATTAATTTGCTGTTAATTGTGATATCTTCCAGGGTACCGTTCAAGAAAGTTACAGCAATTAAAATGCATCTTATTTTGCTACTGAAGACTACACTAGAATTTTGTCGTCAGTTCCTTGACATGCGGGAGTTCTGCAATTTTTTTCAGTACACAACTCCAGCAAATTAATCCTTCAGCAGTGTCCAATTTCACCGCAGACTGTTTTTATTTTAGTGGTAATCTATCTCGTACACGTACCCCTCCCCAAGCGTAGCCCTCACTACCAGCACCATCACGCATTATCCAGACGTTAGAAACAGTCTGGCCTTTCACATCGTTACTGGACATTCTTAATTTCTTTTCGGGGTTTCCAGACTGATTGTTTCCACTGTTTATTTAATTACGGCACCACCCCACGTCTGGTCAACAAGAAGAATTAAGATTAATGAGTCGCCAACATGATTAGGTGTAAATAGAGGGTATGCTACCACGCAGAACCGCAGCGGTTATTACAAAACTTCGGTTTTGTCGAAGGATACTGGCTTTTCTCATCACTACTCATTACATTATCGAATTAATTTTAATTTTTTTTTGCTTTTAATAACATCGAAGCAGCTTCCGAACAGATTAAACTCCGTATGTTCTCTACGTTCTATCGTAAAGTTAATAGTCGTTTTCACATAATATCGTCGGTAACTCGTAACGTTCTCGATTACAATGAGCAGAGAAAGATAATAATAAACTTGGTATTTCTTTTATGTTTAAGGGCAATAACACCATTGCTATCGCGTAATAACAGTATATCTCGCATTCAAAACCAGTGATAAGACCCAGTATTCACTTATATACGTATACCATTTACTGTTACTAGATACCGTTATGATTATACGATTTTTGTATTTGTAAAATAATTTTGCAGGTACATACGTAGCATTGTAATTATTAGTAGGTTAGTGTATTAACTGTTGCTCCTGCTTCTTCGATTTGAAATTACGGTAACATTATTATTACGGAATATATGTAATTGCGTATTGTATCTAATACGTGTATTCGTACTAATTACAACTTGTACTGTTTTAATATTTGTGTTTTTTTTTACTTTGACGTCATTTCTTCTTCAGAAAAGATAGTTGTCAATAGTTGTTGTTCAAGAGTGTGTTTTGTGTAGCAAGTCGATTTCGCAAAAATTAATAAAATCAAATTTCGTGCAGTGATGAAACACTTTTGGATAGCTGGGAGAACGGTCAAGGAAATTCGAAATATGTTGCTAGAGGTTCGTGGCGGATCTACTCCATCATTTTTGACCATCAGCTTAAAGAGATAGCAGGGACAACAGGCATCTCAGAGAAACGCGTTGGCCATATCTTATACGAAATTTTGGGTATAAAAAAGCTTTCGATTCGATGGGTACCGCGTTTGCTCACACCGGAACAAAAACGAAATCGGGTGACCGTTTTGGAGGAGTGTCTGACCAAGATTCAACGCAATCCAAGCGATTTCTTCTTTTCAAGACTTGGATCCACCACTATACACCGGAGACCAAGGAACAGTCGAAGCAGTGAACTTTTCCGGGCGAATCAGCTCCGAAGAAAGCAAAGACCGTTCCATTGGCCGGAAAGGTCATGATGACCATTTGTTGGGATTCCCAAGGTGTGATCCTCATCGACTATCTGCAGAAGGGAACGACGATTACGGGGAAATACTACAGCGATTTATTGGCCCGATTGGATGCAGTATTGAAGGAGAAACGGCCTCGTGTGCAGCGGAAAAAAAGTGCTTTTCCACCACGACAATGCGCCGGCTCATTCATCCCGCATCGTCGTATTCAAATTGAATGAGTTGCGCTACGAATTAGTCTCTTTTTCGTATGGAATACTTATTTGGTCACTTTTGTGCTCCTGATTCAAGTTGTATTCATCATGGGCATTAATAACTTTTGCAATAAACATATTTGGATCAAACTTGCACTCAGTTTAATGAAAACTATAGGATTTGTTGTCCATAGTTGCTCCCGTTATAAGGGGACCAATATCATATCCCTGTCTCATTAGTCAAATATGGTAGCAGCAACGGTTGTAATAAATGAATATCTTTACTCGTACTATTTACGAGCGAGAAGACACTAAGTTTGCGTTTGTGAAATAGTTCTACTGCAAATCAAATGTATTGTTGCAAATTCTCAATAATGTCTTTAGCTTGGTAAATGTCTGCGAACTACGAAACTGAATGTTATAGTAGTCTGTTGATCATACCTCATAATCTCAAACTTTTCTTTGGCTTTCGTATTTGTAGCTAAGTGTTAATCTATTACATATCACTACAACAGAGTTTGCTTTAGAAGTTGAAATTTCATTTTTTTCCCTATCTAGTATGTAACCTTTCAATTTCTCTCGCTTTATCTCACTCTACTCAACACAACCTTCTCAAATATAATTACTATTTTTGTAATCATTGATATTTACTCAAGGGTTTGTAACAAGAAAAGTAATAAACCGTAAGAATCGTAAACAACGCAGTATTCTATGAGAACTATGCCATTAGGAGATAGCTCATTTCCTTCATGGTATATTTATACTTTACAAGTATTAAAATAATGACATTTATCTCATCGTAAATTCGCATTATTTCATACCACAGACTGCTAGATTCTATCCCACAAACGCGTGTGAATATGACAAATTAGAGTTTAAATCGGAGTTGTAGTCAGTAGTAGAAATTGCAAATTACCTTGCATAGACACACGGATTTTTTAACCACCCGTTTCGTGAAGTACTAATTCAGACCATAAAATTTTCAATTATATAGCGCGAAGTTTTATATGCCCGACCACGGTAGCGCTAGTGTAAAGGTTAATTAAATTCCGCGGTCTAAGGTAATTGTTTCACCCGAACCCAGATCATATCTAGATTGAAATTTCTTCGTAATTTTCTGCTGAATTAGATTCCGTGGGATTGTGTCTTATCTTATTCGCGTATTTCGTTAAAGTTCGCTAAAATGCATAACCGCATACGTCAAACAGCTATGTGTAGATATCTGTAATTTTGTAAATTATCAAAGGATGCAGCCATATGGATCTTCTATGCGTTTCGATAATATCACTTTATGTGTCTACCAGTATGAAATTTATTAGCTTCGTTGATCAATCAATATTGATTGTGAAGTACGCTGAAGTTTGCGGTTTTAGTATTTATATGTGTATATCTTGAAGATTATATACGCATGCATCTTCATGTAATCTAGCAAATTCGATGGAAAGAGTAGCGTTCACACCATATTTACAATAATCAATCTAAAATTCATATTTTGTTTGCGTATTAAAAATGAAAATAAAGGTGCAAGTAATTGTAAAATACCAGACTTCTCTAATAAGAACTGCTATAACACATTTCTGTAGTGTAATTTATACCCTAAACTGACCATACTCAACTTTTACCCCGTCACAGCTAATGACGTTTCGTCATAGAACAATCGCACGATGTGCATATCAAATCGCAGTTGCTGTCAGTAGGTAACGCGATAAATATAAAGATATTACGAGAGAAAAATGTTACTTCGTTTTGCTTAAGAAGAAAGAAATCATTTGCATAATATAAGATTCATTTATAGGGTAGCGGACTAAGAACAAATTACTTTAGTAACGTGCTTAACCAAAAAAAAAGAGATGAAATAAACAGTTTGCATGAGAGCATCTTCAAGTGACAGCTTGATGTTCTTAGATTTTATTTTTGTCCTGATTTTGTTCTTGCTATTCTGTAACTTGCGAGTACAAAACTACGATCGCAAGGCAACTAGCTACGCTAGCTATTAGCGATATATTAAATTACACAACACTAAAGAAATTCCAGCATCACATACCTAATTCTTTTTTGTGACGAGCAGTAAGAAGAATACATATAAATATTGGTTAATGTATCCTTGGACATCGCACATTAGCACAAGTATTGTAAAGCTATGACAAAATGTTGTAGAAAATATCACCACTTGAGCTCATTGGATGGTTATGGGAAATTCTTCTCAAAATCAAGCATAGGGTAGTATTTTGTTTTAAATTATATAAGCGATACATAAGGATCAGCTACCATTATTGAGAATTGAAAAATCTAGTTACTCGTGCAAAACAAATTGTTGTTTATTAAACAGTGCATTATTTTATCTATCATTTCTAGTTTAGTTTGGCAATTCTATTGAATTGTGTTTGAGAAATAGTCCATAGAATAAGCTTCTGTTATAAAAAAATTGGAATTATCTCGAGAGACCTATCGGATAATGATTTACTATGATTTAAAGAGAGGCTTGTGCGCGTATGAGTATGAGGATTTCGCACCATCATTGGCTACTGTACGGAAAAGGAGCTGGCCCTCCTTTAACTGCTGTTAACAACGAAAACATTGCTGTGGTGAAGAAGATGGTGGAAGAGGGCAACCGCATTACCTATGCAATGATAGTGTCCAATCTGAAGATTGAATCCTCGCAAGTGAGATCAATATCTCGTGAACATTTACATTTGAAACAGGTTGTAACTCGATTTGTATCTCATCATCTGACAGATTTACAAAAAGCAAAACGTTTTAGAATTTTCCAACAAACTTTAGATATGTTGAATGCTGGAGGCCATCAAATTATTTCTAGAATTGTAACTGGCAACCGTTTAATCAAGAATGTCGAATCTAGATACATGAAGATGAGGAAACCTCTACAACAGTGAAAAAACAACAAGCAATGAAAAAAGTTACCTGCGCAGTATTCGTTCGGGTTTGGTGGACGCAATTAAATTAGAAGATCAGAAGATAGTTATCACTAAATGGTGTATTGCAAATTGTTTGCCTACTGCGTTCAGTAAAGTGCTAAAAAAGGGAAATATGTTACATCATGATAACGTGTCATCCCATATATCAGGGACAACTGCTCAGTATTTAACAGAAAACAAACTCAAAATTATAGAACATCCTCCTTACTAACCGGATTTGGCGATGTGTGACTTCTGGTTATTTTTTGAGCACAAAAAACATTTGTGAGGGAAAAGGTTCCTGTTACAAGAAGAGATTGACATCGCCGTTAAGTGATTTTTTGATAGCATCCCTAAAGGCAGCTGGTTAAATGGTTTTAAACTATGGAAGGAGTGAATGGTTAAGTGCATTATTGTAAATGGCAATTACTTTGAACATATTTAAGTGGAAATTCCAAAAACTTGTGTCAATCTTTCTATTCTCAATAATTGTAGTTTGTTCCTAATATAATCCTATTTGACCTACCCTTCGATTACCACGGATTGTTCCCTCCAGAACCTATACAAACATCACAAGAAAAGTTAGATTATGAATGGAAAATATTTCGTCTTACTTTAGGCGGTACTTGGTCGATACACTTTAATTTGCAATCATAAGCGTTGCACAAAACGCGTCCTCGTACAATATTACCCTTAATATTTTAATATAGCTTAGCAGCTATTCTTCTTGTTTTGCTTTAATTGCCTCTTCATGATGTTTTCTTTTTAATATGTTTTTACCGTATAGAATTTCTAGGTTAGAAACTGAGTAATCATTTTTTGAACTGTTTGATTATAAGAAGAAATAAATACAAATACAATATGCGTTGCTTATAAGCTTTCAGATTACCTGCAATCACACGACTCCGCGAGACTATTGTGCAAGGAGTGAACGTCTCCCAGCAAATACTGTCAAATATTGTTACTCAACATGTTTTCCACAAGTACAACATTTAATTGAACAATAGTATTTGGCTTTAGAAAGGAATACAAGTAAATGAATATATCATAGATTGTAGTAAATGCTTTTACTTATTCCAAGATAATTTGTTTGAATCAAAACTAATGTATTGTTGTATTAAAAATATTTGGCTAAAATAGTATAATTTCTTATTCAAGTTTTTCTTTGTGTGTAAATCTGCAGTATTAAATGCGAGAAATGTCCAATTATTGCAGTTTCTATATGGACATGTCCATACATATTTCTTCTTCTATTTTCCTTAAAAGTGGACTTGTCCACTTATTGCATCATATCTTTCATTTAAAGGGTTATTAGTTGATTTGGATGGTAGAGCTATGCAAAAATAGGCATATGATAAAGAAATAAACTAAATTACAGGTATAATTTAATAGAATATCATAAGAAACCTTTCAAAAAAATATTTTCCTGCGCTAATCATTTATTGTTTCTTAATCATTCTTAACAAATAATGATATATATGAATATACACAAATAGCTACAACCCTCTCTTGCAAATAGGTCTGTACGCTGAACCTAATATACCTTTCTACTAATTTCTCCAAAATGTTTTGGAGAAATGATGCTAGGCAAATTAATCTGAAAGATGTTGCTTTGGTGTACGTTGCCTTTCCCGATTTATGTATGAATACCACTCCATTTCATTGTAATACAAGCTAGAACTAAGTTGGGCCTAAAGCAATTTTTTACTAGACCCGGAAAAATTCCATCCCTGTCAGATGATTTAAACGGTATGCCCATATTACTCGCTGCTTGAAATCGTGGTCCCACATGCGCTAATAATTCATATAATTAATTTTTGTGATATAATCTGACAGACACGAATATTATTCGACCTCTGAAGATTTTGTAAAAGCAACATCATCCACCTACAAAATTCTCTCACCGCTTGTACTTTTAAATTTTAACCATTTAAAAATTCGATACCGATCAGTTAACTCCCACGTTATTACCAAATTTATTTAAAAACGAGTACAAAAATTATTGTTAAATTGTTTCAATAAAGAAGAATAACACGGCCAAACTTCACACAGCCTTCGATATTACAATCAATCTTGTAAAATCCATTACTGAACTGAAAAATCAACATAATTTTCTTTATTGCTGTTTGTGCTCGCATTGGGGCATAACATGTGCTAGCACGATTAGGTATTTCGTTCTCTTCTTTTATCCTTACTGCAGTCCGTCGTGATGGACACCATATATAGGTAACAATAACGCCTCTGTACACACCGTGATCTTCAGTTATCGTTCTTTGAATGCATGTACTGGTAAATGAACCACCTCGTTGTGTGATGTAAATCCAATATAAATTTTTACGGTGAATAATAGAAACCAACCTTGCTTAGCCGCGTGTGTGGGTACGTGAAATTTATTCGTTTAATGTTATGCTGTATGGACCCGCACAGAGCTTGTCAGAACACCATTAAAACGTTAAATAAGCGCTGCCATTATTCAACGTTTCTTTTTGTGTGTTTCGTTAATAAATAATGTTCCGTTGGAAAACAGTTTTCCATAAAATTATGCTTTATTCAGATATACTTTGATATATAGATGTTCTGTGTGTGTGTTCTTGGATTACACTCTCAAGAGAATCAACTAGTGCTTTCTTTCTAAATTCTGCATAAAATAACATTTTTTACCAGATATTATACAGTTTTCAAATGTACACACGTTCTGTATCATTCTTACACTCCTTTCGTCCTTTCAAAACTCTAAAGTAAAATATAAACATGTTTTTCTTTAATTAATTCCTTTCAATCTTAGAATATCCACTTTTACGGTTGACGTTAAGCTTCTTATGCCAGAATACCGTTGTTCAGCTAAACGATCTAATGAGATTAGGATTATTATTCAACGTTCCAGTAACAAGTTATTTTCACAATAATTCTTTTTAATACAAATAACGGATTTTTCACGGTGATTAAACTGAACGTGAATGCTTATTTTAATATTTGTTGAAGTCGATGAACGAATTAATTTTTGATGAGGAGAATTAAATTTTAAATAAGGTATTGGATATAAAATTTTGAGCAATCATTTTTTTTTCAGTTATTAAATAATTATGAAAGTACACAGCTTACATTAGGAAATAAAATTTTAACACTGAATAACATCTTCCAAGTATTTTATTTGCCTTTTCTTGGATATTTGCTGTGGTTGTTTTTTGGTAGTTAGGCAGTTTTTATTTATTTTTTACTTTATTAAGATATAAGACTTAATAAAACATCGTATTTTCAAGCCTTCGGTGTTACGTACACTAAACACATTAAATTTTATTTATGTTAGAACGGCACGTTTTATGGGCAGCCATCAGCGAACAAAAAGTGAACTGGCCTACTACAACTTTAAGCCGGATTAAATAGACTGCTGTATTTATTATGTATCCAAGTAATTATCGGCCTTACGCCCATTCTTCTAGTTGTTCACAGAGAGACACTGCTTTTACCTCTCTCGATTGTATAACACAAAATCTTCTGCTCTTCCTTGTAGGTTAAGTCGCGGTAATATAGAATTATTTTTGCTAAAAAATTATCAAACTGCACCATTTAAAACTGTACGACGCGGATTCAAAAATGGAAACGTGTATAGAACAGTTATCAAGGATTATTCCGTAACCACTCGATCATATGATGTGGTAGTATGTTCTCCAAACACATAACCACTTCCTACATGTAAGTCGATTACACTTCAATAAGTGTTTGTAGTGAAAACCGAGACCATCTGATGGAATGTTGTTTACCAAAAAAGATGGTGATCCTACTAGCATACAACTATCATCGGTTATTAATTATTTTTCTTCAAGCAACGATAAGATAATGTCAAATAGGACACAATAAAGGACATTATTTATTCACCATTGCTTCTAAATAATAAATCATTTCAATATAACTTCTGAATCTCCCAACATTATCCGTATCGGAATTGTTGTATTACTCCACTTTACCATAATAAAATTTAATTAATTGTGTAGTACAAGCCGAAGACACTAAGAAAGATCATGTTAAACTGTGACCTTCAACATTCCGGTATACATATTTACTAACCTGATAATGTGATAATTTAGCCTCCTAATTAATAGTTGAAGAATTTCAGATCACGAACTGTCTGTTGTCCAAGTGCCCGGCTTCGACTTTGCAGCTAGTGTACAATGCACGCATTTTATCAAGGTACCGGTCACGATGTTTACGCTGCACGTTTCACGACGTAATTCTTTAATAACCGTTTTATATGCATATAGTTTTTGGTCCCGGTGCAACTGTTGAAGGTACAAGATGCCTCCGGACTTAGTCTCTACGGAGTCAACTCCGGTCTTGAACGTATAGCAATAACGATTACTGGTCCATAGACGAAACACCTCGACCATAAAATTGAGTTCGCCGACAATAGCTAAAAAATTTAAATTGAGTTATTAGAATATTCCGGATAGATGATGTACTAGACGTTATCTAAAACATATTTTTAGTTAAAAGATTTGATGTAACCCGCAAGATAAGTTACAAACATATATGTATGTATTCTCATTATTTAGCGAACTGTTACGGGTTATGAATTGTGAGATACTTAACCATTCATAACTATAATATATGCGAACGCAACAGTAATAAATATTACGTTGTCCAACTTCAAAAAAAAAACAACAAAGTATCGCTAAGGTAACAATGTGTTAACAACATAATAATTTTACAATTTATCCAATTATAAAATTCCAGCACGGTGAACTTTATGATCCGCTTTTTACAGCTTTTATTTATGTTGTGTAATTTCCTTTTAAGTCTGGTCTTACTCTTTGCGACGCGGACCTAATTTACATCTGATATTTCATTCCAGTTTATTTTCCTGCTGTTGTAATATTTTTAAAGTTTTTATTAACTCGCAGGCGTAAATTTTTACTGCCCCTCTCTCTTAACATTAGAAATGCAGGATTCGTTGGCTCGGTACGAATATAAAAAGAAGGAGCTACGAATTCATCCTATTCCTCCAAATAAATTGCACTGCCGCTAATTAAAACATTCTCTTGTTGTTTTACAAACTTGTATATGGAAGAATAAAATTATAGAATGTTTTGAACAAGTTTAGTGGGGGAATGCATTATAACTTTTTAGTATTTGGCTGTACTCCACTTAAATTCTCTTGAGAGGAAAGATGTGCACACAACTACTACTTTCTTAAGACGACTTTGTATTAATTCAGTCAGAAACCAACGTTGTTCGCTTCAACTATCTTTAAATATAATAAATTTTAGAGCCAGCACATCTCTTTTGTTCATATGCTTTGCATTCGATAAAATGCAAGTTCCTCCTGCTAGTTTTTAGTAGTAAGTGCAAGTTTACGAGAAACAATGATATTGGATAAAATGTTAACAGTAATTTATAGTCATATCACTTTCGAAAGTGTACACAAAATTATTTCGGTAATAATCTGATCTAGCAAATTGTCATTGTTCACGACTTTGGCATGCCCCATAGACTTCGACTCTGTAAAACAAATCTCGTGTAATATAACAGTTCTAGATGTAAAAAGCGATCATATATCCACTCAATGTTTAAGATTGTGCTTTATTCCAAAATTTTATACGCGACTGCAGCTCATATATAGATATGCAAAGATATGTGCTCTCTACTGTACCATTCTCACTATCTCAGTCCTCGAGCTACTAGCAGTAACAACTGTTACCATGCGGACCCTAAATTTTCTTCGTCCGTAATTTGTATTCAAACACGTTTACCCCCGTTTTATGATCGTGATGTGTCCATTGTATGCGTAAGATATTTCTAAACTGAATTACATATGAAACCTTAGTCGTGACACTAATGGTGTACATATTTTATGACAAACGTTTAGGTAAAAGCATTCTCGCCGCTTCCATACAAAGAAATTAAATAGTTATTTTTCTGGAAACGTATACAATTTGGAAGGAGCGAAGAATATAGCCTTCCATATTATGTACACCATATTTAATTTCGGATAATAATATGATGATTATACATGAGAATTGTGATAAGTATTCCCGACTGACGCTATTTAGAGGATATTAACATTTTTATTGCTCTCACTTTGGATCTTGGAGTATACGTTTAGGAATTTTTAAAAGTACTAGAATAACTTTGTGGAGCGATTTATATGTATAGAGGTATGAAATAAATAACAAACAGTGAATTAAGTTATGAAAGTGTACTTTTACAGATACTTACCTCATGAGGTTCATAAAACTACAACATGGATTGTAATTTCATTTTCGATCAAACTTCAATGTTTGTTATCCTTGTTCATTATCGTTAAACAACAATTATGATAAATGTCGGACCTACATATATTGAAGTTACTTCCCTTCAACTTCAATTGGAATTTAGATTAACTTCTACATTATACTAAGAAGAATATATTCTTCGTTCAAAGGCAATAAATAGTATAAAATGAAATGTTTTGCCGTTTTGTATACCGACAACCAGAATATATTAAAATTAAAAGGATCTTGAATAAAATCCTTTTTACGGGAATTAATTCCGTTTTAATTTTGTTCTATACAAAAATTATTTATTTGGGTTAATTCATTCGTACACATGATTGATATATACTCATACATTATATATTTATTAAAGAAATATTCTTGTAAATTTAATAAATTTAAATTTTCAATAGTAACTGTCAAAATTTCAGACGTATATTTAGTTGTTTAAGAGTGTGTTTTGTATACTTAGGCGATTTCGCAAAAATGGATAAAATCCAATTTCGTGCAGTGATAAAACATTTCTGGACGGCTAACAAAACCGCCACGAAAATACGAAATATTTTACTACAGGTTCAAGACCGATCTTCTCCATCATTTTCGACCATCAGCTTCTGGGTAAGCGAGATCAAACGTGGCCAAACAAGCACAAGTGATGAACTACGCAGTGGACAACCGCTACCAACGATGATATGGTTGACAAGATTCATGATGTCGTGTTAGCCGATCGCCGATTGCATCTGAAAGAGATAGCAGAGACAACAGGCATCTCAGAGGAACACGTTGGCCATATCCTGCACGAAATTTTGGGCATGAAAAAGTTTTCAGCGCGATGGGTACCGCGTTTGCTCACACCGGAGCAAAAGAAATCGGGTGACCGTTTCGAAAGAGTGTCTGGCCAGGATTCAACGGAATCCAAGGATTTTCTTCATGTGTTTCGTAACCGTGGATGAGACTTGGATCCACCATTATGTACCGGAGACCAAAGAACAGTCGAAGCAATGAACTTTTCCGGGCGAGGCAGCTCCAAAGAAAGCAAAGACCGTTCCATCGGCCGGAAATTCCTGTGGTCCTCCTTGACGATCTGTACAAGAGAAGAACGATCACGGGGTAATAATACAGCGATTTATTGACTCGATTCTATGCAGCATTGAAGGAGAAACGGCCTCCTTTAAAGCGGAAAAAACTGCTTTTCCACCACGACAATGCATCTGCTCATTGATCCCGCATCATCGTGAGTGCGCTAGGAATTAGTCTCTCATCTTCCATATTCACCGGACCTATTCCCGCGACTTTTTCCTATTCCCAAACCTGAAAAAATTGCTGGCAAGAAAGAGATTTGCCTCAAATGAGGGGGTCATCGCCGCTACAAATGATTATTTTGCAGACCCAGAAACATTCTACTTTTCCGACTGCTTGAGGAGACTGGAACACTGGTTGAAAAAGTGTATTGATCTTCGAGGAGACATCGAAAAATCAAAATAAAAAAACCACACCAATACCGTATTTTTCTTGTCGATTCCGGGAACATTTCAGGTCGCCCTCGAATTGTACTCCTATATTTCAGGAGTCGCTAAACAAGATCTCACTTTTCTAAGCTTTCAAGCTACGAAACAGTTTTGAAATAAAAGGGATGTAATCCTATAAGTAAATAATGTTTTCCCTGAATGCGAAAAAGCAGAGTTCAAAGCTTGGCAACGTTTAGCCACAAAGTAAAAACTTTTCTCTGTGTTGCTGAAGCTCTTATATATATTTCATTTTCATTTTTATTAACTTTATGTTACGATTTCTCAAAGTTTAGTATAAGTGTAACACCAATATTTGTACTTATAATAATTTAATGTGCTCTTTACGGTGGCAAAATGAGATAAATCCTGAAAAAGAACAAAATAAAAGGTTGGCCACAATTGCAAGACTCAGCGCATGTACTAGAAATATTCCCACTTGAAGTCAACAATAAAGTTAAACAAAAAAGCGTTGCAAAGGATTAAGTTAAATATGATCAAATCAGAATGATGGCCATATGAAACATATTCCTTTCCAATACTTTTTTTGTTTAACATTCTTGTCTAGGTGCACTAATATATAGGATGTTCTATTTAAAAAGTGACTTTCATCGATGTAAACTTAGTGTAAATGAACGTTAATTTTGGACAACCCAATATACGTAGATTTGATGATGATTTCAGAAATACAGTTTTCATGTAAGATTGCAGTTAGCAGTATATATTTTAAAAAATGGAATAACTCAAAAAACTCTGATTTTGAGTATAAGATACCTTAATAAGTTTTGATGTAGAATTGCATACGCTATCTAAAAAACTATAACTAAATTATAAAAGTTGTGTGCACAAGTGATACAAAAGCTTAAATAATTTCACCAATGTGACCGAATGACACTATCCCTCACTACAATTTTTGAGAATTATAAAATCTTAGGAACATTGAAAAGTTCTAACGAACAAGTTTCCTGAATAACCCTGTATATGTGTATTGTTTCTATATACATACATACATATATTTATGTTTTTTGAATGTTGTCAACGTGTTAAACGTGCATGCGTGTATATTCATTTACTAGAGCATGCCAGCCTCGTTTCTATTATTCAAACACAAACGTTCTTAACTAGATATATTAAATCATGCATATTCGATGTGTGCGATATGCGTAAGGTAAAACATGTTTCATGCAGATAAGTGTAGGTAAAATAAATTGCCCGCATTATCTACATGGAATCAAATCCTCAACATTCAACATTACTACTGTTACATTAAGAAATTTATGTACGTTTAAGTTTTCGTCGAAACTTTATCAATATCACATAAATAACGTTCAGAGGTCATAAATTTCAGCCTTGCACTTGGTAATCGCACGCGATGTAAAATTACAACTGAACATTCTCCTCAACTATGTAACGTAGTGTGTGCTGCCGATTCATGAAATCTGAAACTTGTGTCTCGGCAAATAATACCACGACGTCTATTGCTACCATACACAACACAAACCTATCAAATATCGCGGGACGTTTATGGCTGTTTGTTTATGCGGATCGAATACTTCGAAATGGTTGTTTAAGGATACATCGCGCTCGTACACATACACAGTGTGTGTTCGGTACGCGAAATTTACATTGCTGATGTGATGCTTGCGATGCTAAATCAATACTATTAGTAGAATTTACATAATTGGCTCATCGAAGATTATGGATCGTCAATTATGCTATTAGTCAGCATAAACAATAATTGTGATGGCTTAATTTACTTGTTTCATTAATGGCATGATTACAGGTGTCCTTAAACAATGGATAGAAGTAACGAAGCGTTCAAGAAGTGTTAGACTTTAGAAAGTCCTTCTACAATGCACCTGTTCAAATGAAT
This sequence comes from Holotrichia oblita, assembly GCA_023690525.1. NCBI lineage: Eukaryota > Metazoa > Arthropoda > Insecta > Coleoptera > Scarabaeidae > Holotrichia > Holotrichia oblita. The sequence goes on from CM043015.1 coordinate 70,884,912, forward strand.
ACAGATTCTAAGACTTCGCATATATAGCTAACAGCTTAAATAAATAAATATTGTCAAGCTTGAAGAACATTTTCTTGTTGACTATAAATTTTTTAGAATGTACAAATTGTTAATTTTGCATTTTTTGCATTGTTGACATGACTCATACATTTCAAACTACACGGTTGGAAAAAAGTGACGAGCATAACCTACATAATATGAACGTTTCATTCTAACGCAAAGAAATTTAGTACAGAAGTAGTACAAAAGTAGTATAATTTACTTGCACCTGAAGAACAACGTAGCCCTGCTGGGAAGGCATGCATAGCGAGCGTACTATCGCATGACATGAAGTCGATAAGATGTTGTAAGGTAGCATGCTAACGTCGTACGTAACGTAAGCCGAATAACGTCGTGTGTGTCGCACCGATTATATCCCAGACATGTTTGATCAGATTCGGATCAGGAGAATGAGCCTAACATAGGAACATTCGTATGTGGTGCAAAGGTTCATATAAGGAAAGTCCGCAAAGGTCTTTACAACGCGTGACATGCCGTCGGCGTCGGGCGTATAACAGATGTGTCGACCCCACACCATAATGCCCTGCTCGCGGTGGATATGGCGTGGTTGAATGCACTGCTCGAGTTGAGCCTCACCATGTCTCTGATAAACCAAAATTTGCACGTCGCCGACACTCTATTCGAATTTGGATTCATAGGAAAACAAAATGTGCTTCCACTCGGCAACTCGCCGATGTCTTGCCTCAACTCACTGGCGCCATGTACGGCGGTGTTCGCGTGTCAGCAGAATCTGCTGTAACGCACGACTTGCTCGCAATCCACCCTCTAGCAAACGTCCCCGTTACAGTTCGCGTAGTGAGTACTCCTGCCATTATTGCTGGCGAAACTGCTCCAAATTGCTTTGACACGATGCTCGAGCGTTGAACGCAAGGGCATGCTGTGGTAATGCGGGGCCGTCCTGCTCGTCACTTTTTCGAAGAGTATAATACGAGTATGAAGCACTTAATTAAATAAAATAGTTGTGGAAAACACATACAAAACATAACACCACTCAATTTTGTTACGAACTACAAAGGAAGCGGGATCATGAAGAAATAGAAAGATAAGATTTTGGCAGAACAGAAAGAAACAATATTCCCAAAAAGTAAACATAAATATTTTATAAAGTATATTTTAAATAAATAAAAATTAAAGAAGGGTAGTGAATCATGAATAACAGAAGACAAAATACCTAAAGTAAAGAAACTAGCACGATAAGTGCACCCGCAAAACGTTGAGATGGAATATAAAGACACACAAACACAGGCAAATTAACACTATAGCATCAAGTTCAAGTGTTTATACCTTCCAGTCAATCTCAAATAATAACCTTTATAAAACCGAAATTGCTCTTTGTCCAACAATTCTATTTTTGATCATCCCAACGTTTTACATATTGCCCTACTGATGATTTCTTTTTCAATATAACCAGTATGCTAGGTACAAAAAGGGGGATCTTCCATGGCAACTTCAACGTTACATCCAATAATGATCTTGTTTTTTCGTTTCCTGGGTTATTATAATAAAAATCAGTTTTTTTCCTGCAGATCATCGTCCATAATTGAGGCAATTATTTTGTTTTCCTGGCGAATATACTTTTCACTAACGATCATTAGCGATTTCCGGAACGTAGGAAAGAAAATTCGTTTTGAAGACGATGTCTACCTACGCTTGCAACTCAAAAGAGAAATGAAGGCCGAAAGGATTATTTTCGGGGCTGCCGCCGTCTTCCGCTTTAGACCCCGGCAACAAACAGACGAACACAAACAGTATAATGCCCCATTTGCGGATATCGTTAGCGAAATGATATTATTTACTTTGCGACGACATCAAAGGACTACCGTCGAGGCAACTCTGTCGACGGTGGATGTGGTACGCGCGTGGGTTTTTCTAAAAATAAATAGCAAACCCGTTTAATGAGCAGAACCGACTCGAAACGAGAACATATTTACGCATCATCCATCCATTCGTTCATTCACAGTCATATGTATGTATATAAAGCATAGAACAGGATATACCTGAAATGTATGTGTACATAGGATTAACTGCGTAGATATATTTCCGGGATGGATTTGTTGCACGTAACAGAAATGCAAAATCAATATGTATTTTATCATAAAGGTAGGTATATTTCTATCAATTTTATCGTACACCAGTTTAAGATCTAACGGAGGTAGACCTAGCAACACTTGGTGGCAGCTACTGGGAGAAATAGGAGAAAAAGGAAACAATATCCTAAGAAGAAATGGAGAAAATGGTCATTCGTTTACCGAAATGTGTAAAAATAAAGAAGAATCTATTTTGCTAAGGTTACCACCTGCAACATATTCCAGGATTCCTGGTCAAACCTGGAAGTTCCTCATTTTGTTCGCCTTTTGAGCTCATGCCTGAAAACCTTTATAGGTCATAAGACCATGGTTTGCTTGAATTTAATTTGTTTACTAATTTTTCAAAAAAAAGTAACGTTCTGAAATCATTATCTAGTAGGTTCTTCTGGGATTCGTAGATGGTTTGTCAATAATTTTTTTTTGCTACATCTGCTTTTCTAGAAGATTCTCTCGCAAATAAATTGATCTAATCGTAGGAATAATCCTATTTCTATATTAGGTAACCCATATCCTAATAAATATCTTAAGCTGAACACTGTTTGGCTGCAGCTCAAATTTATGAAATTTCTTTTTCTAATTACTAAATTCGCTGAATTACATCAAAATAGGACAATTCTAAAACCAATTAGCCGTTCACAGAAGACATATTAGCTGAATTCAATTCGAAATGTCAATAAATACACTTTACAATTTCAGATAACATTCATAATACATCTGGAACCGAACGGTCTTGTTCCAAAGATAGCAATATCCGTTGCAGGAAGTCGAACAGAATATGCAATTATCCTACTGTAGAGACGTTGTGCCGTTTTATAAAAGAGGAAAAACATTTTACTTTAGCGCAGAAACAGCCGCAGCAGTCCGCTTCGATCTGCAAGTTCTCTATTATTACCGTGCATTATTGTAATTGAATGAGCATATCCTGTAACCGTTCCAAATAATTCGATCCAATTATAGATATCGGATTATGGCGAGTCTCCGTTCAGGAACATTCGTACATACACACAGAGAGGACAGATAGAAGCGACGGCATTGCAGAAGGCATACATATACGTTGTAGTAGTGGAGAACTTTCATTTGGAGATTGTATCGACAACGGATCGAAACATACTTGCATCTTATGTCAATACCATCGCATCTCTAGAGTCTTGTTAACTTTATTATTGGTTTTTTGATTATTGCGATGCGTCACCCGCAATTGTATTGGCGGTTGAGTAGCTGGTATAGTTATTAATCATCATTACTAGCGTCAGTGGTTACTGTAGGTATTGGGCGCTGCAATATTAAATAGAAAATTGTTTCTCAAAGCGTACATTCGCTTTAAATCACAATTTAAGGCAATAAGTTTGATCTACAAGCTGGAAAATTCATACTACGTCCAAAATTGATTCAATATACATAATTGTCTAATAAAGAACAAGATATAAAGGTATTAAAATTTTCTACGAACTACACTGAGCTAACTACACCAAGCTTTTTGTTGCTTCTTAATAGTTGAGTACGATATCCTCACTGAAGCAACGAGTTCTGGGATACTATGGATTTTCATTCTTTCTCTGTGTCAAACCTTCATTTATTTCCAGTGATTTACTGATCTATTTCGAAGTAACTCGGTAACAGTAGCTAGTTGTTACTGTAATTTCCTTTTATTAATTGCTTTTGTAATTGTTAGAGAAAGTCGTCCAAATCAGAAACATATCAAACGAAAATTTATGTTTAAAGAGTAAACCGAAAAACACAACCGTTTTTCTCGGTTATTTGTTGAAATAAATTACATATTTGTGAAAGTTATAAATTTAATCTGGCCCAAAAAAATTATCATGGGCATCATTCGCTGCTAATAGTATCATGTACTATAAAACTGGATTTCTCAAAATGCAGTGGAACTTGATTATTCTATTGAAAATTGTACTTATACAAGATTATTTTTCTTCCAAAATGAGAATCAACTTCCAATTGTACTATAGCTCAGTTATCGAATACATGAATTTGCAGTATTGTATTTCATTGGCGATTACTGGTCCGCCAACGACCAGGATGTTACCAATTTATTCAGTAGACGGTGAATTGTGAATTCTGCACGACACAGGTGGATACCAATAACTAGTCACAATGCAGGCAATATTTGAAAAATTTTAATAATCTTAATGTACTTCTCACTTTCATGTTCACTAATGGGAGTGCGGAGGAAACTCCAGTATATCTTCTTGCCAATTGCTCGACAGTAGACAGGGAGAGGCAAATTTACTTTGGGGTCGACCGATTGGATGATCCCAGAGTAAGCAAAGTAATTATCGACCAGGTTGTGAACTCCTTGATCCGAGCGCAACCTGGTTAAGAGGACTAAAACGTCACTGGGCACAATCTTATGGCCGAGCTTGCCTTTACGGCTCTCCCGCCTGTGCAGTCGCAAAAAAAAATGTTCAGGTACTAATTCCGCCAAAGTTACCCGTTAGTAACTTTAAAAGGACTTCTTGAAAAAGTCGTATATAATTTCGATTTAATTTCACGTATCAGTAATTGTTGATATAAACAAATATTAAAGATCCGTTGACTGGTTTGAGATTCTGAATCCGTTTTTAACAATATCTTAACACTGTCCTCAATTTCTACCCTCAGAATTCTTTACCTTCCCCTTCTTATGTTGTATTACGTAAATATTTATTTTTACATTACGTTTAAAGAAAAGCTAAAACTGTAGTACATATTCTGGTTTAAAATAAATATGTAATATGGAAATCAAGATTTATTTATATGTGCTAGAAGAGTGTCAGGTACGTTCTTGAAACATCATATTAAAGGAGTACTATACACACATGCACATCGGCATTATTAATATTGATAATTACTAATCTAAATTACTTATTTAAGTACTAATACTAGCTAGTAAGCGAACGACATTTACGGGGTCAACAGCACCGTAATATGATTAATTAATTAAGTACGGTTATCAGAGCCAGATAGGCATTTCCACGCCAATATACAATTTACAAATTATTCGATTATGTTCATATCGTGTAAACGATGTCACTTACAAATCTATCTGTCTTTGACATTTATATATCAGGCTGCGTTTATGTTTCGTTAATATCAAATAGAATTCTCGTAGATATCGTTGTCTTCGACGAATTTTAAGTGATGAAATAACGCAATAACAAGGAATATTCCAACACTATCATATTATATTTATCCAACAATTTTCGTGTAAATAATGTCTGCAGTAATCACTATACTACCAACATGTACGGCTTTTTTCTACGCCACCAAATACACAGACAGCACTCTGTTGCTTCACGTCAATGAAATCTTTTCGCACGTGAAGGCACTATTACTAAAACGAGCTGCATACATATAAAGGACAAATAAAACTACTATTTTATAATAGATGTACAATGTCTTTAAAAAATAATACCTCCCGTAAAGTTTTTACTAAAACCACTGGCTTTTACGATAACTGTAGTAATGTATACCTCAGTAAGATCTACATATGTTACGGGTAATTAACAAGTTCTTTCTTATTTTACAGGTCAATTCCGTTCGCCGAGAATAACAGAACATCCGTCCGATACAACGGTGGCGAAAAATGAGCCGGTTACGCTGAACTGTAAAGCCGAGGGTCGTCCAGAGCCAGACATCGAGTGGTTCAAGGACGGTAAACGCGTAACGACGTCGAACGTGGATAAAAATTCGCATCGCGTGCTCTTGATGGGCTCTCTATTCTTTTTGAAGACTCTGAGTAGCAAGAAAGAGCAAGATTCAGGTGTTTATTGGTGTGTGGCCAGGAACTCGATCGGATACGCCGTTAGCAGAAATGCAACGCTTCAGGTCGCAGGTACGATCTAATTTCTAATTCTTGTGCATTGATACTGCAGAATATAATCGTTCGAATGCGTTTATATTACCACGTTGATAACTACAATACTTTAAAATATTTACTCTTCTTGCACGGACTGTAATTAACGTTGTCGATTCCGGAGTTTTTAATTGTGGAAATTGCGTGATATTATATTATGTTTGCATCTACATAAAGTATTCTATAGATTACTTAACAATATTTTGAATTTACTTTTATAAAACACTGTTTCGTTACAAAATTGAAGATTAGGAGCTCACGTACATCGACAACAAGTAATTTTGGCAACTATTGCAGAAATGGGTGCACAAAAGATCCCATCAACATTACGATAATACTATATCACAATTTGCTGAAACAGTACCTACTTTGGAATAATTTAAAGAATAATGGTATTCGAATAGAGTGACATTACGTCATGAAGTAATGAAAATATTACGATCGTAGCCTAAATTTTGCATAACCAGCTTCCAGTTTTCGATTTGCTAAGAAATCGTAACGTAACGTAAAATCTTAAAATTTTATAGAGATCAAGGTCGTCCAAAGAATATGAATTGCAAAATTTTTGTCATATTCAGTTCATCTTACTTTACTACCAAAATCTGCAATTGTTTATAATTGATTTTGGATCTCGTTTTTTTTTTCCTGCCACTTAGACTACAAATGGTAGGGAAACTCTGGACAGAAACTGCTTTCGTCAAGATTCCATACACAGTCAAGCTTATTTTTCTTACAAACAATTTTGACGTTTTCGCAAACTTTAAACGTCTATTGTTGGCTTTGTCGCCGTTTAAGATTTAGGAACCAGCCCTCGTCTAGAATTCTGTTCTTAATTTAAATGTTGATGTGATTCTCTTGTCATACTCTTCAACAATCATTTATATTTTCCTTCTAGACAAACCAAATTCCCAATTTTTTTATGCCGGTGATGATTTATTTTTGACGTCTCTTCGATTTCTCACGTGATCAATCAACTATTGGCAGATAAACGACCAGAACATCACCAGACCAGACCAATCACCAGAAGTTTTTTCGCTCAATATTCTTTGGTGACACAGATGAGTTAGATGGCACATCTTGTTTCGAAACCAGAAAACTAGTGCCGCAAAGCTACGCTTGCCCTGGAAAAAACATTTACCCCATCTCACTTTATCAAATTTGAAATTCAAACAAGAAGTTCAGATTTTTATCTGGATCTGGATGAATTCCATTGGCATTTCCGACTTGTTTATCTTCTTTAAGTATAACAAAAAAATATATAATTTTTTTCTTACGTGCAACCGTTTACCTTCATACTTTGTAAAAATCAGTTGCCGATTTCTCCAGTGTATATCAGTTTCAGTGAGAGTTTTGTGCGTGTTTGTCAAACATGTGCTTGCTACAAAATGAATTCAAAGAGGATCGATCGTTGAAACATTATCATCGTATAAAATTTCTGGTAACTATCCCCGTCATCTTTAGTGTTGATATTCGAAATATTGGGGAACCGGAAAGGCTTCGTTATTTATTTTCTAGAACTGAAACTATTTGCTTTGATAAAGTTATAACAGATTAAAGATAAGACACAACTGTAACACCTTTTAAGCATATGGGTATATGCAAACCGACCTTGCTTGATGTAAATATTTACCTTCCCTTAACCAGGTAATACCTCCAAGAGTTTTATCGCTTATATATAAAACTACTATAATCATAATAATATCTTAATATACATATCCTACACTAAAACAAGCGACGTTATAATAAAACTACAATTTAAACCCGTACAACTTTGTTTGCAGAATACACCGTATAAATTTTACTGCCGAGCTTCTGTAATTCGTCTTTTCTAGGATATACAGCTATCTACATCATCAGACATTGCGAAATAAAACAATTTAACCCATTAATTTTATCGACTATCCAAAGACATTTACGATTTTTCGAACACTATACTAGCAGTGTATACATTTACTTCCCGCTAAGCACCAAAAGGTACATTGCGCTGTAAAGAGTTAATTTTACCATCAACGAAGCGCTCTGTCATATATAAAATTATACGTCTATTGGACTCTTCTTGCGAGGCATCCGTTGTGGTATGCACCTCGTCTACGGCGAGTGTTTATTTTTCGAAAAACTGGAGCGCTGTAACGTTAAGTATAATGGCCGTAATATTTTTCCTTTCTTCATCTTGCAGTCGTCTCTTCTTTCGGCGTAGTTTCTAAATACAAATCGCTCGCGCTTTCGTACTAACGGCCCCAACTGTCTGGAAAGTTTCGCTATTCGAGTCCTTCCTACAGCAGTGACGAAAACACAAACCAGAATGTGCAAGCTGGAAAGTACGCAAATAATCAGTCCTTCCCGGTTTCGAAAGGGAAGTAACGGTACTGTATATCTTATACTCCTTTGAAACTTTCTTAGATGCACATAATTTTTTCTAACATACATTTCTTCACAGTTTTCAAAAGTAATTTTAATCCGCACCGTTGTAGCTACGTTCCGATTTTGACCGTTATTTATTACGTGTAGAAATAAAAATTTTAACAACATTGAAGATTGTAGTAGATTCAAACGAGCAGTTGCATTGAATATATGCATTGAGTTACTGCAAAGTTTGGAATTTGTTATTGTAATTTAGTTCCGGCTGTATATGTCTATTTAAATGCAAATAATATCAACGGAAACAATTTTATTATTCTAAATATATATATATTTTATTTTAAGGATTAAATCAGACAGGTCATTCATAGTGCCTAGTGTAACATTAGTGCTCTTACACGTTGCCACTCTGAATGAATTTTATAATTGCAAAGAATTTCTTATAAAGAATGACCGGATTTCGGAACTGTGTGGGTTATACCTTGTAACCAAAGAAGTATGTCTATATTTAGATGACTCATGACATTAATTATCTAATTATACAAGCCCGTTTACTTAAAAAAAAACACACTCCTGAACCTGTGTCATTGTTTCACAAAATTTTAGCTATACCATTTTTGTACCAACCTCTTCAATTATGTACAGTTTACTTTGAGCTAGTTGCATCTAATTGGAAAGAAATACAATTGAGGAAATGTGAAGCTATTTTCATTTTGTAAGAATATTATTTTTACACCCTCTAGCGGTGACGGAAACAGTAATATTAAATAGTTTGAATACGACCAAATTTACTAAATTACGATCAGAGAAATCAGAATAAATTGAATTTATAGAAGAAATTCGTACCATTTACACGTTTCTCAAGATATCTTCGGATAGGTCAACGATAGCGATTTCCAGTTTTCATTCGATAGGAAAAGCAAAATTTACGAAAAAATTTAAACAGTAGTTTAACAGCACGGAGAAAAGACATTGCATTGAACGATCGTCTAAGGTATTAGTGGAATAGAGACTTTAAAAGCTGTTATCAGATGCTTCTAAGTCTTCAAAATTAAATCACGACCGTCACATATTTTAACCCAGTTTAGGCATAATAAAGTAATTAAGTACTTAGACATTTCGATAAAGTGTGAAAGTACTGAAAAGTTCATTCGTCTAATGTCCTGTAGAATATCCATTGTGCGCAAAAACACTTGCTTATGTCATATTATCGTGTTTTTTTTGTGTACAAAGTCCCTCACCTAAGAGTCTTTGTTTTTTTTCTTTCTTTTTGGTTGTGTCTTATTCTCCTATTTAATATAGCCGTTCACTGTGCACCAGTTTGCGTCGCTTTCTAACATCGTTGCGATAATGTTTTCTTCGCTGATTGGCCGGCGTACTTAAGTCTCCAGCATAGTTCGGTCCGCATTCCACGTGCTGCATTTGAAGGCCATCTTAGCAGGTAAATCCACCATCTCGCACTCCTGCACAGGTCGTCTTCTGCCAAACTGAATCTTTGAAGGAAGTTTCGGATGCTTTCCATGCTTCGAAAGAAACTGGCAGAGGTACTAGTTAACTCTCCTAAATTTACACTGTAGCCAGCGTGTTATATTGCCTATGAGACTGTTGGTCCAGTTGGCCGTAGACTCTAAGTTCACCCACTTTCTTTACCATCTTCGCATTGTGAGAGCACTTTCTGCTCTTCTGTCGCTCTTCAGAAACCTGCACTGCTCTGGTAAACATAGTTCTGTATCCGCTTATCACTCTAAGCAGTATTCTTCGCTGGAGGCTTTCAAGCGCTTCACGGTATTTTTTGCTATCCAATGCAGTGGCACAAACTGGAATTGCGTATAGAATTTGCGATACTATGGCCTCATACAGTATGTGCCTCCGCTTACTGCTGGGACCCGCTATGTTGGGTAGCACTTTTAGCAGGGCTGTACGGGTTGCGTCAGCCTTCTCTAATACCGGTTTACGTGCATTCCGAACTTTAACTTTTGGTCTAACATTATGCCTAGGTACTTCATGTTTGTTTTGGGAGTGACCTCTTTCTCCGACGCAACGATCTTGACGTCTGCGCGCCTGTGAGAGCCCCTGAGGCTCATCAGTTTTTTTCTGGTGCTGGTTGCAGGTTGTGCACCTCCATCCATTTAGCAATGCTTTCTAGTGACTCATTGGCCTTGAAGGCTAGGTCTCTGTGATCCTCAGCTTCTATAAGTATCGCAAGATTGTCTGCGTATGCTGTTGTGGTAACGCCATCCTCGACGGCTAGACCCAAAACTTGGTCATACAATATGTTCCATAGGGTCGGCCCCAGAACCGAGCCTTGTGAAACGCCAGCGTTCAACTCCAAGCATTCCTTGGCGGAGAATAAAATCTGTCTGTTCTGAAAATAGTCCTCCACAATATTGGTATGTTATCTTGGGATGTTCCTTCTCTTGAGCTCTCCAATTATTCGGCTCCAGAATCTTTGTTTAGTACACACATAAAACTTCTTATATTTCACCAATCTTTTGAAATTGGTTGATTTCTGTAAATAGCCTGGTTTTCTAATCAATTTAACTTAAGAACAAGTAAATTATTTTTTTAGCTTATGAGTAAGAGCTTTATGTTGCGAAAATTAGCTTGTTCAATGTGTTTCAAAATGAAATAAAAAAATATACATTTTTATGAAATATATTTTGCCTTTAATAAAGACAGCTTTTTATTATTATATTTAATGGTATTTGCAATTCAATTCAATTTATTCAACATTAAACTTGATGTTCGTTATGCACCATAGACTTCGAAGTATACAGAACAATAAGAAATACATAATACACCATGCAATAGCTGAATGCACTATCATCTGTACTTCCCACACATCATTATCATTCCAATACGTAATTCCCTACTTCCAAATTCAAACAAAGAATATCAATAGCCATCCTGGTATTAACATTATCCTTCGATAGCTTTGTTTAATTTGGGCTGAGTTAATTACAGTTCTAGTTGCGCTCTGCCATTTGTACGAATTCCAATGCAATTTCTACGTAACAATATTTGTCCAAATCTGTGCAGCTTACGTATAAATCGTTGGCATTCGCGATTTTCCCAACCGATTTGTTTTTAAGCTGGCTCGCGCGGGATCCGATGTGAAATTACACACATGTCTATCGACCGACGCTGTGACATGTGCAGTCACACCAATTGATTTATGATGTCCGAGTTTCTCCATTGTACGTGACTCTTTGCTATGTGTGTGGTTCCAGCAAAACTCATCCAGCTATATATACGTTGAGTGACTTACTGCTCGTAAAACTTTGCCAAAAAAAGAACAAGGTAATTGAAGTGTTATACAGTACGTCGAGCTGGTACATATATTAATAAATGTTTTCTAACACATACTTAATACAAAATATAACACATATAGATACACAGTTGCTGTAATATAAAACATGTTTACTTATTCAAATTCATTTGCATTTGTAGCAATGTTTATTATGATGTTGTAAAGATTTTTGAAAACAGTCGACGAAAGAGTCTCAGAAAATTGCGTTCAATTTGGTAGTAACAGTTTTCTCTTGAAAAGAATTATCACTTAAGGAAAGAGAAAGAAATCTGCTGGCACCCCTCTTGATACCACAAAGGAAGTCGTCCACTTCATACGTTGTCATGTTGTCTGAGGTTTATATTTAAACGCTTATGAAAATACGATGAAGAAACTAACTCTTCGAACTTATTGACACTCTGGTTTTGTTTATCTGCAAAACATATTTCCAACGAAGTTGATAGTTTTTTGTTTTCCACATTTGCATGCAAAATTCGTAAAATCATATCTTTACTTATGTCCAGCTCTTCCACCATTATTGAGGGTCGTCTCTTGATCTTGCGTCATAATTTTACGATCTAGTTGACATGTAAAAGTGCTGATAGATGTCCAAAATCATACTGAAGATCTAAAGATTCATTTATGAAACGCAAACACTCCAACTGCTTAGGCTTAGTCAGGCTAACACTATTACTAACAGAAAAAGGTATCCAAGTGTAAATCATTGCATAACTAGGTGGTACTGTTGCTTCGTCCGGAAAATGAAATTTCATGCTTCTATCGATGGGCGGTTCTAGAAAAAAAACATTATATCAATATATTGTTTCTTTGATGAAGTTCCTAAACTATTTTATTTGATTCATCCGCAGATATGTGCTGAAAAGTTTTATCTTCGTATGTATTTTATTACAACTGTACCCGACTACGTTTCAAACTCGAAGTCGATACTATTATACAGTCCCTGGCCACAATATTAGGGCCACCTTAAAAATTTTGTTATTTTCTATCTCCGAGCTAATATAATTCCGAGAAACGTATTAAAATGAATAATATGAATATTTGGTATTTATTACACATATTCTAAGTAAATTTCTGCCTAATAAATCTCTAGAGTGCCGCTTAATTACTTTATACCTGTCATGTGCCCTTTCGCCGGTGTCTTAACAAGTGGGTTGAGTATTGTTCCGGCTGTGTTTCTGTAAAAATAACCAGCTTATTTGTGAAAGACATCGAAGATTATTGTTAGTGTGGAAAGTTTTAAAATCAATTGTTTGTTCAAGACAAAACAATACTATTGCACAATTAAAAGCAAACATTGAAGATGTGTGGCAAAATTACCAAAAAATCAAACAGTATGCCGAAAAGGATGAGGGATGTGATCAAGAATAGGGGTGGAATTACTAGTTGTTAATACAATGCGTGGAAATATTATTTTCCTTGACTACTTCAATAAATTTATCCGTTTAAACTTTTCATTTGTTTAAATATTTCAATAAAACCGTCTTATCAGTAGGTGGCCCTAATATTGTGGCCAGGGACTGTAGTATCTGTTGGGTGAGTGCTTTTCGATATCAAACTCCGTACAACATACGAACGAATTTCAATTGAGTAAGTTAGAACGATGGCTTTTAACGTTGCGATTGTGAAAGAGCTGTATTTTCAAATTAGCATAAATTTGAATACGATAGTTTTTTCTCTGTATTGACCAGTTGTACTAGTGCAGCAAGCGTTTATCGCCGTTTACACCAGATGCAGGAATTTCCCGTTATGTGGATATTGTCAGGGTCTCTGCTGTAAATAAAACGTTGACCTCTCGGACATTGGTTTGCATTTAAAAACATGTTTGAGAATTGATCGTTCAATTCTCGTATCACTTACAAATACAGAACTTCTTTCATTTGAATTGACCCGAAGTATATATGTATATATACATAAGTACCTTGAAAAATGTGCATAAAATAATATTGATTTATTAAAGAAAATTGTTGGACCTGTTATAAATTAATAATTTTTTCTATTTAATACTTCGAATTAATGATACAATAAATGTTCCATCTAATTATTTTCACCAATTAGAATGAAAACATTATGCAACTGCCGACTATACCAGTATAACTATTGTTCCATATCAATAATAATTATACGCTTACAAGGCAATATAATTCTGATGAACAGACGGTGGAAATCAATGCACCAATACTGGTATTTTGTTGCTATAGGATTATGCAAAACAACTCTAAATTAGCAGTTCGATACAATTCTAACGGAACTAATACATTACAAACGAATGAGATACTCGTTAAGGCATAACAATCTGAAATTAAAGCTGAATATACACGGGCACATTTACATTGAAAGGTGTATTACTAGCCTATATCGTCCACTAATTAGTAGAACATGCCCTTTAATGACAGACCGCATGAGCTATGATCGATTACATCAATTTGTCAGGAAATAAGGGGCACATATGCATATATCGCTCTTGTCGTATTCATAACTAATCATATGTAAGGGTTCTTTTATGAATATGGATGACTAATGGACAATTAGGCGCCTTGACTGAGCTTCGAAAGGGAGTTTTGAATATATTCCGAACACATGTGCAGTTTGTACAACTAACGACACACGTGCATGCGTACTCTTCAATGCTATTGGGGCGGTCGTCATTCATACAAAAGAAGAGACCATTCGAATATTTCGGTAGCAGCAAAAAAATCGAATGAGAACTACGAAGAAGACCTGTGGAAAACCGGAGCCCAGATGTCCGATGCATTCGAATTTTTTGATAACGTTACCGTTCTCACACGAATCGCAGACGTATGTGTATAAATACATGCACATATGATAATTATTCGTTATTTTATCTTGCGATCTTTTCGCTGAAATGCACAGACGACGAGTGGTTTCCGCTTGTCTTTGAATGCGCACCTATTCTTCACTGTTTTTTCGCTTGTACGAATGAGAACTGTACGTTAATGTGGATATAATGATATGGTGTTTGTTTCTTCTATTAAAATGACGAAAAAGGAGTAGTAACACGATATAAAGCTGGGAATAGTACTTTGAAGCATATATGTGGAAGATTTAATTTGTTTTGAAACTGAAAGAGTATGTTTGTTGCATTAACTTGGAAAGATGTAACATTAAAAACTTTGTTCCTATCTTCTTTCTTAACGTAGTACTGTTTCTAGGAAAACAGCTGAACAAACAAGATTAATAAAATTAACATCTACTGAGAGAATATTTTCAATTTCCTTCTTTACGTAAATTGCAAATGCAAGAAAATATTTTAGAATCTTCGAAGTCAACATGCAGTGGCTAGATTTTGAAAGCCATCAATAATATATTCTATCCACCTACACCAAACAAGAAGGCCCTCTAAAACGATTTAGAATAAGAAAAAAAAACGTCAATCGTCAATTCGTTTACCTTGGAAAAAAGCTGCACCAGATACACATCTCCAGTTCATATATGTAGGTCGATACATATCTTAAAGATCTTTCTGGACAATAATGGATATACGAGGGATAAGTTGCAATTATTGAGAATTGAAAAATCTAGTTACTCGTGCAAAACAAATTGTTATTTATTAAATAGTACATTATTTTATCTGTCAACTGCAGTTTAGTTTTGTGCAATTCGCTTGAATGGTGTCTGAGAAATAGTTCATAGCATAAGCTTCTGTTATCGAGAAACTGGAATTATCACGAAAGAACTTTCGGATAATGATTTACTATGATTTCAAGAAAGGCTTGAGCGCTTATGAGTGTGAGGAAAGTTTAAAATCGGTATTTGGGCATCTTGCACCATCATTGGCTACTGTTTATAGATGGTATAAAGAATTTGAACGAGGTTGCAAGTCGGCGGTGCATAGAAAAGGAGCTGGCCCTCCTTTTACTGCTGTTGACCCCGAAAACGTTACTGCGGTGAAGAAGATGGTGGAAGAGGATAACCGCATTACCTATTCAAAAATAGAGCCCAATCTGAAGATTGGATCCTCGTAAGTGAGATCCATATTGCACGAACATTTACATTTGAAAAAGACTGTAACTCTGTTTGTATCCCATCATCTGACAGATTTACAAAAAGCAGAATGTATTAGAATTTTCCAACAAACTTCAGATATGTTGAATGCTGCAGGCCATCAAATTATTTCTAAAATTATTTCTAAATTTGATGTTCCCACTCGCCAAGAAAGCCGAATCTGGATACATGAAGATGAGGAAACTCATATGATGGTGGAAAAACAACGAGCAATGAAAGAGTTATGTACGCAGTATTTTTTAGAAGTACGGGTTTGGTGGCCGCAATTAAATTAGAAGACCAGAAGATAGTTACCGCTAAATGGTACGTTGAAAGTTGTTTGCCTACTGTGTTCAGTAAAGTTCCAAGAAAGGAAACCATGTTACATCATGATAACGCCTCGTCTATAAAGCAGGGACAACTGTTCAATATTTAGCGGAAAACAAAATCAAAATTATAGAACATCCTCCTTACTCACCGGATTTGGCAATGTGTGACTTCTGGCTATTTTTTGACCTCAAAAAAACATTTGAGAGGGAAACGGTTCCAGTCGGAAAAAGACATTGACATGACCATTAAATTTTTTTTTATAGTATGCCTAAAGATAGCTGGTTGAACGCTTTTAAACTACGGAAGGGAAAATGGTTGAGTGCATTATTGTAAGTGGCAATTACTTTGAACATATTTAAAACAAAAACCTAAAAACTGGTATCAATCTTTCTATTCGCAATAATTGTAGCTTATCTCTCGTAAGACCAAGGACTCTTTTACATTTGCCAACAATATCAAGAACATTGTAGGTTTTGTAGTTATGTATGTGATGTAATGTATTTATTAACTTACTGCACAACGTTGTCATATATTCTGCTATTAGCATCTACCGACTTTACTCACTGACATCGGTTTAGTTTTCTGTTTGGATAATAATAATAATAATATATTTTACTGTCATAGATCATGTAGATATAGACATTGTCAGCAGATACATAGTAAAAAGAATACAAGTTAACTGACATCAATTTGCTTTTGAATAGTAGTTATCTTTCTAAACTTCTATATTGCATTATATAACGCTCCAATTCAATACTATCCCTGGACATTCTACAACCCCTACGGCTACCGTGGACACACCAATTTATAAAAAAATGTTCTACATATCGTCACCTATTTATATCCAAAAATGAAGAGACTACTAAACAAAACTTTGATGATATCGCCATTTATCTAATTAACCACACAATATTACAGAGGGCTGTTCTTGGAAATGGCTCACGTCAATATGGAGAAGAACTCTGTTAATTTCGGAGTAGACATAATAATAACATATTTAATAGCAATTCTCTTCTTTTGTAAATTCATTCGGATATCGCAATTTCGATTTAGATGGGCAATATGTCAAATTTTTTGCCCATCTGCTTCCAAATTTTTATAATAATAACCATTAATTTTAAACATACGGATTAATTGTACACCTGCACAATTTATTTCCATATTATTTTAGGGTTTTTTAATAATGAAGTTACTAATTTGAATTATTAGGCTACAACGTAACATCATTTTCATCGTGATAGTAGTTCCTGTATATTTACTAATTGCCCGTACAAATCATTTTTTCTGGTAAATTTTCCCGGATGCGTCCATATTCATGTCAATGATCAGTATA
The DNA here is from genome assembly GCA_023690525.1 of Holotrichia oblita. Classification (NCBI taxonomy): domain Eukaryota; kingdom Metazoa; phylum Arthropoda; class Insecta; order Coleoptera; family Scarabaeidae; genus Holotrichia; species Holotrichia oblita. Next base: position 70,902,245 of record CM043015.1, read on the forward strand.
TGACCGCTATAGAGAATGTACGTAAATGTACGTGACGTCTTGTGCCTTTTAGAATATTTAACGTTCTAGAATTTGAGACACTAAAAATCACTAAATTTGACAGAAATTATTCATTGGCATAACTGTCAACATGTCACAACCATATATTTGTAGTTTTTGGCATAATAATAATAATAATTTTAGTAATAATAATAATAATAGTGGTTTATTGCCCAACGGGTAGAAACCCAATAACAGGACAAAGCTACATACATAAATACTTACATGCATTAATACTCGTAAATTATGCAAAGATTCATGCAAAATATAAAACTGTTACAACATATTACTTAATATCTGAAGTATGTAAAAGAAAAAATTACAAGAGTTACCCAAGAAAACTAATTAATTGAATATATCTCCAACAAAAATAGATATAGGTACCAAAAATACTATAGATATTATCAGCGTTTATTGACATATGCGTTAATGGTGCTCTAAACCAAAGATTTGTTCTCGGAGTATTATAGCTCAGTAGCTTAGTGACTGAATACTATGCTCGTCCAACAGCAGTTGATACTCAATATTGCGCATTGGATATTCTCCGAATGTTTTAAACGACAGATATTTCAAAAATCGTCGCTGAATACGTTCCACTGCCCCTATCTGATTGTTATATACCAAATAACAGATGCATATTCCAATTTGCTGACAATAAATGAAAGGTATAATTTTTTAAGCAACTCAGTACTAGTAAAGTATTTCGATGTATGTTCGATTGAATGTTAAGTATGACTCAAATATCACTCCTAAATCCTTCATTTGTGTAACACTGTTGAGAAGTTGGCCATCTATAGTGTATGTTGAAGCAAATGGTACAGTTTTTCTTGTCATGGAGATAACATAACACTTGTTGATATTTAAAACCAACTTGTTGTCTGCTGCCCAGTTAACAATGTAATCTATGCTACGTTGCAGAATTGTAGAATCATTGTTGTTTATGATAGCTGAGAATATCTTGATATCGTCAGCATAACCAAGAGCTGAACAAGGTATAGATGTTAAATATTGCAAATAATAAAGGTCTAAGATTGAAACCTTGTGGCCTTGTGTGCCATTGTAAACTATATAGTTTGATCTATTATTTAAGTACGAAGCCATAAGTATAAGCCATAGCAGCAAGCGCGTATCGGGTATCTTTAACGAGAAAACTAGGTATCTGGTCGTCTCCAGATGTAGCTTTGTTGGACAGCGAAGACGTAATACTTATTAATGTGGATTCCGACACTAAATCCAATTTGAAAGATAGCAAATCATAGGTATTTCAGGAAGATTTAGAAGGTAGGTAGATCAGCGAAGGTATTCACAATCTCTATAGAATTGTTCAACTCCACATCATCTAGATGCATTATTCCTGGTATTCTAGAGTACCCTGATGTGAACGCAAGAAGGTCCATAATTCGTTAGGATTCGCTTGGATATTGTTTTGTATAGCTGTCATATAACCTACAAATCCTACAAATACCAATCGCATGCGCCCTATTAAGGTGTGTTTCTCATCTGAAGCTAGTGTTCACTCTGTTCTGCGTAACATTATGAAATTGAAGTCTAAACCGAAATTTTCTAAAGTATCTATTTTTCGTGACCGTACACCCATGCAAATTGTGATCCATAACAATGCTAGGGCTGAATTGGCTGATCGTTTAAAGAATGGTGAATCTAATCTTAGAATAAAGTATAAAAACGGTATACTATCCATTACTTCGACTTTAAACTAGGAAGTTCCAACAGTTGCTTTTCTTCTATCAATCTATATTACCAGAATACTAGAGGTCTCCGAACTAAAACACACTCGTTTTTTACTAGTGCATGTGTATGTGCTTACGATATTATTGCTATTACTGAGAGTTGGCTTGACCAATCAATAGGTAGCTCTGAATTACTGCCACCTTCATATAATGTAGTTAGGCATGACAGGCGTTTCGAGTTAGTTAATCGTTCTACTGGTGGTGGTGTGTTCCTAGCTTTATCTCACTTAATTAAGTATGATGTTCTTGATACTACTACTATTACTTCGACTGTCCCTATGGTTGATATTGTTGCCTGCAAATGCTTTCTTAATGCAATATGTTTCTACGTTGCAGTTTTGTATATACCTCCCAGTATATCGGCACATGATTTTGAGTTGTTGTGCGAGTGTCTTGAAATATTTCTCTTGGATAAACAAATTATTATTGTTGGTGATTTTAATCTTCCCTACTTTAACAATGAAACATTGAATTGTTCTAAATGCACTACGCTCTCCTGCTGCTCTAACTCACTTGATCTGAAACAGTTTAATACTATAACAAATTGTGATGGAAGACTTTTAGATCTGGCTTTTTCGAATGTTGAATGTAATCTCGATATAGAACGTGATGATTTACCTTTTGTACCTACGGATCCGTATCATCCTGCTTTAGCTGTTACTTTAAATTTTCATAAGTCTTCACCCTCAGCCTTTCCATCTAACTCAAATCTGCGGTACAATTTTCGACGTACAAACTTTCAACAAATACACGTTCAGCTTAAAAACATGGATTGGTCCTGTCTGGAAGAGATGAAGGATGTTGATGATGCATTAGATAAATTCTATTACAATCTTTACGGCATTTTTGATGAATGTGTTCCGAAGTTTTCTTCTACATATGGGAAGGCACATTACCCACCATGGTTTACCCCGAATATAATAGCCAATATTAAGCTTAAATCATATTACCGACGTAAATGGACTGCCACAGGAAAGCTTTACTATCAGAATGAATTCAAGAGACTGCGTTCACTTTGTAAAACACAGATTTCGGTGGCTTATACCTCGTATATGGAGTCTATTGAGGCCGATATTACATCTAATCCCAGAAAGATATTTAATTACATCCGCGACAGACAGGGCACAACTAGGATTCCAGGTATTTTGTCATTTAATGGTGCTGTAGTAGATACACCTCAGGCAATTGTTGATAGTTTTGCTACTAAATTTTATTCTAACTATATCTCTGAGTCATCTTTGACTGATATTGAGTCTTTGACCAGTCGTATACCATTTTCTTTGCCACTTATAGTTGAAGAGGATGTAATTAAAATTATGGCTTCCTTTCCTGACAACGCTGTAGCTGGAGATGATTTGATACCGTCCTTTATTTTACGCAAACTTGGAACAGTTTTTGCCAAACCTTTAACTATGCTAATTAATTTGTCGATAAAAACATCTTCCTTCCCTCATTTATGGCAGCGAACCAGGATTTGCCCTGTGTTCAAGAAAGGTGCAAAATCTGAAATTAACAACTACAGACCTATATCCATTCTGTCCAATTTTGCCAAAGTGTATGAGAATATGATTTTTTCTTACCTATATGAAAACACTAGGTCATTTATATCGCCTAATCAACATGGCTTCGTACGTGGACGTTCAACAGTCACTAACCTCGTAACGGTCTGCCAATACATTTGTCAAGATTTAGATAAGCAAGGACAAGTTGACGTTGTGTATACCGATTTTAGTAGCGCCTTTGATACTGTTGACCACATGATTTTACTTCAGAAGCTTTCTGACTTTGGTTTAAGCTCCTCCTTTTTACGATTAATCCAGTCTTATTTAATCGGTAGATGTAATTATGTCCACTATAATGGCTATAAATCGTTCACCTTTTTTCCATCTTCTGGTGTGCCGCAGGGTTCAAGCTTAGGCCCTCTACTCTTTGTTTTATATATAAACGATCTTTTAGAAAACCTATCCTGTCCTGTACTTGCGTATGCAGACGATATAAAAGTTTATGGGTCTATAGCTAGTTGGGATGACGTTCTGTACTTACAGAACAATATTCAATACATTATCGACTGGTGTACTAGATACAGGTTGAAATTGAATATTGGCAAATGCTGTTTTGTTTCCTACACTCGCAAACGGAATCCAACTGCATCTATTTATATTGTTAATGGCCAGTTGTTGAAGAAGGTCGACACCTTCAATGACCTTGGGGTACTCTTCGATTCTAGGATGAGCTTTTCTCAACATATTACAAATCTTTCCTTGTCTGCATCAAGAACACTGGGCTTCGTTATACGTGCTTCGCGATTTTTTCAAAACGACCAACTACTAAAGACGTTATTTTTTACATTCGTTGTTAGTAAATTGGAATATGCGTCACAAGTCTGGTCACCACACTACATCTACCTTCAGCTTTCAATTGAGAAAGTACAACGTCGCTTTCTTAAATATCTATCCTTCAAAGCCGATGGAGTGTATCCGGAACGTGGGATTGACTATACATCGCTACTCCATAGACATGGTATGACATCTCTGGGACTTCGCCGTGAATGCCAAGGTGCCCGTTTCATATGGAAGTTGGTCCATGGAGTTATTGATAGCCCGTCTCTTCTTTCTTCCCTTAACTTTCGTATTCCCCGATTTACCTCACGTTCCTTCACTTCGTTTTCTCTTCCTCTCTCTAGATCTAACATCCTTACTGCTTCACCACTTGCTACTATGTGTCGTTCTGCTGACCTCCATTACAATGATATCTTCTTTGGTACCATTAATGAGATGTAAATTTATTTACTTTTTTGTATGTATGTATATATACATGTGTATTATTTTTGTCCTGTTATTGGAATTACTTCTGTTGGACAATAAATCATTATTATTATTATTATTATTATTATTATTATTATTATAACAAGTATAAGCATCACTTATCACATCTTACTAATGCTTCTTATTCTTTTAAATTTACCGTAATATGAATAATTTGCAGTAGATTTCCATTTTTTATGCCAATGAGTTTTCATTTTTATGTTATTTTTGATTTCTTTCGTAAACCAGGGCGGAAATGAAGATGGGCATAAATATAACATTATATACTTCTAAACAATTCCTTTTGAATCAATTGCTGAACTGTACTAATACTCTGTAAGGTACTCGTTTGATCTACATATGTATATCAAACTTTTGCAACTTTGAACATATGTATGTCCAATGTCAATCAATTTTCCGATTAGATTGATATTAATCAAAAGTTGAGTAGTACGCCTATGAAATTTTCAAGTTGCCAATATTTCAAACTGAAAATGTTGCATGACGTCACGTACAATTATTTACGTACACTCTTTATATGATACCACACTTTTACATAAGTTTACACATTATTACTCTATTACAAAGCTTATTATGTTGGTGTACTAGGAATATATAGATTTTTGCACACTCCCCTTTGGATTCGACACATGCAACAATTTTAGCGTCATCCACGAACATGAGGATGAGAACTCCTTTTTGGGGAAATTACCTCTGTATGGAAACCGTATGATAATGATACTTTCGTTATGGAAACGCGTCGTCTTTATGTTGAATGCTCGATGTTTCGTTGGTGAATTAGTGCTTCTACATCAAAACGTCTGATGAGGACCTTTGCAATTTTAGTTTCAAGAAATACATATTAGTAATCCTGTTTGTGAAGACTATCATCTATCAAAATAATTTTATTGGTTTGTTGGTGTAGTTCGAAATAAACTCGTTTTAACGAAACACTAAAATATCTTAATGTAAACCAAATTAGCTAACCATGAATAAATAATGTATGTATAGTTTCGTTCGATCAAACACGTGTGTACAACGAATCTATTTTCCATCATCAGAAGCATTCAGTGCGTAAAAGTCAATCGATTGCACAAAACAAATCGATTATACACCTTGTAGTTACGTATTTGTTCCTCTTCTCTTTGTTCGGGTATCTATTGGTGTTCAATTCCATACAGTTCGTTTCGAGTCACCAATTTTATTGCTACCTACCTACTAACTAGTATCGAAGTGTAGCGAAAAAATTAAACCCAGCATGTGGAAGATGGAAGGATAGGCAAGTGACCGTTTGAACGGTAACATAATTTCCTGTTTTAAATAATACGGATACGGACTTTATGATAATTGAGTTGTAATTTAAGTACCGTGCGCGCAGGGCACTATATAATTAAACATAATGCTTGTATATACATACATATTTGGCGAAGTATCTGAAGCGCCCGTTCTTAAACTGTATTATTATTGATATTTAAACGAGCGTTTATGCGCCATATATTTCGAAAAATACCAGAATTTACATACGGCTTAAGCGAATAGAAACTGTAAAGACTAAAGTAATAAGCATACATAAACGATAGCTTTACATGCTGTAAAGTACGCGTTGTCGCACCTAAGTAAAAAATGCCTTTGTAGCTGCATACGAAACTGAAACATGCATAAATACTTTAATAATCCAGAGTTTTGCTTTGGTACACTGGCATGCATCGTGCTACATATAGCTTAAGACCGTATTAAAATTATACATACTACGTTCTGCTAAACTCGTTCGTATAGTTATTTAAACAGTTCTAATGAAATAAGTTCATTGCTTGTTAGAAGAATGATAGTGGTACAAGATAAGCGTTTTTTTTTAATATCTGCCCATATACACATATTCAAATATGTGTATGTAAAATTAGTGTTTTGAAGTAAAAAATTTGGAATGTGTTTGTTGTTTCATTAATTGCAGAGCTATTAAATATAGTGAAAGGTCAAAAGTTTAAAAAGGTTCTACAGTGGCACCTAACAAAATTTCAGGACTACATTTCTTACATTCACATTTCATTGATTCTTTTAGCCTAGTTTATAATATATGCATAAAAGTAACGCATATTCGAAAAATATATATGCACCAGCATATGAAAATTACATCAGAAACGATTGTTTGAATACATAATAGTCATTATCATTAACCAGAACAGATTTATATGGCGGAGCCAAACAATTTCCAATTATTTACGATATCATTGCAAAAATATGTACCAACCCGAATTGACTCGATTTTTGAATTTCAATGAACTAACACATGTATGTATATCCAAAATTTAGAATGCTTATGAGTTTCTCAAATGTGACCTGGGTGTTACCATTCGATGTTGATCATACCACGCCTAAAAGTATAAGTGCATAAATTGTTCACACTCATAGAATGCCTATAATCTTCCTGAATTCAATTTTCTTTTTGTGATTCATTACTACTCTTAATGCTTACTGCATCACAGTCTCGTGATAATTAATTTTATTTCATCGCTCTTGTATTAGCACGCCATAACTTCACCACAAATTGAGTATTAAGTTCAATTCTCTTCACTGCTGATAATCGTGAAATGTCACGTTTTCGTAAATTGCCATCGCTAAACGTATGTGTCGGACAAATACGACACCAATAAAGCGTGAAGTCATAAAGATATAGGCGAAATTTTATCGCCGTTTACAACATAATAATCCGCAGAGGGCGTTACATGTATGGGTTCACGTTAAAACGGGCCTTATTTAGTAAATGACGTATTATTTCTGATTACTTGAACCGATAAAATGGTATCAATAACAATAATAATTAAATCGAGATTCCAGAATCGCTTGAGCTTGAGAAATACGACTCCCTAGTAATTAAATATCACAACAGTAATAGCTCTTTTACGATAACATAAATAACCGAAAATGCATTCTGTTATCGATGCTATGTAACTCTACTGTCGCAGCTTTCTTAGCCTGAGTTGACATTTACAAGATTTTAGGGCAGTTGTGAGAGCGTTAGTAACATTAACATCTAATCTCTTTTTTTGCTTTTTCTGAATTGATATTCAAGAAGCAAGTTCGAAAACAAATGTTATAGATTATATAACGATTTGATATTTGTAAATATAACATGTATAAACCAATTTTTCCGCAAAATAGAATAAATACCCTCTATCTATCTAAGGAAGCACTTAACCTGTGTAAGGAGGCAGAAACTGGCGTTTGCATTTTCTTTTTCAAATAGATTGACTTCAAGTAACTGCATATAAGCACTAAGCATGTTCTCTTTTTCTAACAGTTTGCAGTAATAAAATTTTTATTTTTATCGATTTCATTTCTTTTTGTTTTATCTAGGAAAGTATAGTGTTCTCGTGAAGTAGTGGAAACTGCACAGCAACCGGTAAAAAAGCAGGATGTATTGGCATTATTTAGGAAATGTAGTAATAAGCACTACTACACCAGTAGCAACATTACCAAGTGTACATATCCATGATTAATAGATCCTTGCCGTTGTAAGGACAAAAAATTAACTGGTCCCTGTTACTGCCTTTCTAATTTAAAGTTTATATTTTAAACTTAAGAAATGCATTAAATTTCAAAGCTAGTAAATTATGGGCAATCTTTATTGTAAACAACGCAATTGAAAATTTTACATTTTTCAAAATTTTGCAGAGCTATATAGAGGACGAATTAAAACTCAAGTCTTCGCTTTCGCAATTTTTATTTTTAACTCCATTAAACATTGCCTGTACATAAAGTGAAAAATTTTGGGAATATTTCTATCATCATAGGAAAATCATTTAGATTATTTATTTGAAACAAGATAGAAGCAGTTGAAAATGATCATCTTCGAGGAACGCCTTACGTTTCGAAGCATGTGACCATGAACACTGTGAAAGCGTGTTTTATCCTCTTCCTGATATCCTGTTGGAGGTATGTGCTGTGTGAAATTTGATCTATAAATACGGAAAAAATCTCTTCTTTAAATCTGGCGATGATCATGGCTTGGTTAACCCTCAATATACAATATACAACTTTTGTAACCTGCCAACTACCGGGCGGGCCTAAGAAACCCGTAGTTAGTTTCATAATTGTGTCTGTTTGTAGCATTTGTCACTGATTGAATCGAATAGAGAATTACTGGATAAGTATATTAACAATGAAACTTAAAATCTTTATTATTAAACAAAACCTTAAGTTATTCATAAGATATTAGATATTACATTGTTATAATAGTATGTATAGGAATCGATTTCTACTCATTGCTTGATTGAAAATTGCACGACCGTTTTTTTACTCCACGTTGAATACGCCGATGAGGATCAACACCCCAATAAACACTTTCAATTCTTCGATTGCAAAGTTTTGTCATTTATCTTTCAAAACTGTAGCCCCCTCTTTATTTGTCCACTTGCAAATGATATCTAATAATGGTTTACGAAAATATAAAAAGGACGACCCAATTGAATCGCACATTCCCAAAAAATGTGGGCGTCCAGGAGTTGACTTAATTATATTTTTAGCTGCTGCTCTTCCTCCAGGTAGTTGCCTTGGCTCCGAAGACCATTCTAAATTACTTTTAGATGTATAAATACATAATGACGAACTGCCTGTAACTGTTATTGCAGATGCAGAAGTTTTGTTGGCAAAGGACTCTCTGATGTTTCGGACATAATATTCTACATATTCTTCGACATAATCTGATTCGTTATCATCTGTGGATAGGATATTTTCATTAAGTAATTCCCCATTTCATGCCATTTTATCCACTCATATGAACATAGTAATAGAACAAAGATTTATTTTATTATACATTTTATGTTCTGAGCAGTCAACTCCTTAACATAAATTCAAAAAATCTTAGGTGGATATGAATTCTAAAAAGTGTACCAACATTGTTTGATATGATACCATACTCAGTAAGCCCTTAATGCGGTATCATTCCATTTAAAATTTTAATACTATATCGCCCCCTGTCGTCAATCTTTGAAACTAAATAGAAATTTTACTTCAAGAATGTAATATCTAACATTTCATATTAATGACCCAAAACTGGAACCTCTCTATTAAACCAATCAAAAGTTAGCTGGGAGGGACACTTTAGAACCGCACTGTATAGTAATTAATACGTAACAGCTTACTAAAGGATACAGTCTGACTCTTAAAGCTGGTAGGAACAAGATTGGTGTATTAGACTAGTCTGAACTTTAAATATTAACCCAACATATGAGAAACTGTTATAAAGCGCAAATCTTCATAGGTTTATGTAATTTATGAACGCTGTATAAAGATCGTGACATAATAGTCCAATATATTGATACCAAGAATATTAAATTTGAATTCTAAAAAATATGTTTTCTTTTTATATGGATATACTTACATTTGTTAATACTTTTTACCGCTATATGTGCTTCGAATCAACTTAATGATTGGATGCAAGTTACAGAAACAAACAATAGTTAGCAAAGCATTACTTAGATTATCTTTCCCGTGTATGTTCCCGGCTCGTCAGTCTATAATAGCAATACCTACCCTCGGTTTATTGAGCATCTCGCTTTGTTTGTTCAAAACAAAAAACATAACAGTATGTCTACGTATGTACATATATACAATGTTTAGCTTCGAATTAACCGATGTCATCTGCATATTTTGCCGATTCGTGTATGGTAAATAAAAATACATATGTTTGCATATTATGACAGCTGTCTCCGGCTTCCTCTCCGCGATCTCTTTAATGCTACAAATCAAATAAGCGACTTAATTGAAAAAATGTGTCCAATTTTAAAGATATGTGCTCACTGTATGCTTACCTTTGCGAGTAATGGTATCCGAATCTATTCAAGGTTATCTCAAAAACCAAACCTATTAGGTGTAAACTCAGCCTTATGTGAATCATTGTATTCGTGAAGATCATAAAAGCAACATTTATGTGATATGTACGCCGGGTACATGTTGTATTGTGAAGACGACGAAGCACTCTACCCGATAATAAAATATTTATTTTTCATTATAATGCGGTATGGCGATGTGTAATTGGATATCGCAATAAAATACTATGTTTACCTTTCAAACCAGTAATAAATTTTCAATGTGGGCATGCTTTTTTTAACGAATATCATATAGTACGTGTATGTGCATGGTAGTAGCGCAGCAGAGATGGTCCTTCTTACTGTATCTGTTGTGTATGCTTGCCTACAAATATTGACTGTCAGTGCTTCTGACTTCCACTGTGTGTTTGTGATTATGCTAATGATGCCATTTGACAAATTGACTTAAGGAATATTAAGTACGATTCTGTTTATATACGTTCCACCAGCTCCGTATTATTTTGCCGAAGACTCCTCGATCTCGTCGACGAATCCATTAAAATATCAGTTACTCGCTGTTTTATGTATACACAATAGATGCGCGCATGGAACCACAGAAAAGAAAACTTTCCAATTTGCATAAGAAGCTATTGATTTTTCTCACATAACGTCTCGATGGACCTTCTACTTCGTTTACGCAAATGTATTTCTACATTCATCGCTTTCAAGCATACACAAGCGTACAACATACCTCTTGAGATGTATGAATTTTCATTTTATCATCCAACTAAAGAATGTTTATGTAGTATTCCTTTTATTTGTATCACGTGCTGCAAACAGAAACCCACGCGCAGAACCGTACTGATACTTTTAACTGCCGTTAAGATGTTCTTGTGTTAACAAGATGGTGCTAGAAAGACTTCTGTTGTATGATTAAATGTATACATAGTAATAATTTGAAGAATATGTATATGTACACATCGCATAGTTGACCTTTAGATAAGTGTAATGAATTTTTTTTTTATTTGAGTTAAGGAAACTCTAGGTGTCATAATAAGGTAAATACACTAGCAGTATCCTGTTTAATTTTTTTCCGGGAAAAAATAACGACTCTTGCACAATACAATACAAGGTTAAAGTAGAAAAATAACACACAAAGATTAGGTTTTTTAGTGTATAGATTGAATGCAGATTGCAATATGGGAAAAACAAGAAATTGTTAGAAAGCAATAAGATGTTAGATTTTTGATTAGTTCTCTGTTGTCCACTTACAATATTACATCTTGTAAAACTATCTCTCAACCCTTTTAGTTTCTTGAATTAGGAACCTAAAACAGGAATTTTCAAGATATACGAACAGGTCGGCTCATTATTGTATCTTCTGTTATGACCGACAGAAGTCTTAAGTTGGATGATCTGTTGAAAGTTGTATATTGTTTCATTTAACACGGGCAATGATCAACACACAGGGTAATTGGTAATAACTCTTTTTCATTTTAAAATTACATTTAAAACAACATTCAATCTTTTTGTTCAGGTGTTCATAAATTAACAATTACAACTAACTAACAAAAACACTGAAACATAGAACGATAAACTAATCTAAGATCCAGCTTATTATTATCCCCATTCTTTGTCGATACATATCTTTCGTATAAGTTGTATTGTAAATGGATCAAATTATATCAAAATTTAGTCGCAGGTTTGTTTTTAAACGAGCTTATAATAAAGGATATAAAATCAATTCAAGATATATTTCCTATTTATGGTTTGACCGAAGAAAAAAGGTTAACATGGATAATGAATAGACTTTTGATTCATTTTTTGGTACAGCAATGTATAGCAAATATGGTGCAAATATTTGGCTCGAATTTTATAAATGTTTAGATACTTTGTTAGAGCAATGAGTTGGTGTTCACATCAATACTCTTCCCTTCCAAATATATATTTATTTAAATTGCGAATTTAACTGGGCTAAACCCAAGCATAATAAGGAAAAAGTTAGTGACCTCAGAGCTCTGGAATACACTCATAGCTGGAATTAAAATGGAAAATGATTTGGATTAACTCATGCAAACAGAAAATCATTAGCTTCAAGAACAATATTGCATTAGAGATAATTAATGCAAGCAAATTGCAAATTTCCTTTAAAGGAATTTACATTGAGACCTACATATATTGTGAGAAACTAGCATCCTCTAAATGTACGTTGTAACAACATTCGCACCACTGCATTGAGAAACCTCTGTAAAACAAATCTATGAACATTTTTATGGATTGTTTCATAACAATATTCATAACTTTATATTTATACAATACTCTCATTTCATAGAAAATTCTCAATTTAGAAAATAGGTTTCGTTCAGCTTCATGTCCCATATTACGTGCTTACTGAGCTGTTAAAGCGTTTCCGTTTATATCCTGGGCGAGCTTTTGATACAACTTTAAAGCTAGTTGCGCTAGATACACAAATACGAGCAAAAAAAACGTTATTAACATACGCCCACTTTATCCATATTCATGTTGTTTAATTATGCATACAATTGTGTACACACTAGTTAGGAAAATAGAGACAAATATTTTTATTATCCTCTTTTTCCGTGTTTCGTAAACAGTATTGAATGAGTCCTGTATAAAAAAGAGGAAGAGGAGAAAAAAAAATATAAAAGAGGAAATTGTTCAGCGTAAGGCAACGTGAATTCGAATTAATCTTTATAAAGATATCATGGGATGCTGTTACTTAGTTATTGTGAGATGGAGATGAAGGTAAGAGAAGAATCATCCACTTTATCTAATTTTTCGTTCGAGAGAAGTGCTCCGATGAAACAGGTGAGATAGAGACCTGGTAAAAAGAGGAAAAGATATATTAAAAACGTTCATGTGAATGGAGGATTCTTTCACTTTGTTCTCTTCTCTCCTATAACGTTATCTCGATGAGAACCTTTCCACTGTAAAGTGCTAACTCGTGTTTTGCTATCTGGTAGAAAAAACGGTCGGTAACATGTACTAGCTCTGCATGCCTGACCATAAGTATCCTAGATCTATTGTTGATGCTGGTAGGTAGGAACGCTCGTTGTCGGTGCTTCTCCTTCTTTTATCGTCGCTTCCACCAACGTTGTTAATTAATCTCTGTACGACTTTATTGTACTTTCCTAATCGATCGGGCGTTAAATGTTTCGCTTTAATTGGGTTTTATTTAGGAATTAGTCGTGTAGCGAGAACTCTAATTGTAATCTAAGAAAATTTCATTAAAATACGTTGTAGAATGGTGCTTTTCTGTGTAGAATTATCGATTATAAGACAATAGCGTTGTGGTGGGAACTGTAAACAAGGTCAACTAAAAATCTAGTTCACTATTTCCTAGTACCAGGTATTTTTCTAAATTGGATAATTATCATAATTAATTGGAGGTATTCTCAACTTTAATTCGTTGCAAAGAAATAACATTACATTTATGTTTAAATAAAAAAATAGTATTATATGTTTCACGGTTTTATTTTTTTAATATTTTGATATTCTTTGCTATGTGGCTACTTAAAGATGCTAAATTCGTGTACCATGATTACTTAATGACCTAACACTTCTAGCCCAATAGTGCTATTATTGACGATCGCTTTAGTAAGAATTTTTGGGCAAGTATCCCAGGCAATGTTGGAGTGATGCCTGTCACCAAAGACATCCCGTTATTTCCCAAAAAAGGTGTCAAATCGATTGATGGCATATGTGTCTCCTTTCGGTTTTGTCAAAATACAAAATAATACAAAATTCCAAAATGTGTACAGATCGTTTAGTAAACGTTTTACCCAATGCTGTCAATTATAATGAACAACAATTAACAGTTATTGTAGTAATTAAGGAAAAAAAGTAATAAAATACATAACAATTTCCATAGCATAGCAAGTTAGTATTTAGGAGAGATCGCATTTTAAAAATGAATTCCTGCATACTACCTAAATTATAAATTAATAAGAGTAAACATTTTCTCTGAAAAAATCTACATAAATTAATCTTAACCAAAATTTACGTCCAGATGGGCGGTGGTACTCTTTAAACAACAAATCCTTGTTAAGATTTCTAATGAAACCTACAGGAAATTCGAAGAAAGAGCAAACGCAAGCGCACACAATCTCGCGTTTTAGAAAAATATACGACAACGAAAACACAGTACTGAAAATATATTATGACAAATGCTTTTGTTGAATCAGAAAAATAAAATGAAGAGCGCGCTAGCGGAAACCTAGGAAGCTGGAGGGCAGGGACGTTGGTGGGAGTTCCTGCTGCTTTTTTCTTCCCCAGCCCTACTAAGATCCAGGCAGGGCGAATATGCAGAGCGACTCAGAAATGAATAGTAATTCCGTGCAAAATGAAAAGATGAATGCGAAATGAAAGTAATAAAAACTGTTTCCGAGAGATGCAATCTTCGCCGCACAAAAACGAAAGATTTGGGCTCTTTTTCCTCGTGAACAGTCCTTAGTTACGCTGACAAATGAATGCGCTCTTGGATGTAAAAAGACATAAAAAATTAAACGAGATACTTGTGCATGCATATATAAGTATACCATCTGCATATATTAGTCCAGAAGTTCGTAGGCTGTTGTTAGATAAAGATTGTTTCATATCGTTACTGCGAAATGAATATTCTTGGAACTGCATAGAAAGAGGCATTGTATATAAAATGAGGTTATTACTCTTTTCGAATTAGTTTGAGGAAGAAGCAGGTTACTTATTTATAGCTTGAAAATGAAGCGAAATCGCATGTACAGCTACATAGATCCCTATACTTTGTTGCAAAGTCACCGGCCATGCTGACTGTGCTCATTACAAGAACTACTGATGATAGTTGCCAACTAGTCAGAGCCAGGCACCCAATTAGTTTACTCACAAACTTGCTGCTTACACACAATTACTGTTACATATAGCCAGTATAATTTAAAGAAAAAGCAGATAGAGATAGAGTTCTGAAATTTCTAGATCAATTGTAATCCTGTAAGCCTAGATTTTAATATAATATATAGATACAACATAGGTTTAGGACATTTTGAATTTCAAATAAAGTGAACAACAAAGCAATTGCTTGAATTTGTTGAGAAATCGGTACCCATTAGCTTTCAAGGAATGCAACCATTTTCTGTCATCTATGCTGCAATAAGATATAGCACGTAGGTACCGCCTGTACACGATTTTCTTTCGATTTCTCTCACCTATGTATTTGTTTTTATTGTCGAACCACTATTTTTCATGTAGCTCGCTACTGAATTCTCAAATACACACATTTACGTATGCATTGATATGTAGATGATATGCAGCCATGACGATTCAAGATTTTGCATACTGCAACATAAATCGATTCCCTACCTGTGTCAACGATGTGACACAAAGTAAACGCGTGGGTACAGTCGTCTTTTGTGGTTTCCGTACTACTACCGGATATAGAAGAGGTAATACCAGTAAAGTTCTATTACATATGCAATGTGAGCTCGTGTATTAAAGCACGGTAAGCCGACAGACAAGACTACCGAAGGCAAATATACATAAAATGAGGGAGTTGATATTTCGTTTTGCATAAATTCCTACGCTACCTTCCTTTAGGGTATGTTATCATGCAGTAAAGCGCAGCTTACTGTATACATATTTTAGTATTTAGCTGTTTAAGTAGTATAATATGTATATTTTGAATGTTTTTCAAAGTTTGTTTACACAGGTTAATTTAAATGACGTTATCAAAACAAATAATTTCTACGTTTTCAATAATCAAGTATGATGCGCTCTCACATTTTCTTTCAAAATTGTCACAGTGTATAAAGCGACTTAAAACTTTGACATAAAAAGCAACTAAATATTTATAATTGAAAATATGATAAAAATTACAAAACGTGTGGCGATATAAACTTGAATAAGATTATCGAGAAAGAAGAAATGTGCTTTTTCATCCAGATTCAATCGTAATATATATTTGGATTTACATCAATTTGTCTCAAAGGGGATCAAAAGTTCTTCTTCCCTACTCACTTCTATTTCACCAACCTGTGAAGGCAATGGTGAGAAAAAACTTCTCGTTTTACTTTTTAGGTGAGTGTTACCAGAAATTCTATACATTCTATCTTTGATCCAGTTATATTGGCGAATTTCTGGAAATGTCTGTCTACGAACCTATCGAATCCAAAATGTCTCTGTTGAACAAAATAGCAATGAAGTTCCTTCCCGAATTCATATTCCTTTTTCAAGACATTTCCACATGAAATCCAGCAGCGACAATTGTAACAGCACATTCGTTGAAGAGACCTAGACTTATATTTCCGTTCAGTACGTTTACAGTTCATTTTCCAATATATTCCTACTATTCCTTACAATGCAGTGTAACCAAATAGAACCAGAAGCTTTTTCATGAATTAAAAGTTGTAGTTTTCTTTAACAGCCAACAAATACATGATTCCATAAACGACTTAAGAGTAATTGAAAGAGCTCTGTTATGTTTGTTCCAAGACCCTTCGATAATAGTGTGAAGTTTCTTGCTTTTTGCTACACGGTAGGCAATTTTCAAAGTTGAAAGAAGAGCCTTTGTGGGAAGTTTAACTTTTGCTATGAAATTTGTTTTTTCTTTCTTTTAATTTTAGAGAAAATTGTTTACTACACTACTGTGGTTCGACTCGACAAATATATCACCTGCATCTAGTTCCGAACTCTATTTACATCATTTAAAAAAATTTAAAATTACTTTTACTGAACTATCACTGGGCCATCGCTTCGAAATCGAGATGTCCCTGGCTTAGTTTGAAAACCGCTTCCATAAGTTATTTCACAGAATTCAACGAGGAATGGGACAGCGCAATATCTCAGAAACGAATGAATATTTTCAAATTCTGAAAAGTTTGTTATAAATGTTTGGAAGCGACACGTATAAAAATTGTTAAAACTAAACATATCACTGCTAGATGGCGCCACCTAACTTTTAAATGGAATACCCTACTACCCAAACTTAAATGAAAAATTAAAACATTAACGTCAAATTGAACATGTTGTACAAAACTTAAAAGCAAAATCTCTAAAAGTAAATTAAATTAAATGAAGTGCTCGAATGTGCCGCATTACATTCCACACACCTTTGATAACGGTTACGTTTCACAAAGCTTCTGGTGCTATGCTGGCACATTACGAAAACGTCAACCATTCATTGTCAAACTGAAACACACTTTCATATGTTTGCTTTCATAGGTGTCTGTTAATTGTTGATAGAATTGTTAACAGATAGATAGAATAATAAATAATTGACAAAATTTTAATTTATTGATGAAAGTGTTGCTTCCTAACATTTCTAACAAACTTTTCAGAATTGGAAAATAGTCATTTGTTTCCGAGACATCACACCGTCCCATTCCTCGCTGAACACACTGTATATGCATTTCTTTACACTCATATAACCATAAATTACATCACACCATAAAATTTTTGCTTCTCACAAATCATTGGTTCGAAATAGACTCTTGTACACGCACAGCACAATCAGTTTTAACACCCTTTTCTGGAAAATATGCCAAATTCAGTAGCACCACCGACAATGTTTGAAACAAAGGAAAATAGATAACCCCTACTTTTTCCACATTTTTTGGCGTCGATAAAATATATGTCTTACTTAAGAGCTTCTGGTAAAAATTTCATCGTGGCACAAGCACTAATAAGCCAGGAATAAATGATTAATTAAACCGTAGTCATCAAAAAATCAAAAATTTGTTTAACTATGAGGATCTCTACTTTTTTCAATTTTTTGGCATAGATATAATTTATGTCTTACTAAGAGCTTCCGGTAAAAATTTCATCTTGGCACAAGCACTAATAAGCTAGAAGTAAATGATTAACTAAGCCGTAGTCGTCAATTTTTTTTAACAAATAATTCTTATAACTGCCAGAGATCCCACACTTTACAATTTCTTTTTGCATAAATTTTACCCTTTGTGTGTGTGTGTGTGTAGTATATGAAGGATCGCAATGTTTGAGGATTAGATATATACTTAAGTTAGTAACTTTATTTAACATCCAACAAAGCACTGATTCGAAACGTATCTCAAACTTATTAATTCTTTATTGGATTTTGTATACGATGTGCCTCCTACATGATATTGTGAAGCGGATTAGAATTCGTTGCTGGATATCGTTGCCAACTTCACATCGGTTTGTCCAATTGATGATTAAAATGATTTTTAGTACCTATGTCTTATTGGCTACTCCATCAATGGAATTTGAAGCGTGTAAATGTTTTATAATCTAATTTAAACTAGCTCCAAATATGTAGTAGCTTCAAGAAACTTTTCTCCTCCTAACGGAAACTGCAGGGCGTAAGAACAATAGTTGAAATGTTTCCTCGGAAACTGCTTCCCACTTCATCCGTCGTAAATCATCCATAGACCACCTACCTAAAAGATAAAAAGTAATTAATCAACTCTCTCCCCTTCAATACGGACGTAACGAGTTCAAGAATATCAACATTAATTATTGCGCTCTGCAGCAGATGCGTGTGCATTATTGCTTGCACGTACGGCGTAACAATAAAACTTCATCAGCACTGTACATGTACTTACGTCGCGACGCGGTAGCTAGGTGAATGCAGTTAATTGTCGAAATGCCGAGAACGGAAGATACATTAATCACCGATACCATCTGATTACTTGCGGGAATGTCAGCGGTACGCCGATGAACACTATGGTCGTAAACTACTCCTTTCTCCAAGAAGAAGAGGGCATAGAAGAATATATTTGCTCTTCATAGATAACACTTCTACATACAAGGGGTGTTTATAAAGAGTTAGAGCTTATTGTCTAGCGACAAACCGCAAATCTTAGAACCGTCTATTTATTATTTTAAATATGCGAAAAATGTGCACTTACCTATAAACGTCGTTTGTCGCTTCTTTGAGGCCAACAAAACACTCCGGCTAGTGTCTGCGATGTATTATTTGGTTTCTGGTGTTAAGTCATACGAAACCCAATATTTTTAGATGTACTGCAATTGGTAAGGCTACGAGTAGAGTAAATCTGAGAAAAAGTTCTTTGTAATCATATTGAGTCGTTGCAGTCGTTTCCTGAATTTCTCCAAAGAGGCGCAACACGCGTTGCTCCGTTTCTATTGTAACACCTCACAAAAATTACTGGTTTAAATGGTCTAAGTCTGAATTGCAAGTTTTTTTTAAGCGTTCAGAAGTTATTTTGAAAAAAAACGAAATTTAGGACAAATTTCGAGGGTATATTACATTCCCTAAATATGTACCTTGGTAGCAATGGAGAGAGGCGTCTACAAATCCTTTCGAACTGGTAAATAGCGTCAACATGTAATTGATAGAATTCGAAGGCTCGGACAGTTAGAATAAGATTGTCCCTACAAAAGGAAAGATTACACGAAAAACACGAAATCTTGTTTCGGCAAATAGTGTCGTTTAACTTTAACGATTTATTTGGTTTGGTTTCTATAAAGATCACGATTTTAAAACAACCTAAATCACTTTAACAACGAATTGCTCATACTTACAAAGTTTATATCAGCCTGTAAAATGATACTATATGTTCTCATCCGCTCGAACCGCTTGTATAAGCTTTTAATGATGTACTATAGGTACATAAGACTAATTGTGCAATTTGTTAGTGTAACGATGTAATGATAACGCATTGTTCACGGGCTCTTCCTCGGAAAAAGAAAGGGTTCCGGTTGGGTTGCCGTTACTTGCACAATTCACACCGCTACGCCACGACTTCACCAAATTCCCTAAACGAATCGGAAAATGCATCACAAACGATTACTCACTGCCGAAGGATATAATAGCGAATTCATTCTACGCTTATATTCGTCGCGGTAGGAGGAATCAATGCAATCAACGTTGTATTTTATTGGGAGCTTTTCTTTCGTTAAGTGCGCTATTAGTAGTTTAATTAACTCCTCCTTACCACATGTAATTAAGCTGGGTATACAAGAAGACAGGCAAAATTTTATATTGTTAATTAATATTTATTATACCAGTACTTGCTGCTTTTTACGAATGCCAGCCCAAACTCGTATTAACAGGGCAGTTCAAGAGTAAATGGAATTCTTTTTATATTATTGATATCTAACAGAACTGCAATCTTTTACATTATTTTTAATGCTTCCTGTGTTTTTTTTTTTTTTTTTTTTTTTTAATGTGTGGTGGGTGCTTAGTTGCAGTGACTCCGTAAGCTGTATTACTTGTCTGGCTATCACTGCAACTCTTGCGGTGTAGTTTAGTGTGTGTAAGTTGTGTTTAAATGGCTTTGTGACAGCATCATATCGCCTTTTATGATGCCGCGCTGTTAATCACTTTGCTCCCAACAGCGAATGGCAAGTCGATCCGGGATTAAACTCTCTGAAAAAATGTCACCGTCCCTCCAGAGAATTGAACCCCGGCACCTATCGTCCTCTCACAACAATAGTCAGCCGCCTAACCACTGCGGCCATCGACCCGTTATAATGTATTATGATGATTAATGATTAATGATTATATTAAATCCTTTTAATGAAGAATGTCATATATTTCTGTACAATACTTTTATAGAATATTAAGAAATAGTTATTTACTACTTACTACTTTACTTTTAAGAATGCTCAGTTAAAATGAGTTGTCGTATTCGTCGAAAATACTGCGTTATTACTTAGAACTACAACCATCAGTGCATTGTTTATAAATGACGATAATAAAACATGTGTATGGAAAGCACATTCCATCTTAACACTATCAGTTGCTTTACATATACTGAAGAAAAGATTTAGCAAGATATATTTTCCGATCTGGGTTAGTAACGTTGACACTGTACATACACTGCTGGAAAAAAGTGACGGGCACACGCTTTATAGCCTAAATACGTAAAGATGCATGCATACTTTTAGCGGTTCGAATTTCTTTATAGCTATATTTTATACTAAGTGGCTCCGACATTCCGTCGGCATGGAAGCCGAAGCGAGTGAGAAACCGGCCGTTCTTACTGTAGTACAAACGACGTAGTCGAAATTTGTGCGTAATGGAAAACCGTTTGCGTTGCTTGAACGAGTTTGAGCAAGAACTGGTTGTAGGTATGGTAAAATAGCACGCTGTCTCGAACGGCCATTGTCGACAGCACAGCAGCCATGGCGCGAATGGAATGAACAAGAGCAGGACGGTTCTGCGTGATCACAGCACACGAAGACCGCGCACTTGTGTTTAGCGCTGTAGTGTCTCGTATGTCCTCCTCAAGGCAACTTGGAGCTGTTTTGGCCAGCAGGCTGGCTAGAGAGTGGACTGCGAGGGCAACGTGCGTTGCTTTGGATTCCACTGACTCGCGAGCACCACTGTATACGGCGCTAGTGAGTTGCGGCAAGACATTGGTGGGTTGCCAAGTGGAGACTCATTTTGTTTTCCAACGAATCCAGATATTTGCGAATTTTGGAGGCGAGGTGAAGGTTATCTCGAACAGTGCATCCAACCACGCCATAGTCACCGCCAGCAAGATATTACGATACGGGGTATGGTTACACATGGTGGCCATGCACGTCTGCTATGTGTACAGCAGACGATGACGGCTCGCCGATACGTAGATGAGGTTGTAGGGCCCCTTGTGCTTCCCTACCTTCGGCAGTGCCCACATCTGCTATGCATGTACGATAACGCCCGACCGCACGTCGCGCGTATTGTACATACCTTTCTGCAGATGATCGGGCGTTATTGATGTAACCCCTTCCAGCAGAGCTGCTCCGCATTACAGGTGAGGGTAAGTTATGCTACTTTAGTACTACGTCCATGCCGAATTTTATTGCGTTAGAATCACCTGTTCGGATTATACAGGATATGCTCGTCATGTTTTTTCAACAGTGTATTCCTAAGCTACAATAAAATGTTCCGGATAATTTCCAGACTATGCAATAATCCAATAATTGAATTAGCTACAGAACACCAATTGTAGAACCTCATATTCAACGTATATCACTCTATATCTGGACTCATTTAAACTATCACCAAACAATCACTTTAATTATTCTAACAATTTGCGTTATCACAAATATGTAAAATTCAAAGGCGGACTACTTCTCGTGTATTCATCTCGTTCAATTAATTCATCCACATTGCGAACGCATTCCAACGGCAGTTGGGAATTTGTACGAGATTAGATTATTTTAAATGAACACGATTCATCAACATTTTAGTCTGTGAAGTCGTGAAAATTTTTATACTAGTGCAGCGCGCACTGGCAAATATTGTATACGCTCGCGTATATAGGATCAATACCGAACATTTACGGGCTATAAAGCAAAATAATTCACTCGTCGTCTACCTATTAAATATAAAACTTGACCAGTATTTTACTGCTTGCTAAATGAGTTCTAGATCATATCCGCACACGTTTACGGTGGAATTGTGCTTAGGTTATGACAATTTCCGCGTTGTATTGTAAAATTGAAAATCACCGTAATTTATGTACTGCTATTATTACAGCTTAAACGCCATTTTTATTGAAATACGCCTCTATATGTTGTTTTATACTTTTTGCGGTAGTAACTGAAGATTTATGTTTGGAATGGTTATAACTTTTTAAGTTTTCATAAAGATGCAAAACATTCCGCGATTTTATTGGTGCATTTCATGCATGTAGTGTATGCTTTAATTGTTTAGGTTTGAGATACATTAATATTCATATAAATGTATATGGATGCTTTTATATTTTTATATGATAGATTTTTCACGGATCCCAATTTATATATGCATATTTTTGCATAATGCACCAGTAGTTTGGTTAGCAAAATATTTATGTTAGTGAATTTCATATAACTGCAAGTGTAATATGTGGGATATCGCTCATATATGTTCCACAGTACTCCAACACTAAAGGAAATGATAGAGCAAATGGACTTGAAGTCAATATGTATTTCGTTAGACCGAATACTTTCTTTGACTTTCTAAAAAGACAACTCAGGAAAAATGCCAAACAATAGAAAGCAAAGAAGAAAGCGCCTTGTCTGAGATAAACTCAAACAAACTGAACAAACTGCATCTGGATCTGTGAAAGTTCAAGTTTACGGATACTTATAAATGTTGTAACTGGTGATCGTATCTAATATACCATCCCGAAAAGATTGGCAAAGCGAATCAGGACATATGTAGATTTTAGAACTAGGCAGGCTAAGGTTTCAGCATCTACGCCCGGTGACTCTAGTACCATAGGAGGAAACACGGCACCTAACAGATAGGATTGCAAGCTTATTATATTACCAAACTGTCACAATATTGCATCATTATTCCCAATAAATCTTTATCCAAGAAAAATTAACTTCCATAATTATCTATTCCGATAAAATATGTAGTAAAGTAGCTAATAAAACTAGAAGCGTAGACAAGAATATGCCGCAGCCAGGACTGCCGGAGTCTGACATCACTAATGCCAGACTCAAATCCAACGTAAATATAAAATTACAAATCAGCTAATTTGCTGTTTCGATAGCTATGGGATCGTTCATAAGCAATTTAAGCCCCAAGATTAAGTAATAACACATTGTCAATTAGTTCTTACAACTCTTCAAGAGGTGATTGATGTGACACCATACATACCTAAAAAACACGCGGGTGCTTGGTAAGGGCGAACATTCCTGTGACATCAAACTCTCATTATTCGCCAGACTATAGCCGACTACTATTAAGAGTAGAAAGCCCATCTCTAACGCTTTGTGGCATTCTACAGCAACTACTTTAAAGGAAACAAGCTATAATCATACCTACGTACATTAAGTACAGAAACCATAAAAATCTGCTTACCTCATTTCAACGCCGTGTACATCCTTAATCCTATCCATATCACCACCATATTTAATAATGTCAAGATGGATCTACTCATACATTCGCTTGAATAGAATAGCAATGGAACTATTCGAACACGGATTTTGTTGTTATAGTAAGCAGATGTGTTATTAATATAAGGTTATTAGCCAGTCTTGACTTGTCTAAAATCCTACTTTTTTTTCAACATTTTTTGAAGTGGGTTAAAAAGTCAATAAGTATCAAGTTACCGCAAATTATCTCTGATTCCTGAAAAAAATACCTGAAGTGTTATATTTATATAGGAGCTAAAGAAGACTATACGGTTTTTTAAGAGATTGAGAGGTTTATGTACGCAGGAGTCTAGAATTTTGAATAAATAAAATTCAAACTGGAACCGCATGATCATTGTTATCTCGCCAAATCCCTAAATTGGAGCCTATATGATATACATACCTACTCGTATAATGCCTCTAACCAAATCCCCGTTTCCTATCGTAGATCTTAATATACATATGCCGTAGCTTTAATACAGCTCATCAGCGATAAATTTGTTAAGCGCACTTTATATTCAATGGTAAAAAATGTCACTCTGTTTAAAAGAAAACATAAAATACATTTTAAAGAGAATATTAATTATTTATTGTTCAATTGAATACACTGCACGATATTAGAACATGAAATTATATGGATATTAAAAATATAATTTCGCCCAAAGTAATTCGTAATAATAATTTATTTTTCTTTACGATGATCCCTCTCTTATCTTATTTCTTATTCTTATTTTCCCACTTTTAACTACCAGTACTTCAGCCCTTATATTAAAATACAACACCATTGTAGTAATGTATAGAGGGTGTCGAGATAAATTATTAACGAATTGTGAAAAAAATCGGAAACAAAAGGTACCGGGTACAAAATTTAGGGGGATGGAATAATGTAATAACCAGATGTTTCCAACATAAATTTTGTTCACCCGCCACTACCATCCGTTTTTACAAAGGACAGTTACCCTTTTGGGGACAAGCACAATGCGTGTCATACAGCCGCTAATCATTTATTACAGATAAACCTATTGTTTCTGGGGATATCAGTACGGAAAGGCTCACTTGCAGATCCAAACCTGCAGTAAAGTACTGATAATACCTTTACCAACTAGACGGTGTATTTCATTATAGTGTTCCTCCTTTCCTGGTAGTAACATGCATAGACGGGACCCTTATCGAATTTATGTTGAAATAAATTCCGTTCCTTCCAAAACTGTCGTGCCAGCTTAATTCTAGTGTATATTGAATATTTTATAATTCATCTTTAACGAAATGAAAATCAATAAGAGAATGTAATATATTTTTTTAAACTCTACGCTGCACAACGCTTTGCTGTTCGATGGTTTTACTTTCTTCTACTACACATGTAATATGTAATAAACTAATATCTCTTGATTACAGGTCAATCAATATTGTATTAAATTCCACTACTGTAAATATTTGAGCACGTTACCGTACACCTCTATGTTAGATTCAAGTTACAGTATTGGATGGAATGTGAATTTAAATCCATACTATAGCATTCATTCAATATAATTAACGTTAATATATAGGATTTAAAATAGAAAGAGAAAGATTACATTGGAATTCAATATCTATAAAGCGATAAATCGCGCTATTGTTTGAGAATGCTTTTATAAGTTTTCATTGAATCACTTTTATGGTTTTATTAAAGTTTGTTCGGTATGCAAACAATCTGAAAATAGAATATGGCATTCTGAAGTATGTACATACACATTATATAATATTACGACTATTCGACTGGTTAACGAATTAATTTGATTTTAGCCATACCAATCAATATTGTAGTCTGACTTCGAAAAATGCGTGAGGTTTTACTTTCAGCAGAGAAATTTTGCGGAAATGAAATGAATATCTAAACTGACATATGATTCGCTTATTATTTATTATTATTACTAGCCATAAGATCGTAGGTGGTCCTCATACTGCGGCTACAAGTTTTTTTCCCATTGAGATAAGATCAAAAATGCTACAAATGCTCTTTCAGATGGTAGTGCTCGAGTCAACACTACTAGGTGAACCCCCAGAAGCCTAAATCAGTTTCACTGTTTTTTTCATCGTCAACTTTTACAATACCCTAACACACTCAAGAGTCCTGACGTCATCTCCTGGATTCATAGCCCAGCAAAAGCCGATTTACTGTCTATCATTATGAAAATTGGAGGGGTATCACCGTAACAGCAGTGTATCACTACAGTTATACTCAGACAGGCCCGCCTTTACACCCCACTGAATAATTTTTGGGCGCACTATATTAGTGTGAAAGGCCACCACAAGGATCGCATACGAACAGATGATATGAAAGACGTTCAAAAGAGATTTACCATCACCTCATCACCTTCCACCATATCTCGACAAATCATGTATCTTTTTGGAGACAGTCCCTCAAAATTGCCAGTTGTCATTGCTACATCATCAACCCTGTAACGTGCTTCATCAAGGTTCTCAAAGGTAGAATACACAGGAGAAGGGGTAGTAACCTCCGTCCTCACCATCCTTTTTGGTTAGTCCACGTTAAATAGAAATTTAGGTCAGAAAAAAATATAATTGAGAAACTGTTGAGGAGAAAAGAAGCTATTCTGAACAATTTTGCTAAGGTATTTGAAATCTTGCTTTATGACAGGATTTACTCTCGACTTAAAACCATTATATCGCCAAACCAACATGGCTTTTTGCAAGGCAGATCCACTGTCTCAAATCTAACAGTATTTACTCAATTTTTAACTGAAGCATTGGACAACAGAGGACAAGTGGATGCAGTGTATACAGATTTCTCCAAAGCTTTCGATAGGGTTGATCATGCCATTCTACCTTCGAAGTTGAGGGCCTTAGGCGTTGTCGAACCTATGATTAACTTTTTTATTTCTTACTTGCGTGACCGCCCGAAATACGTACGTTACAATAGATTTTCGTCTAAGTCATATATTGCGACATCTGGTGTCCCACAGGGCTCCAACTTAGGTCCACTTCTTTTTACTATATTTATTAATGATCTACCGGAATGTGTTACATCTCCTAAACTGCTGTTTGCGGATGACCTCAAAATCTTTCGTCGAGTTAATACTATCACTGATTGCTTGATTCTTCAAGCTGATCTCGAGAGTATTCAGAAGTGGTGTATTAGTAATAATTTACCTCTGAACTCTGATAAATGCAAGATTATTAGCTTTACTAAGAAACTACAGCCGCTGATATTTTCCTACAAATTGCATAATATAGACGTTCTGCGTGTAGAGACTGTTAGGGATCTTGGAGTTTTGTATGACACCACTTTGAGTTTCTCAGAACACATCAACGACGTTACAAAGAAAGCTCGGCAGGCTATGGGGTTCATTATTCGCAACTGTAAATCTTTTACAAACATTAAAACCCTGACCACCTTATATTTTACGCTTGTTAGATCACGTTTAGAGTATGGATCTCTTGTTTGGTCACCTTACCATCAAAACCACAAGCGCCAAATTGAGCTTATTCAACGTAGATTCGTAAAGTATCTCTGGTTTAAGATGGACTCTGTATATCCCGCTAGAGGTCATGATAATACTAGTCTCCTTTCCCGTGTTAATATTCCAACGCTTTCTTTTCGTCGGATACGTGTTGCTCTGATTTTTCTGTATAAACTTATTCATAACTTGATAGATTGTTCTATTCTGTTGTCACAATTGAAGTTTCTAGTACCTCAGTATTATACTAGACCGTCTGCTCTTTTCTATTTACCATTTCCTCGATCACTTGTCTTAGTTAAGTCGCTATTTATGCTATGTGCAGTCATTACAATAATATATCCAATCATATTGATATTCATTTCAATTCCTTAATTCAATATAAGAATGTTATTGATGTACAACTTAGTAAGTATGCATTGTAATTTGAATTCTTAAGCGGAATCTGTTTATGCACCTAAATATAGTGTTCTTTTTGTCCTGTAATTGGAATTTTTATTCTGTTGGGCAATAAACTATTATTATTATTATTATTATTATTATTATTATTATTATTATTATTATTATTAAAAGAAAAACTGGAAGGACCATCAGCTGAGACGAAAATATAAAATAAAAATTTTAAAAGCTATTGAAGTTCGGTGGTTGTCGTTTTAGAACAATATCATTAAATTAAGCAAAAATTCAATTACATAATTTCATTTGAAACCTTACCACCCCCTTTAGGTACAGATTTCTGCAGAATTGTTTAGTACTTATGATAGTTCTGAGTTGTCCTAGCTTTTACTTAATCAACTTATTTTTGGTAAAATTTTGCCTAACAGTGGATACTAATGGAAATCAACAAAGTATCATACTAGCATAGAAGAAATAATTATCACACAGAATTTTGCATCTCTCGAAGCATTTTTTCCAATTCATTATTTTCAAGCATCGTAGAGGATTACGTCAGATGTTACAATAATCAATAACGGTGCGTACGTGCTACGAAATTTATAGAATTGAAAACAAACGGCGTTGGAAGTTGTAATAGTGTTAACCTTCTGTTTGAGTGTGTGATTAAAAGTGATTAAAAACAGAAAAGAGTTTAGTTTCTGCTTAATTTCATCGTTTTGTATTCACCTTTTTTGTGTGTCATTGACTTTGTTTCATCAGTGAATTGCGCTTAGTCGAGGAATCGATACTAGCGAGACGCGCCACAACACTCCAGCCAGAATTCGATAGCCGCAACTCTAGTCTACCACTACCACAGAATGACCGCTCTAGCATTGCGATCAACAACCCTAATTCCAATTATTTTAAATATGCTACTTATCTTTAGCGTATCAATTTTTATATTATTAAATGATATCTAAACATTCAAATGACCATTCGTCGTAATGATACCACCAACCGAAAAATTGTGCACTAAGGATCCAATCACAACCATTAGGACATTGTCGACAAGCACGAAGAAAGATACAAACAAAACTTGAAAATATTGATTTAGGATCGTTAGCAGTTAGCATGAAATGGTAATCTTAATCTATATTTTCTTTATAAAAATTATAGAATAATTCTTAAATGTGTTTCTTTCTTCGTATATCATTATCGATTACAATTTAAATTTCTGCGTTATTATGGCATACAAAAAATTATTCACATCTGATTTAATAAAATGGCAAGACGTACAGTCCCCATTTAGGTTTTCACTTGAATTCCGCTGATTCTCATAAGCCACTTGTCACAAAGTCGTCCGTACTTTTCGTAGGAGGGTCCCAACGATTCCAAAAAAAAATTCTATTAAAACGTGGCAACGTTCTGCCATTAAATATGGACGAAATGCACATACTATTAAATTTTATCACACTCGTACATGACGAGAAATGACATCCATACGGCACAAGGGGTAACCCTCCACTATTACCGTGCTCGTACGCGACCCCGGATATACCGGATCTCCCTTGTACGCACTAAAGCCGCTTCACCCTCGCATTTCTAACACCAACTCCAACTTCGCTGCAACATAAGCACGACCAGGTATCGACCGGATCTTTCTCTTATCCGACCCCACGTTCTCCGGCTCCGATCTTTTCTTTCGCCGACGCCATGCAACCGAACCTATAACAAACTGGAAGGGACGTTATCAATTTATAGGGGGAGAATTTTATGCGACTCATTGGTTTCTATGTCTTCAATAAGTCGAAGGGCAAAAGGATGATGGTGTGATAAGGTAAAAGGTCGCTGGTGTGATATCGAACGCAATACATAAACACATGTAATATCGATGACCGAATAAAACCCGTGATGACATGGAAAAACTTTAATTATTTCACATACACAACATTAACAACGTGTTCCTTGTAAAGAACTAGAAAAACGGTTCCCTTAACTACTAGTTAGCTTATTGGTTAATAGAATACCAGTATTACCAACTGTTACAAAATACATTACAATACCCTCCTCTACAAGTTGAGGCGTACTACTGGTTTTATGTTTCTTTTTGGTCTTTCGTTCACATTTGACCTTATAGTATTCTGTATCGATGTAGGATTCTGGTCTTTAGTATTATCATTGGCTGAATAAAGTTCCTGAGGTTCTTGTGAACTGTTAACTAAATTACTTTTCTCTTTTTCTTGACTAACCTTTTCAGAAATGTCTTTATCTTCCAACATAATACCTCCACTACAGGACTTATTACAAATTATATTATTACTAGGATTTTCAATCATACAATTTTGCTTAGTATTATCTAACATAATGTTTTCATACTCAATTGCTCTATTAAAACTTACTTCTTTCCTTTCATCTATCTTATCACTACTCTTATCTACTATGATCTGATTTAAATGTCTTTTCCAAATTAAATCTTCCGCTACTAACTTACATAAATAAACTCTATCACCTAAAACCTCATCTATTACACACGGTGCCCATTCCTTTTTGTTTGGGTTTCTGTAATCCCTACAAAATACCTTATCCCCTTCTTTAAATATTTCATCCCTTCCATTCCTATTTGCTATATTTCCTGATTTATTTACATCTTTTAACAAATCTAACCTAGTCCTTATCTTATTCTTAAAAATTAAACTAGATGGTGTTACCCCAGTAGTTACATGTATAGAATTTCTATAATGAAATAAATATCTATTCATTAATGAACCAAAACTTACATCTTTATTTTTGTTGTCTTTTAAACATTTATACATAGCCGATTTAAAATTTTTCACTGCATTTTCCGCTAACCCATTCGTCGCGGGATGATATGGTGAAGATGTCAAAAATTTTATACCATTTGTATTTAAAAAAGTAATAAATTCACTTGACTCAAACTGACGACCGTTATCGGTCTCTACGATTTTTGGAAGACCAAATCGTGCAAAACATTCCCTAAATTTTTCTACCGTTTCTTTTGCATTCATTCGTTCCATGATAAATGCTTCCGGCCACTTGGAATATGAATCTATTATTATTAAAATATTTTTCCCATTTATAGGACCTAAAAAATCTGCATGAACCCTCTCGTAAGGGTATGTACCTGAGTTTCCTGTCATTACCCTTGATTTCTTCGGATTCGGTTTGGACTGTGAACAAGTTTGGCAGTTACTTACCAAATGTTCAATTTCGTTATCCAAATTAGGCCACCAGAAATAAGCTCGTGCATTACTTTTCATTTTAACAATACCTTCGTGCGTACTGTGTAATTCTTGTAATAATTGCAAACGATATTTCATTGGAATTACTATGCGATATCCCCACATAATAACACCTCTATCTACACTCAGTTCATGTTTACGCGTAAAATATTTCTGTAACTCCTGATTATCACTACTATCTGGAAAACCATATTGTATGTAATTGTAAATTTTTCCTAAAATTGGATCTCTTCTGGTTTCTGAACGCACTTTATATAAATCAACAGGAGTGATATCTTCTAAAAAATGAATGTAATCATTTTCTGTCGATTCTGATTGCTCTTTACTATCGATAGGTAACCTAGATAAAGCATCCGCTGGTATATTTTCTTTTCCCTTTATATACTTAAGATGGTAATTGAAACCAGATAAAAATAGTGACCATCGCTGTAGACGACCCGCAACCATGGTTGGTAAACTTCGATTCTCCCCAAATAATGCTAATAAGGGTTTATGATCACTTAGTAATTCAAATTTACGACCTATTAAATATTGATACAGTTTTTGACATGACCAATATATACTAAGCGCTTCTTTATGTATCATTGAATAATTGCGTTCTGCTTTTGTTAGAACTCTCGAAATAAAACAAATCGGACGATTCGAACCGTCTGGAAATACATGCGATAGCAAGGCTCCTATTCCGTCCTTACTGGCGTCGCATGATAGTCGTAACGGCAGTGACGGGTCAAAATGTACTAAAACGCTGTTGGACGCTAATTCTGTTTTAATGTCTTCAAAAGCTTTTTCACATGCGTTTGACCAATTAAATTTAACCTTTTTTTGAATTAAATCATACAGAGGTTTAAGTTTGGACGAAAGATTTGAAATGTACTTGGAATAGTAATTTACCATTCCCGCAAAAATTCTAATTTCGTTTACATTTCGCGGACGCGGCATTTTTAAAATTGCTTCTACTTTTCTGTTATCTTTCTCTAACCCCGTTTTACTAACCTTATGTCCTAAATAATTGATACTTTCTTTAAAGAAATCACATTTATCCAAATTTAAACGAAAACCTACTTTCTCTAATCTGTCAAAAACTTCTGCTAAATTTTCTAAATGTTCCTGCTTTGTTTTCCCTGTTACTACAATATCATCTAATAAATTAGCAGTACCGTTTACCCCCTGTAAAGTTTTTTCAATAATTCTTTGAAAAATAGAACATGCAGGCTTTGTTCCAAACGGTAAGCGGTTGACTTTATAAATACCGTAGGGTGTGCTCCATGCTAATAATTCTCGCGTTTCCTCGTCAAGTACTAACTGATTATATGCGTTTGATAGATCAAGCTTACTAAAAGTTTGTCCACCTTGTAGTGCTGAAAAATTTCTTCTATTCGCGGCAATGGATGATTTGACTCTTTTAAATACTTATTAACAGTAATTTTATAGTTTGCGCATAATCTAATATCCTTTCCATTAGGTTTCATAACTGGCACCAATGGCGTTCCCCATTGTGAGTTATCTACTTTTTTAATTACACCTTTTTCTTCCAATTTATTTAATTCTTCTTTAATTTTATCTTTAAAAGCAAATGGTAATGGACGCGGCTTATGAAATATTGGCATAACTTTACTGTCTATATCTAAATGAATTTTCTCTACACTGTAAGTACCCAACTCATCTTTAAATATTGATTTATATTTCTCTAACAATTCTGTTAAACTTAAATTGCTAGTTATTTTATTTACAGAAACAGCTACTTTGTTACACCGACCTATATCGACTTTCGAACCGAACTGATTTAAAATATCTCTACCGAGCAATACTTTTACCACATCTTTAACAATTAAAACGTCGACAACTTTACAATCCTCCTTGATTTTCATGTTAACAGTAATTTTCCCAACCGGCTTAATAAGTTGCCCATTATAAGTTTTTAATCTAATTGTAGTTGGCTCTAATTTAATGTTTTTAAAATATTTATTATAGAGATGGAACGGCATACACGACATACCTGCTCCTGTGTCTACTTCCATTTCTATAGGTATTTCATTTATCTTTGCTTTAACTAAAATTGGTGAAATATAATTATTACTATCTATATGCACGTTAAACATTTCTACATAATCTTCCTGTTCAATACTGTTTGTAGCTACTTTAAATTTACACACCTTTGCAATATGGCCTTTCTTTTTACATTTATTACAATTATAATCCTTGAATTTACATAATTTAAAATCGTGTTTACCCTCACCACAATGATAACACTTGACACTTCCTCCTGTCTCTGTCGTTTTCCCTTTCTTATTTTCTTCAAAAGTTCCCTTCTTCAATTGAATGTTTGTTGATTTTCTTGCTGACGATTTTACCTCTTGCAATCGATTGATCTCCCTATGATGCATTTCTTCTAAAATAACCTCTTTGTTCTGCGCAATTTCCAATAAATCTTCTATTGATTTGTCAATTCGTTCCTCACATAAACGATCTAGAATTTTTCCTGAGCGCATTCCAACAACAAATTTGTCTTTAACACGTTCACTTAAATAGTTACCAAATTCACATTCTGCTGCTAGTGTTTTTATTTTAACATACCATTCCCGCACTGTTTCATTTGTTTGTTTTAATGAATCGAATAAAATTCGTTTACGGTAAATAGCTATTTTAGGCTTAAATTGCTGATTTAATAATTTGGTTAATTCTGCGTATGTTTTACTTGCTGGTTTCTCTGGGTCACAAACGTTTTTTAATATCTTATAAATAGCTTCACTCACTGATGTTAAAAGTACAGGCACTTTCCTATCTTCATCCACTTTATTAGCAAGGAAATATTGTTCCAAGCGTTCACTAAACACTTCCCAATCATCCTTTATATTGAAACAACCAATATTTGAAATAGTTCCAGTATTTACGACTGTAACACTTGTCTGGGAATCGTGTGGCATGTTTTTAACTAATGAAATTCGCAATTATCGAAACTTTTTTCGAAAATATTGCTTTTCTTTTAAATTTAATTTACTCGTCGCCAATTTTGTAATATCGATGACCGAATAAAACCCGTGATGACATGGAAAAACTTTAATTATTTCACATACACAACATTAACAACGTGTTCCTTGTAAAGAACTAGAAAAACGGTTCCCTTAACTACTAGTTAGCTTATTGGTTAATAGAATACCAGTATTACCAACTGTTACAAAATACATTACAACACACAATGTACTATAATGGTGTAATATATTACCATGTTGCTGACTTTTTGCTACAAGTCTTAGATAAGTCACTACTTACGGTAAGCAAGGATTTAATGTTTACAAAATACGAAATATTTCTGGCTTATCTAGGATGTAGCAGATGATTAGCTATCAATTAATGTAACTTCGTCTATCGACAAGTCACTACTCTTTGTTGCTACAGTACAACGACTGATGTGTATTGATTGAACAAACAACTGACAAGCCCCGCAAATACACTCCATTGATGTTGTCCAGCGGAAATAACACTTTCTTTGCTTCGTAATCCACCCTCTTGTAAATAGTTGTGACAATCGGTGCGATCTTTAATGTACTGTGTTTGTCAGGTCAAACCTATTAGACGAGGGTAACTTTGGCGAACTTTCTGTACGTATACACTAGCATTCATAGTAATTCGGTCATTTGATTAAATTTGAAGATTAATGAATTTGAATGGAGATATTAAATGTATACATACTTGAATGATACAAGCTCACAAAGTCGAAAAAGGAGATCACAATGCTCATGCACATTTTAATTAAATTACAGAACTAAATCACAAAAGAAATAAATGATGTAAACCGTAAAAATCGTCATCTCTAATGTAAATCATGTATTTTACTAATAATTACTAGTAATAATGTTTACATAAAAGTAAAACTAACATAAAAATCGTCTAAATGAAGAGATAAACGACGAAATCAATTTATTTATTCTCTCACGATTTTGGTTTTGTAACATGCTTTATTTAGTTCTGTAATCTACTATTATTAAATAAAAATATTTGCAATAAATCTCAGCAGATACTTTTCTTTTTTCGTATAATTTGACATATCCTATCTCCAGTCATAAAAGCCTTTTACGACTAATGTAGCTCCGTAAAACACAAATAGTTTAGCAATAAAATTTTGAGATTCAAGAGTACTATCTGCGAGCTTAAGCGGATGCCTGAAATAGTAAAAATGAATCTGGATCCATAATTTGATAACAAAAATATTAAGTACTATTAGACAGCGAGATAGTTTCAGAGCTAAGAACAGCTGACCATAAGGTACTTTTAGTAGGCCGTTCGAATCTTGTCTGGGTTACTTCTGGCAACATTTTGCTAGATAGGTATTTAAATTAAGTTACCATTCGCTGTTGGAGAATACTTGTGCAACATTATTTACGGCGAGGTAATGTTACAGCAAAGCTATGGAAACACATTTATACACACAATTTACACAGCAAGAGCTAATCGTAACGAGCAATACGGGATATAAAGCTGCTGCAGATATACCTACTTAAAATTGAACTGCACATGATAGAAAATCATTAGAATCAAATGCAACTTTAAGAATTATGTATTTATTGTGGTTTTTTCAAAAATTTTTACCCCAATTTAATAATAAATTTTTCTATTAAATTTGAGCGAACTTTATAGAAACGCATCAATTTTTCAGCTTGTTATACATTTTATTTAAAATTAATCAGGTAGGATACTTATAGATTTATCTTAGATATCATCTACATTATCTACAGAGAAACTTATCATTATCAATTACTCTCACTCCACTTTTTGTCAATATTTTTTTCTCGTTGATTTGTTGTTTTATTGAAATAAATGTCTGTAAATAAGTCTCAGAAAATAAAAAATTATGTATTTTCAAAGTATGTATAATAATTAACATAAGATAATTTAATCAAAACATTAAAATGCGCTCTCTAAACCTATAGAACAAATCTTTTACAAACATAGACAAACATGGACAACTTTAAGGTTTAAATGTCAAATGTGGAAAACTGACATTTACATAAATGTCAAACATGAATAAGTTTATATTTAATTTCACACTGCTCCACCGTAGCAAATTAAATGTTATTTATTGCATATGTTTGTGATTTTATGCAAGTTAAAATAGCTAAATAGAAATCTAGAAATTTTACGATATTTAAAGTCAATTGACGAACTGCTTGAGATATAATTTCAGATAAAAATAAAATACTATAAAAAACCTGTTCGTTTGAATAGACAATCTAGATTTCTCAAAAGTTAACAGGAATTAAACATTTTATAAAGGATTGAGATCGCCGGTAAATGAAACAGAAATTATTTTTTTTTAAGACTTGTGGTTTTCGAGATTTTTTGAGTTGAAAGATGCCCGAGGAAGCCACGTGACCAAAACGCTGCGTGACGTAGAAACTCATTAAACGTTACCGGTCTAATTTGTAGGTTATATCGTTGATTAAAGGAATACATAAAGATGCGCTACCTATGACAGTTAACAGAAATTTATCCCATCAAATGGAGATTTGCATTTGGCATTATATAGGATCTGAAATTTCTGTCAACTGTCATAGGTAGCGCACCTTTATGTATTCCTTCAATCAACGGTTATATTCAACATTTTAATCCCTTTACTCTATCCTGTTGGGGGATGCTCAGGCATGAATTATTATTATTATTATCTTGACGAAGTAGGTGGATTAAAATGGGGGACAGTGAAAATATCTATTCCTTATTCAACGGAATTTTATATAAGGTTGTGGAAGATAAAAACGTGCATAAGTTAGTTAAAAAAAATGGTAAGTTTCAGTTTTTCTTACAGTTTTTGGTATTTACACATACAGATAACTGACAGTTCGACTGAAACTGAGATTGAACGGAAAACTGATCTGACCGTCTAAAGGTACCTACACTAATTTTAATACCATACTACTTGTATAGGTTAGGTACTTGTACTTACATCAAAATGATCAGTACAGTAATATCCTGTAGTCTTCTCTGACGAAGGTACATCTCTCCTCATGACAGTGAACCATTTTTTCGTATCCCTGGGGATTGTGATGAACTTTTTATCAGGGGTTTTCACGGTGGAACTTTTACACATTGGCACTGCACAATACTTGTATGATACAGACATTTTAGTCAAAACAAGATAAAAATTGTCTTCAAAAGTTCAAAATTAAAATTTAAAAAGTAAAAAGAAATCGTCCAAATACAATAGATTTCGATAACATAAACTGAGATCTATGACTGACATAATACACAACACCATACGTCACAGTTTTTAGTTCACGTAAACGCCGCGTTTTGGGAGAGCGCTGTAATCGTGCTTCTTTCTTCCCCGATTTCTAGGTGAAAAAATATATTTTTTCGCCTGGGAATAAAAGGAATGGCTATTTCTCATGATTATCTTTAAATTTAAAGAATAATTACAAAGTACATAGGTTGTCTATTGCTAACTTTGGTAAGCAATATAATATATGGCCAAAAATAGCAAGTGTAGCGAAACAGCAAATAGATCAGTTTGAGCGGATAAATCCTGGATCAGCTATTATTGCTCAACACTTGAGGCGTGAGCAAATACATATAGCTTGGTACTTCTGACATACAGCAACTTGCAAACGAACGAGTCTTTAAAGCACCTGTCATCAGTTAACTTTCTAACGAACAGACGGAAATTGACAACAGTGATATTGAGCACTTCTAGCAACGCAAACGAACAAGCCTTATGCGATTCAAAATGATTGTCAAAGCCGTTCCTATAGAACAGCTGGGTCTCTTAATTAGTACTCTAGCTCTAATAACGCTAATCCCATAATAAAACTCCTAAAAAATAAAAATACACTTGCAAACATGTTGGAACGGAGTCATAACAAACCAGACCGACAGACTTTGAATTTGTGTCTATAAAAACAATAATACAACTGAACTGAAACAAAAATATATAACTGTGCTCAAAGTGAGCTATTTAAAAACGATGATTAAAAACGTAAATCAAACAATCTATTCTAGCTGAAATTTTGTAACAAAACAAAGTCGAGAATTCTTCCAAGAATGAAGTCAACCTCTCTATTAAAACACGAAGAGTACCAGTACAATGCCGGAAAATAAAGGATATTACCACGAACTCAAATATACAGTGTGTCCCAAAATGTCCGCAACAGCCCTGTAAGTCCTGTGTTATAGTCGTAATAAAAAAGTGTTTCAAATAAAAGTTGTTCCAATTTACATGATCTACTTTGTGAGCTGAAGATATTTCGAAAATTTTATACAGCGTGGTCATTATGTCGTTACTTCTTTTCATCTCTTATGGCAGCCATCTTGAATTCGCTTCCAATCGAAAAATGTTATAAGAAAAAGTTGTTCAGAATAACGAAATACCGCCGTATGCAAAATTTCAACTCGATCGTCAAATATTTATTTTTCCCATGTATTATCTATCGCGGTGGCCCAAAATGTCCGCAACAGCCTTGTAAATGCTGTATTATAGCCGTCATAAAAAAGTGTTTCAAATAAAAGTTGTTCCAATTTACAAGATCTACTTTGTGAGCTGAAGAGATTTCGAAAATTTTATACAGCCTGGTCATTATGTCGTTACTTCTTTTCATCTCTTATGGTAGCTATCTTGAATTCGCTTCCAATCGAAAAATGTTATAAGAAAAAGTTGTTGAGAATTACGAAATACCGCCGCATGCAAAATTTCAACTCGATCGTCAAATATTTATTTTTCCCGTGTATTATCTATCGCGGTGGCCCAAAATGTCCGCAACAGCCTTGTAAATCCTGTATTATAGCCGTCATAAAAAAGTGTTTCAAATAAAAGTTGTTCCAATTTACAAGATCTACTTTGTGAGCTGAAGATATTTCGAAAATTTTATACAGCGTGGTCATTATGTCGTTACTTCTTTTCATCTCTTATGGCAGCCATCTTGAATTCGCTTCCAATCGAAAAATGTTATAAGAAAAAGTTGTTCAGAATAACGAAATACCGCCGTATGCAAAATTTCAACTCGATCGTCAAATATTTATTTTTCCCATGTATTATCTATCGCGGTGGCCCAAAATGTCCGCAACAGCCTTGTAAATGCTGTATTATAGCCGTCATAAAAAAGTGTTTCAAATAAAAGTTGTTCCAATTTACAAGATCTACTTTGTGAGCTGAAGAGATTTCGAAAATTTTATACAGCCTGGTCATTATGTCGTTACTTCTTTTCATCTCTTATGGTAGCTATCTTGAATTCGCTTCCAATCGAAAAATGTTATAAGAAAAAGTTGTTCAGAATTACGAAATACCGCCGTATGCAAAATTTTAGTTCGATATTTACTGAGTGGATTATGGCCTAAAAATCAAGTAGCAAAATCGAATCTAAAACAGGGGTGATGAGCTTGAGTCATAAGTGAGCCAGAAATAAATACGTGACTTTAATTTCACAACAATGGCACCAAGAAAACCAAAAAAATTGCCGGAATACGGAAAGACAATTTAATTTGCGGTATCCTGGCAAGAATACACATTATTCAACGATAGCTCGTATTGTACAAAATTTTAAGGAAGCTGGAAGTGTAGAAAATAAGTTTAAGAAGAACCACAGGCGTTGGCCAGTTACGGAAAATGCAGAGTTGGAAGTCATCTTACGGATTACCGAAAATTCGCGCATTTCCATCCGCCAGATTGAGCAAGAAACCGAAGTATCTCGTTCTAATATTCAGCGATTACTCAAGGAAAATGGTCAGAAGCCGTATAAACCTAAATTTATCTGCCGGTTGCAATAACATGACCATGAAAGTCGATTCAATTTTTGTGCGTGAATGCAAGGAGAAATGGAAGCCAATGCTAATTTTTACCGGAATTTATTCTCCGATGAAGCGACTTTCTACACGAATGGTACGGTTTCATCGCAGAATTGTCGGTACTGGGCAAATTATAATCCACATTTCACAGTCAACAGTAGGGACCAGTATTATGAAAAAGTTAATGTATGGTGCGGAATTCTGGACACGCGATTAGTTGGACCATTTTTTTTACAAAATTGCATGGATGCTGCTCAGTACCTTCAGTTCTTGCAAAATGTACTGGAACCGATTGTAGATGACTTCCCGCTTCACATTCGTTGTAACATGCACTTCCAGCATGATGGGGCACCTTGCCACGCTTCGGCTGGCATTCAAGAATGGTTGGAAGTGAATTTCGGAGCCCATAAAATATTCACTCGGACATCCCAAGTTTGGTGGCCGCCCAGATATCCAGATTTGAGACCGCTGGATGTTTTCCTTTGGGGCTATCTGAAAAACCAGGTCTATAGCCATCGGCCGTTCCGTGACCGCAACCATTAGAAATATGTCATCCTGGAGTGCGCAAACGGAATAGGAGCCAATGTACTCTACAGTGCTATGGACGAATTCAATCATCAAACAGTGGCATGTATCGCAAATGAAGGAGGTTTCGTGGAGTGATTGCTTTTTTGTCATATTCTTGCTTTGTTTACTTTCATTTTAAGTGTTAGTCTGCAATGTATTATTATTTATTATTTTTCGTATACGGTTGTTTTTTTATATTATCACACTTTTTTTTTTTAATTTTCATAATTACTGTCTTATATTTCCCGTGATTTTTCTTTAGAAAATAAAACGTTTAGTATTTACTACGTAAATAAACACTTTTTTATTCTCATAACTACTTCAACTAAAATCATTGAAATTGAAACAAAATAACAGATTACCTTAAGAGGCCACCGCGATAGATAATAATAATACATAGAAAAAATAAATATTTCACGATGGAGTTGAAATTTTGCATCCGGCGGTATTTCCTAATTCTGAACAATAACATTTATATAACATTTTTCGATTGGAAGCGAATTCAAGATGGCTGCCATAAGAGATAAAAAGAAGTAATGACATAATGACCAGGCTGTATAAAATTTTCGAAATCTCTTCAGCTCACAAAGTAGATCATGTACATTGGAACAACTTTTATTTGAAACACTTTTTTATGACGGCTATAATACAGGATTTACAAGGCTGTTGCGGACATTTTGGGCCACCGCGATAGATAATACATGGGAAAAATAAATATTTGACGATCGAGTTGAAATTTTGTATGCGGTGGTATTTCGTAATTCTGAACAACTTTCTCTTATAACATTTTTCGATTGGAAGCGAATTCAAGATGGCTGCCATAAGAGATGAAAAGAAGCAACGACATAATGACCAGGCTGTATAAAATTTTCAAAATCTCCTCAGGTCACAAAGTAGATCATGTAAATTGGAACAACTTTTATTTGAAACACTTTTTTATGACGGCTATAATACAGCATTTACAAGGCTGTTGCGGACATTTTGGGCCACCGCGATAGATAATACATGGGAAAAATAAATATTTGACGATCGAGTTGAAATTTTGTATGCGGCGGTATTTCGTAATTCTGAACAACTTTTTCTTATAACATTTTTCGATTGGAAGCGAATTCAAGATAGCTACCATAAGAGATGAAAAGAAGTAACGACATAATGACCAGGCTGTATAAAATTTTCGAAATCTCTTCAGCTCACAAAGTAGATCTTGTAAATTGGAACAACTTTTATTTGAAATACTTTTTTATGACGGCTATAATACAGGATTTACAAGGCTGTTGCGGACATTTTGGGCCACCGCGATAGATAATACATGGGAAAAATAAATATTTGACGATCGAGTTGAAATTTTGTATGCGGCGGTATTTCGTAATTCTGAACAACTTTTTCTTATAACATTTTTCGATTGGAAGCGAATTCAAGATAGCTACCATAAGAGATAAAAAGAAGTAACGACATAATGACCAGGCTGTATAAAATTTTCGAAATCTCTTCAGCTCACAAAGTAGATCTTGTAAATTGGAACAACTTTTATTTGAAATACTTTTTTATGACGGCTATAATACAGGATTTACAAGGCTGTTGCGGACATTTTGGGCCACCGCGATAGATAATACATGGGAAAAATAAATATTTGACGATCGAGTTGAAATTTTGCATGCGGTGGTATTTCGTAATTCTGAACAACTTTCTCTTATAACATTTTTCGATTGGAAGCGAATTCAAGATGGCTGCCATAAGAGATGAAAAGAAGCAACGACATAATGACCAGGCTGTATAAAATTTTCAAAATCTCCTCAGGTCACAAAGTAGATCATGTAAATTGGAACACCTTTTATTTGAAACACTTTTTTATGACGGCTACAATACAGGATTTACAAGGCTGTTGCGGACATTTTGGGCCACCGCGATAGATAATACATGGGAAAAATAAATATTTGACGATCGAGTTGAAATTTTGTATGCGG
The DNA here is from genome assembly GCA_023690525.1 of Holotrichia oblita. Lineage (NCBI taxonomy): Eukaryota > Metazoa > Arthropoda > Insecta > Coleoptera > Scarabaeidae > Holotrichia > Holotrichia oblita. The sequence goes on from CM043015.1 coordinate 70,944,866, forward strand.
CGGTATTTCGTAATTCTGAACAACTTTTTCTTATAACATTTTTCGATTGGAAGCGAATTCAAGATAGCTACCATAAGAGATGAAAAGAAGTAACGACATAATGACCAGGCTGTATATAATTTTCGAAATCTCTTCAGCTCACAAAGTAGATCTTGTAAATTGGAACAACTTTTATTTGAAACACTTTTTTATGACGGCTATAATACAGGATTTACAAGGCTGTTGCGGACATTTTGGGCCACCACGATAGATAATACATGGGAAAAATAAATATTTGACGATCGAGTTGAAATTTTGCATACGGCGGTATTTCGTTATTCTGAACAACTTTTTCTTATAACATTTTTCGATTGGAAGCGAATTCAAGATGGCTGCCATAAGAGATGAAAAGAAGCAACGACATAATGACCAGGCTGTATAAAATTTTCAAAATCTCCTCAGGTCACAAAGTAGATCATGTAAATTGGAACAACTTTTATTTGAAACACTTTTTTATTACGACTATAACACAGGACTTACAGGGCTGTTGCGGACATTTTGGGACACACTGTATATATTTACAATTTATACACAAAAATATACAACTCCGCAGAAAAACAAGTAGACGTTTATAACCGCCAGACAAGCTAAAATGCAAAACGAAATATAAACATCTAAATTAAACGACAATTCTAGGTAACCGTACTCCATTTAAAAGTTTATTTCAAGATATTTCAAATTCATAAGGTAATACCAAATTAAAATACCAAGATATCGTATATAGTGTTAGTATATTTAGTGACCAATTTTTGATTCTCGATGACATTTCGGAAGGCTAACACGAGAATAGAATTTTGATATAATATTTTGACGGGTTTCTATCAATGGAAACGAAAATTATTGCTATTTGACATTTGATTAATTTCTACCACTTCTTACTGTCTTAAACAAATTCTCTTTCGTAGTCAGTAAAAACTAACGCCAACGTTTCCTGCATATAAACGTCAGTAGTACTATTTTCAACTACGACTTAAAAAAAACTGGACATATTAAAATATGCAGATTCGGACACAAAGACCAAATCGTGAAATAATATGAAGAACTAGTTTCACGTATTAGTTATAATTTAACTGTGGATACACGGCACATAGGGTATTAATTTTGCGTTATGATTAGCTTTCCGACAAGCCGCATCTCAGATTTCTCTGCTTGAAGTATCATTTCATATTTTTAATAACGTATTAAAAAATAATATTTCATCTAACGAGATGCCAGAAGCGAGCAGGCCAACATAGCTCATTACTGATGGTATTCCACTGGAAAATTAAAAGGCACATGTATATATAAAATTAATATTTATGACGACAAGCGGTATAATAATTTTAATGTATTCTATTAATAAGTTAATAAACGAACGTCAAAATAATTTATTATAGACATACTTTTGTCGGCCCTTTTTTTCCAAACGGATACGGTATTTTTATAACCAAACATTCGTGCCGAGGCAACCGCGAAAAACTAACTAACTTTAATTAAACTTTTTCTACATACCAACGTTCACTTCGTGCCGTGACGTCCCTTTACCAACTCATCTGCGGTTTGAGGTTCATCAACGTTCGTTTTTAAGACCGAATTCGTCTTCATTTATATGTTAATAAATAATAAATCTGAAAGGTGAGCGTGTCTGAAAGTGGTTTTAAAAAGAATCAAAATTCCATATTTTATAGGTTTTGGAGATCATTAAAGTTTGGATCCAAATAAGGTAGAAAAATGTGACGAAGCCATTTTCTTGATACAAAACGTGGTTTCACATATCTTTTTAACGAAATATCTTATTTATAAGTAATATTTTTTGTTGTAAATAGTATATTCTCTACGGAGGACTAAACAAATCCTCTTTTGGAGGTTTTTTTAAGAAAACATTTTGTCAATAATCAATAAATTAATTGAATGAATTTTAAGGAGGTGTAAATCTATGTTAGCCATGTTGCCATCAAATATTAACTTCAATATGCTTTTTAAGGTAAGCCGTTTCTTTCACAATAGTAAAATGTTCTGCCTCAAACATCTTCCCTCGATAAAGTACTTTTAAACCTGATTTCCAGATTTGTAAACTGATGTGATTGCAAAGACAGCCTTTCTTTAACGTCAACGAGTCTATGTTTTTGCTTACGTATTTACGTACTCTCGTTTTCTTTTAGAAAACTCCAAAGGTAGAGACCGCATTGAAAATAAGCAATACACTTTTTATACACGTTATTGCAGAAGACGGTTATCGCAGGAAATCTAAAATAAGCATTCAACAAACAGTCTTCTCGCTTCTACCTTTGTCTACTTTCTTGTCGTGGCACCGGTAGAGGTTTTTCAGTTCGCCAAGTAAAATCCAATATCCTGAACGAGATTCCCATCTCAGACAAGTTCGCTTACTCATGACACGGGTATGGGTCGTCTGAAAATCGCTTCTATACACTCATCTTCTTCTTTCTTATAGGCATCGTAGCCTCTAACCGAACACGAATGACTACGATGGCTACGAATTTATTGAAAATTTCAATACTAGAGCGACGGAAGGTGCCGATCGTGTGTGAGCAACGTTGGGCCATAAACATATTTTGTCTAAATTTTTTCGTACGTATACGGTTCGCGATAACTGTTGGATAAGGCGAAATTGAAAAAAGATATCGGATTTTTAGAGAAATTGTTTCAGCCTCGCCTGGGGAGAAAAGGAACTCATCGTAAAAAGAGACACTTTATTGGCCCTTCTACGTAAGTTTATGATGTGGATAGAGAATTGGTAACTTACAAATATGGCCACAAATTTTGGAAATGGACCGCTTAAATATATTATACTAAGGGTAATGTGTTGAAAGAAAGAGTTTACGGCAGAAGAACCGGTTAAATTGGATAAAAAGTGTTTCATGTCGTATCTTTTCATTGTTAAAATTTGTTGAAATTTCTAACCATTTTAATAAAACACTAAATGAAATAGATTTGAAAATTAAGAAATATTATTACGGGTACTTCACGCGTTTGTAGTTGTTCCTGATGCTTATTAGCGTTACTTAGAAGCTATAAAGTAAACCAGAGGTGAATGTATTCATTTATTATGTAATTATTTTAAATTAAAGTGCACAATTTTGTTTAAATGACAAACGGTCCAGCACAATATGGATCTGCGTTGCCGAACCTATGAGATTATACATGAAGGATATAATATAATTAGTAACAATCAGAACAAATATATAAACAGGTAGCCACAAAATAAGATGTTGACATAAAATGGCTTGAAAAGCTGAATTAGATTATGCAGTTAATTTATCTTCAAAATTGGGAAACAGACTCTAACAATTTAGAAACTAATCATGGACGACATTGTTTCTTGGGCTTACATCTGGTGGCTAAAGATTAATTTAGCAAAATGACTATCGCGGAAACTAGATATTAAATATTTTGATCATCTTAGATACGAGACTGAGCTTCATCTTCTGGGTTCATTGCTATCTTGGAAAGCTTGTCTAAAGCTCAACCTCTTCATGTCTAATTCAACCAATTCTGACTAACCCAAGTCAAGCATACTAATATCGGATATTAATTGAATATTAACAATATTCTAAGCGCTTCTGTCTCAGAAAAACGATGGATCTTGAGGAACTGGATTCTCATAGACCTTGACATAATTTTAGGTTAAAATCAAGTGACATTTACTTAAATGTCCGCAGGCCCGTGAATTGACATTCTTTGCTTGAACGGCCGTTGTTGCTTATATTTCTCAGAATATCGGAAAGAATCATTTTAGTACTTTTTTTAATTACGATGAATAGCGTTATTTGAAAAAAGGAACCTAACATGTGATAGGTTTGCCAAAATGCAACTTTATAATTTTTTTTGTTTATGTGTGGTGGGTGCTTAGTTGCAGTGACTCCGTAAGCTGTATCGCTTGTCTCTCACTGCAACTCTCGCGGAGTAGGTTGGTGTGTGTAAATTGTGTTCAAATGGCTTTGTGACAGCATCATATCGCCTTTTATGATGCCGCGCTGTTAATCACTTTGCTCCCAACAGCGAATGGCAAGTCGATCCGGGATTAAACTCTCAGAAAAAATGTCACCGTTCCTCCAGAGAACCCAACCCCGGCACCTATCGTCCTCTCACAACGACAGTCAGCCGCCTAACCACTGCGGCCATCGACCCGTTAATTACTAAAATGTCTTTACTTCAGTCCAAGATGTCACAAACTAGATTACTACCCCTATTTCACTTTTCATCAATTTCCAAGTTCCTTAAGGTGACTCCACTAGGTTTTTTTTTCTTGACAATATACAGATGTTCTATGTTAAAGTTCTATCCTACGTATGTTTTCTTTTGAATTGTGTCTTTTCTTGTAACTTAACTCATAATAAAGACTTGAAGTTCTTTTTTTCAGAATTTTATAATCCATATTTTATTGGCTCTTTCGCTATAGTTGTTGTTCTAGTATTGCCCCGTCAAAAGTTTCCCAAGATTTTACTAATCTCGTAATTGGTAATTTGCGTAGGGTAGACCGGGGACAGTTGAAACATTTCTGCTTCTTGATTTTTTTTCTCTGCGACTATTGCAAATTTCTAAATTTTAAAGTGAGTTGTTGAGAGCATATCTAATTAGGTTCCTATTCATATAAATTCATTGCCCTATGACGATATATAAATAAGATATTTACAAAAATTTGGACCAGGCCAAACTGTTTCAATCGTCCCCTTGCCGGGGACGAATGAAACACATACCAGGGACAATTGAAACAACATTTAGATTAATGAAATAATATATTCATTCTAATACTTTCTGCTACAACTTTAACAGGTTTTTGGACTGTCGTAACCCCCGTCTCATCAATGTTGTAGATGTCTTTAGGTTCAAATTTGTACATGTCTATTACATTAGCCAAGTTGTCATAAAAAAGGTTTACATTTGTGACATTGAAACTAGTTGCTCTGGAAAGACTTGTGGCTTGAGCGCAACGGATTGAAAGTTCGGGATTGCGCTTCATAAAGGCAGAGAACCAATCCTCTCCCGCCATGGAATTTTGTTTCCATGTATCAGCCATCTTCAGCGAATATTTCTCAGCCAATTGGAAGGCCAATTTGCGAATTTCTTTCGGTGGTAATCCGTAGAATATGTGGGCTGCTTTGATTATATATCCAACAATGCTTTTTTCCTGGTTTACGTCAAATACTCGTCTCACACAATGATAGCCCATAGTCGGAGGAATAACTGATCGTTGCTCAATTGATTTCTTTTTTTTCTTCATAAATCTACTCAAAGACACGTAATGTAGTCCGAATTTTGCTGCCGCAGACCTTATGGAAACCTTATTTTCGATAACCTCTTTATAGGCTTCTTCATACGTCGAAACGGGTTTCAAACATCTTTCCGTTTTTCTCACTCTTACTTGAGGCATCCTAAAGCAAAATACATATATATAGAAATATACAGGGTATCCGCGCGATGCGAATTTTAATTTTAACTACGTGTAGTATATCTCAAATAAAATCGATAATTTATATATCAAAAATTTCATAGATTATAAATAAAGGACTTATAGTTTTCTTAAGGTTTAACTTGAAAAACCGTCGCGCCACTGATTTAAAGGGCGATTGTGTTTGTTATATTTTTAATAACAAATAATTAACAGACATGAAAACGTGAAATATTTCGAAATCAGTGGCGCGACGGTTTTTCAAGTTAATCCTTAATAAAATTATGTCGTTTATTTCTAATCTATGAAATTTTTGTTATGTAAATTATCGATTTTATTTCAGATGTACTACACGTAGTTAAAATTTATGTTCGCGAAGCGCAGCTACCCTGTATGTATGTATATAAGCAGAATATATAGCAGGTATATCAGTAAGCTTCATAAAACAATTCACAATGGGGACAATTGAAACATGTTTCAACCGTCCCCATGTAATTTGTTTCAATTGTCCCCACTACACCTATTTAAGTAAATACTTAAATATTTTCTTAATCTCGAACGACAATAATAATCTAAACTATATCGACGAAAGGGGATAAACCAAATGCAAATAAAAATTGTCAAAGTTGGGTAAAAACTTACGCTCTTATTTCTTGTATCACACTTTTTCCACAGACGAAAAACTTTATACTGATGGCGGCAAAACACATTAGACAATGTAGACATTTACATTTTCAACTGCCGTCAGTGGCCGATAGATGTCTACAGGAAGCATCTAAAGACGGTTCGTTTGGTACACACGCGCGCGATTTAAACCGCAAAATCTAGGAAAAATTAAGTATGTTTCTATTGTCCCCTGTTTCAATTGTCCCCGGTCTACCCTACAGGTTTTGAAGTAATGTGTGATTAAAGATTTTTTCTGTGCACACTCTGGCTTTCTATGTATTTTGTCAAGCACTTCCTTCAAATCAATTAACTATTTCTTTTTCGAAATATTATACCCATTAAAACAAATCAAATAATAAATAATCGCAAATTAGATCTGTGTTTCAAAAATAAGTTACTTCACTTAAAAACGACATTCAAAAACCATTTCGTTTGAAGTACGTTACAATTCGTACAAGTGTTCATGTAGACATCCTTTATAAAGCGCACTAAATCCGGTCGAGCGTTTTTCCGACAACAAAAGACTACATCTCCGGTAACATACCAGCAAGTGAATCCATCATGGTACAAAAAATTCACCAGCATTTTCCCCACGGGATTTCCCTTAGCACGTGACTGTCACGTGCAGTACGATTTAAGTCCCACGGGATTTGCAAGTTCCGATATCTGTCTGGCAGCCGCGTAATGAGTCCCACTGCATCCATCTTATCCTGCATTAGTGTTGTGTAACCGCACGCCACTATCTATTACTATGACAAATGCGTTGCTCAGTCAACGTCCACATAGTACCTACCTACTGCTTGTGGAGCGTTGCAGTGTACTAGGTTGACGGGTGGGTGGATGTATTTTGGGGTCTTTAAAGCCATCGATTGACGCCACAATTTATCACGGAATTTATATAAACGCTTCGTGACATGCTGGCAACTGATCCGTGAAAAAAATATTAGGAAATACCGATGCTAGTACACGGAAAAAATAATCTTGATGCTTGTAAGTATTGCGCGTGTTGTTATGACAATTTTTCAATCGCGTGACGTGTAATCGATATCATATTATCGAAGAATACATCATCAATTACCAACGAAGGTCCAATATCTGAAGTATTTTCGTTTCAGAGCCGCATGATCTATGTATTATATTGAATTCTTATTGTGTGTAACAGAAAATGAATTCCGGAAATTTATTTTTGATTCTAATCTGTCAACTTTGGCTTTTAAAGTTATTGTTATACAAGGGTATGACAAACAGTGATATTCCATTCTGTAGTACGTTTTACTTTTTCTTTTCATATTTCTTATTCTTCCAATACGCTAGAAAGAATAAAATCTTTCGAGTGAAGGAAACTACACATTCTAAAAGAATGGTTACTCGTTTTAGCGGTGCTAGAACATCACATTTCGTGGGAAAATACTCTATTTCGTTCTAGTTTTTTTCGTACAGTTTGTATTACGTGCAAATTAAGAGAAAATCATATTAAATACAGGATACTGTATGCGTATTTAGCTATTATATTCATCTTGCCAAGCACTAACTAAATCAAATTTGAAAATTCGTTCATAATTAATCCAGCTTTTACAGAACGAAAATCGTATCCACAACTATAAAAATATTTGCGGCCATCTGGCATTATTTTGGTATGGTGTTCTACAACGATTACCACAAAAGTCAAGAAAAAAATTCAGAAGTTTACGCTAAATTAGCTTCTGTATATATTTTGTATTGTTACAGTTTATCATAATAGAACCTTAATCAACACATTGTTGCGATTATCTCTTCTCCTTAGTATATTCCTTACACGAACCAGGGCAACCAATTTCTGCTGTCTTGTATGTTCTTGCCCATCTGTGCTCCAAGCTAAATGTGCTTGTTATCTTCAAGTCGCCACTGGCCACCTACCAACTGCTTCGTTGCACTGCATGTCATGATGTCCTTGGATTCATACTAAAACTATGGCATCTTGTTCTATTTATTTCCACAGCAAACTTTCTTACTTCGACCTCTATCAAATGTGAGTTTGCTGCATATACGTTCCTAATCCAATTCCTGCCCTTATTCAGTGAATGTGAGTGTGTTACGATTGTAAGATTTGTCATCTGATGCTTGCTTTCTCTCCGTATTTAGCGTTCATAGAATTACATTTAAAAAATATGCACAGTTGAGATGATACTCCCGCTTTACTGGTAGTTAAATTCTGAGAATAGAGGTACGCCATACCCGAATAGCCCGAATCGCTGCCAATTACTGTCTCTGTATCTCCATGCTTTTGAATGAATTGAGTTGTAACAGCCAAGAGTGTCAGAAGTATCCATAGTTCTAAGAGTTGTTGCCCATATAAAGACCTTAATCAAAGACGTAATAACCCATTTGTTCGAGTTTAAATAAAAGCGTAGAAAAATAAGCTCCACTCCTATAGATCTCTTCTAACCCAAAGGCAGAAATGTTTAATGACGAGTTGTTGGCCGTACGTTGCGTTCTACAGCTAATAGAAATTATTCATTCTATAGTACCGAGATATATCTATAAGTCCAGAATTTATTGTAAATGTAGCATATTTAATATGCGAGCTCACCGGAGCTTGATAAATTTCCACGAAACACCTGGGATCGACTTCCCAACCTTCCCAGAAACTTCAAAATATTTCTTCTTTGATTGGCTATTAAACTATTCATGCCTTTTATCACTTTATTGCTTCATACAGGATACTTTATATTATAATGTCTTTACACAAACTAGGGAAAACTATTTCAGAAAATACAGATGTAGCTTGGCGCATATACGAGATAACGGTGGAGAGAACCCTTTTAAGGCATAATCATTACAGTTAGCTTAATGTATTCATTGAATTTTAATTTTGAATCCAATAACGCCATTAGAAAGTTAGCTTGTTTAGTAACCAAAATACATGTATCTAGTTATGACTCCTTTCCAGCCTTTCAATCATGGGCTATAAATTTTAGACAGGTCTATCTTTTTTTTTTCGTTGCCCAATACATTGCAAGCTACTTTTGCTGTTAAGCAACGTTTTTCTTTTAACTACAACTCTGCCATCTAACCTATTCACGTTGAAAATCGTGAAAGATAATATCAAAAGTACAATAACTCAGAAAGTTCAATCCAGGTTCGTCCCAAGTTGGTTTTTCGTTCTTCTGCTCCTCCTTATACGTCCAGTTCCTGCTCCGCTCCAGTGATGCGTATCTGCTCTGAGGAGAAGAAGACATCAACATCCGTCTTTAGAGAACTTCTGAAGAAGCTGACAGTATGATCAGCGAAACGTCAAATTGACCACGACAACACCCGAAAGAAACATCTTTATAGAACAGTGGCCGTAAAAGCCTACATTCGATTATTAAACTGTATCATTTCTAGTATGGATTATGGAATCATGCAGTAAAGTTTTACATCTAATATTGATTGATGATTTAGCAGGAACGTGACATCTTTAGTTTATTATTTGTGATCACTACCGAAAATTTGATTATTTTCTGTGATAAGCATCACTATTCCAAATCCTGTGTTTGTGTTCCAAACCTGATATCAACTGGTAGATATATATTGTATCTAGGCTAATCTTGCGTTCAATTAACATTCAAAAATATGAACTACGTAGTTTTTTCAGAAAGTAAATGCTGTAATTTCATGTGTGTGAGGCGGAAGCTGATAGGCTCTCTTTTATAAAAAACCAGTGGAAAAAATATCAAGAACCTTGACTTTATTCAACACAGAGTCCTGTGGTCAATAACTATAGTTCACAATTATTTTATTTAATTAGTAACTCGTATTTGGTGGCATAGATATAGATATGAAAATAAAATTAATTGAAAAAGTATGAGACACAGAAACTATCTTGTAGAAAGAGAAAATAGAAAAATTCTGGTGAAAATTACTGTGTCCGAAATAAATACATCGTACATCGAAAAAACATTACTAAAAGCACTTATATCAAGAATGTCATTCTCTACTATATATTGAGGGCTTTTATTTCTTATAAAAATACATTAATCCCCAGGATGACCATATTTTATATTTCTATACTCCACTCTCTATCATTTTTCTTTCACGCTACATTTAAACTAACCGCCTCGCTCGCATGATGCAATTTTCCAGGCTCAAACTTAGTAACTAGCACTACTGATTACGATTCCTCGAGGCTATTCCTTCCTTGCACTCGGCGAAAATTCTATTACCTCCCCCGAGATAATATTAGTTCGCCAAGTCAAAATAAAGCTTACATTGTACGTAAGTGCAAAGCGTGTGCATACGCTGTTATGTACAAGGCGAGGGTGAATGTGACCGTCCCAACCACCCTAAGTATGACTAGTATCGGAGCTATTAGCCGTATCTAGTCCAACAGTCACGCCAATTACAGATACTGGCGTCGTCGCCACCATAACGACCGGGGAACATTAGGTGTAGATCTTTATTAGATCACATAACAGGTCCATTCGATATGGTGGTAGGACCTCGCGTCTAGCGAAGTAAGTGTTAGACGCCACGTTTCTGTTTATCCTTGTTTTGTGGTTATTATTTCCTTGTTGGAGAACTAAGTGCGGATAACGTTAAATAGATTGTGTATGCTTGTCATGAATTAAGAGACTTTATTATTCAATCCGGTAACCGCATTTATTGTAATTTTAAGATAAGAAAGGCAAATATTATCGATTTAATGTTTCTAAACGTGTGCGTAGTCTACAGAAGTTAAGCCTACCGTGTTTCTGTAGACAGTTATAAAAAATCGATATCTGTATTTCTGTTTCATTCAATAATTGGTTAAACATCTTTAAGTAGCCGACAATTTTAATCTTTTTTTAAAATAGCTGTTGTAAAAAAAACCATTTCTTCTACCACGTTTAGTTTTAGAGTTATAATCATAATTGTATTTACAAATTGCCGTCTCTAATGAGAAGCCAGCAATCAGCTCCCATAATGACGGGATTCTACGTACCCTGATGTCATTTTTCCATTTCTGTAATACCTTGCTGGAATCTCCCCCTGTTCATTACTCATCTTTCCTAAATAAGCAGGAAAAGAATCCAAATGTGATTGCAAAAAATTAACTTTGAACACCATTCGGTACCTTATACCCTAAATTTTTATAGTTTTCTAGCAAATTAGCTACGATATCTTTTGGTATTTAACTTCCCTGAAAATGTCGAGGATGCCAATATTTCTTAATTTTAAATTTTACGTTCATCTTAGTGAATATAGCCAAAAATATTATTTTGAAGAGGTGACATGATATCCTGTGTTAGAATTCAGTTTTTATATTTTAAAACAACACAAAATACTAAATTTTAAAATTATCCAGTTATAAACATCTTATAGGCTAGTGTAATTACAAATACATTTTATAAAACCGAATCCAGGTTTCTTAAAAAGTTTGATAATAATCTTAATAGTTGGGGCAACACTTTTGATGTCCGACTAAAGAAACCCAACGGATTCGACTCGCCCTGGATAACTGAGATTTTCAGAAGATACAGAATAATTAATACAAATTCACGCAGATGAAACTGAATGTACGTTGTGATAGTTATTGGAGTATTGATGCTCTAAAATTAAAGTTGTCGCTCGTCGCCTACACACGTATTTGGTCAATGTTGAATTATTTCGTAAATATTTCGAAATGATGATGTTATTGAACTTTTCAAGTGTGAGTAATGAATTTTCGTTTTGGGGCCGCACGTCGTCTGTCGGTCGCGATCGTTTCTTTACTCACTCGATGCCGAAGTTGCGTGGCTTCACGGCTAGCTGCTCCTTTTTCCAGAGAGTGCGCATCAACGCGACCACCGGATGTTTATTTTTCGTCGTGGATATTTATTTTGGCACTTCGGTACGAAGTTTAATACGTGTGTTTCGGTGGCGGCCGTTTAAGTTTCAGATTTGATGCGCTACCGATATGTTACGGCGAATTATTGGCAGTAAAACGGGAGATGTACGTAAATAAACCTATGAATAATTAATATCGCGTCGACGTCTTATTTACATATGAAGTGCAGACACCTATAGGAAGAAATAGTGTTCGGGTAAATATTATTGAAAGGCAAAGTATCCGACACTCTTGGATTCTTTACATTTTCGATGACTTTTGTATGGATTATGTCGAGTTGGAAGAAAGTATACTAAATAAAAATGAATTACCAATCGTAATCAAAGCAACAATGAATTTGTTTTTTCTGTTTCTCGCTTGTCAACTGTTATATGTTATAATGATACAGGTGACAACCAGAAATAATAATAATAATAACCTTTATTGTCCAAAAGACGATGCCATTTACAGGACAAAAAAAAAGAAAAGAAAGAGAGTGCAGTGCAGCAAATACCCAGTTGTATAACTTACAAAATCAAAAGTGTCTACAATACATAACAAAATTATAAAATGAAATTTTTACGGTACTAGGATGGTTTAGGGTAGGAGAAGTAACATGAAAAGGATCGGAAAAATTTATTGGCGTTTCTGCTCATATGCACTGCAGATGACTTAATCATTACATTCGTTCTCGCCTTAGATATAGAAAAAGTTTTTGTTGATCGAGTGCTATAACTAGGTACTATTATATGATTATATTTACCAGTGATAATAACTCCGGTGCATCAATTTGGTTGCTTATTAACTTTATCATGTATAAACACAGCCATCCTCTCTCCTTCTAGGAAGAAAGACAAAATTATGTTCCATGAGAAGTGGATTTTATAATCCGTTCCACGAGGAAGGTACATGCCACTAATCTTGAAAGTCATATATTTCAAAAATCTTTTCTGCACTCTTTCCAACTGCAACATTTGATACGTATAAACCGGATACCAAATTAAAAAAGCATATTCCAGTTTAGATCGAACAAAAGCGTAATACAACATCTTCATTGCATTCGTATTTGCAAATCGTCTACAAGATCTAATAATGAAATTGAATGACTGCATAGCCAATGAACAAATGGTAGTGATGTGATTTGAGAACTTCAATCGCTGATCAAAGAGAACACCCAAATCCCTAATAACCGTCAGCGGTGGAATAGTGATATTATCCAATTTATATCTGCAGAATAAGGGATTGTTTGACATAGTGCAGGTTACCACAGTACATTTTACTATACTAATCTTTATCATATTCTCATTGCACCAGTCGTTGATAATGTATAGATCGCGTTGCAGAAGCTCACAGTCCTCCACCGACATTATTGTTCTAAAGATCTTTAAATCATCCGCATATGCTAACACCTTAGATTTCAACCTATGCAGTGATTCCGGTTGAGAAACCCATCAAAGCAAGTTTGGATAACAATATGCCATGGTCGATGGTGTCAAAAGCTTTGGCAAAGTCAGTGTTTAATACTCATAATCAACTTGCTCATGCGAATCTATGCTGGAGCGTATACATTGAGTAATTTCAGCAAGGTTACTAATAGTAGATCTTCCACGCCTAAAACCATGTTGCTGCGGAGATATGTAACACCAAAGGCAGTTGTACAATCTACGTTGAAGAAAATGATCAAAGATTTTAGAGCAGTTAGATAAAATTGCAACAGGCCTATAGTTCTGAATATCGCTTCTACTACCTTTCTTAAATATAGAATTAATCCTGCTAATCTTCCAGGCTTGTTCGAAGAGCAATGTTAAATATCAAGCGCAACGGAGTGCATAAGATAAGAGCGTAATCTCGAATTAAAAAGTTGGGTAAGCCATCGTAGCCAGAAGTGAAGTCACCCTTAATGCGTTCGATGGCTGATCGCACTTCTTCGCAGGTAAAAGAATTTAACTGGAAATGATTTGCGTTTGGAACCAGATTCAAGGTAGTAACAAGTGCTGGTGGACGGTATATATCAGCAAAATTCTTGGCAAATGCTTCAACTATTTCATGGGCATCGGTTAATTCTTTGCCAGCAAGCTCCATAGAACCCGGAATTCTTGACATGCCTGGTTTTTGACTAATAAATTTGCAGAATGTTTTTGGGTCACTGGATATCATATGCTCCATTCGAGTTCTATATAAATCATAACCCTTACTTGCTTCTACTTTGCCCAGCATACGTACTCTAGCAAACTCATCTTTGTAAATGTGTAAATGTTTAGTTTTCCACTTCTTATGAAAAATTCTTTGAAGTTTTAAAAGTCGGAAAATAGGACAATTTTGAAATAAGCGTTACACAGAGCATCTTCAAGATAATAGAGATTTATTAACACCAAAATGAAGTTTGCACAATGCCATTTAAGATGGTGGCCATCGCGTTGGGTGCAGTTTTCCACCCTCTGTCTGAAATCGTTTATCTCACACACACATTGCTTGATCAGTAGTCATGATTACCTAATGAATGACATCCTGCATGTCGTCCACATTACTAAATTCCACAGAAAAAAGTCACAAATTGACAGGTCTGGAAACCTTGAGGGCCACAGCATATCACCAAAACGTGAAATAAGTTTTTCTGGGAACATGTTGCGGACAACGTTCATTGATGCGTTGGCAGTATGTGCAGTGGCTTCGTCTTGCTGAAATCACACATTTTGTGGATTTATTCCTTTTCTGCGTAGTTCTGGAATTAAAGAAAATTTGTAGCATCTGATCGTAACGCTAACTGTGCGTCCATTCTCTTCAAAAAAGTAGGGACCAATAATGCCAATTGGGCCAATGGCGCACTATACTGTGTCCATATGTGTTGTTCGTGAATGTTTCGTGGATTTTCAGGAGTCCAGTACCTGTATTAACTGTCCAATCCAAATGATAAAAGTGTAGGTCCACATTTTCTTCGATAATCACTTGCATTCTCGTAGAGAAATCCTCACGAGCTTCAAAAGCTCTGAACAATTTGTATTTTATATGGGTGAAATTTTAAATTTTTATGCAAAATTTTCCTAAGCGATTCTCGATTCATATTCAATTCAATTGCGTTTTCGGGTAGACCACCAACGACTCCTATTGAAAGCCTGCTTCACCATCTCTATCTTTTCGGGGGTGGTTACCATACGTTGTTGGCCTGGTGATTGTTTCTTCATTATGTTGCCAGTTCTTCTCAAATTATCCACCTGATGATAGTGGTGCGAGATCGAACGGCTCTCGTCGACGAATATTAAAATTAATGCGAAATAATCGTTGCGAGGCCATAGAAAGTTATTCAACATCTGTTGATACCGCTCCCCATTGACAGTTTCTGCTTCTCCATTCTCATTTTCAAAAAAGTAAGGTCCAAGAACACAATTGGCCGAGAAGCCGCACCATAGTGTGACACGTAGTGGGTGCATGGGTTTTTCAATAATTTCTCGAGGATTTTCACGCCCCCAAATGTGGCAATTTTGTCACTGAATATGATTCGATTACAGAATTCGTCATCAAATTCAGTTTGCTCCAAAATCCAATTGGCAAAAATACGGCGGTGGTGATGGTCTCTGGGCTTCAATTCTTGTGTAAACTGGATCTTGTATGCGTGTAGCCGAAGGTCTTTTGTTAAAATTCGTTGCAGAGTTGATCTTGAGATGGCCAATTGCTGTGACCGATGACGAATTGAAGTTTTTGGACTTTCGGCAACACTTTCATTCACCCTAGCGATATTTTCAACTGACCGAACGTTACGAGGACGTAGTGGTGTCTTTACATCGAGAACGGAACCAGTTCGCTCAAATTTTGCCATTAAATTTCTAATTTCCGTATTGCTGGGAATATGATTCTGATGAAAAACAACGCGTAGTCGACGAATTGTATTCGTAATGGAACGACCATTTTCATAATAAATTTGAACAATTTGGATACGTTCTTCAGTCGTGAAACGTTGCATGATGACTTTTACAAGTTTATAGATGACGTATACCAAATATTACGTTGCTAAGTTACCTTATTCGGAAATAATGTGAAATTTAAATCCCCGCGTTCCTGTTGGGACACCTTTTATGAGTGGTGAATAATTTTTCGTCAGTTATAGACAGTAGTAGAATTCTATGTATTCTATTGACCCGAATCCATTATTTCATTAATATACCTAATATACACTTACTATATAATACTACACAGCGAGAATTGCATGATGGTCAAACAAGCGTCCCTGCAACTAAGCACCCACCACACATTAAAAAAAAAACTAATATGTATGGAAAAATAAGAGAGTGCGTTTAATATAAGTGTTTTTCTGAGGCAGAATCACATGCAATTGTAATCTTAGAAATTTCACAATCTAATAAATAAAACGTGAACCTAGTACCTACACTCGCCCAAATTTTATTTTTAATATACGTTATAATACAAATGATTTAGAAATTACGCGTTCGAGTTTTAGTAACCCAAAAACTCCGATTCGGAGTAAAAAGAAAACTCGGTCTCGAAGTATTAGGTCAAACAAAATTCTTTCTTACCCTTACGATATATAAGGGCAAGAAACAGTGAAAACGACGATGAACGCGTTTTTTTATTTAGGGCGAGAAAGCAATAACTGGTGGACCTATTCGCGAAATATGACGCCTACCCCATTCAAAGAACCTTTCATATATGGTTCGCAATAAATTTCTTCTAATGATTCGCTTAGTTTTACCTTTTCGGCTTCTACCATCCGACGCTTATTTTTCCGGGACGGAAAGATGAAAAGGGAGGAAACAGAGAAGTCATCCATCCAAAATAATTTCTCTCAGAGAACCAACGAAACGCAGCAAATTCTAACAAATTCCCTATTCCGTTCACGGAACGGTCGACAACTTCGTTCCTTACACGCTCGATGTTCCTCCTTATGATTTTTTCACCAAGTTCGGCGTATATTTCCTGTGTTTTTATATGACGCAATTTCGCGTCAACAAATAATTTATTGTAGGCGTAGAGGTCGTTGTGTATACGTATATTCTAGGAACACGAGAAAGATTAAGGAGGATTTCTTTATTGCTGTAATATGTTAGTAACAGAAAATCCGTTGGTAATCATGTCGGTCTTAGAAACTACCATATATTACCTCGTTTATAAAATGTTAATGCAATTTCGAGTCTCAACTATTCTCCCTTGTGTATATGCGTATGTATATGTAATTTAATGCTGAGGGATCAAAGCAGTTCTTTAGGCTGTAGTCATAATGTATGTGTTCTTTATGTATTGATTAACGTCATCAACATAAGCTTTACTTCAATATGATTTTGCATTTAAATATTTTCGTCTTAATAGAATCATTGTTATAATATCAAGAACATACCTCGTTAACACAACAGCAAACACTACATTATTATATCATTCATCCTGTCGATATTGCAATTAATCTAGTGAGTGTAAACAATAGATCAGCTTCTAAGTTATAATCCGAACAAAGTATGGCAGTCACTTATTGCCCCACTACAAATTATTTCCGGTATAATTAATTATTCGCAGCTTCTGCATTTTATCGCATCGGTGTTTGAAAAACTGCTGGCGAGAAAACATCGTTCTTCATGTACAAGTGCATGTATTCGCCTGTCACCGACGAAAATAAATCATTATTAATTAAAATTAGATAATTAATTATTGTTGTCTATCACGAGATATGTGTATGTGTATGTAAATGCTGCCTTCAACTATGGATAATAGGAAATTAATTCCAGTTGTCATCTACTAGAGTGTTATCAGGAAGATTTGTGTATTGCAATAAAATAATGATTAATTAGAAAGTTATGGATGGATCCTAATTTGGAAATTGATGATTTTATAAATTATTGTTTTATCGATGAAATTCTCATTTATCCATGAACCAGATCAGATCAAAATTATAAATTGACTATCCGGAAGAGCCAGTACTTTCGAAAATGCCGGTACGTAAGTTTTTCAAAATGGCAAAAGATTTTTTAATAATTGTGTGTGGACATACTTATTGCCGTTGACTGACTGTCCGATCACACATCGATTGCAGTACAGACCTTATCGTTCTTATGATAGAAAGCATTGAGATATGAAATAAAATTCAATGAATTGTTTTCTGTTTTGCTTTTTTGTGGATCGTGACAAAGTCTTGTTTGTGAACATTCTTTTATTGACTTTAAATTGATCCACTTTTACAAAACGTTTAATTCTCTTCTTACAAATACGGAGTTTGATGACGCCCTCATTCACGATTTCCCATCATACCATCACAAAAGCAGGATAATAACTTCTTCGAATTCTCAGAACAAGTTCTGATCTCTGCTGTGATAACTGAGCAATAGACTATCGTTCTGGCTATCTCACGATTATTCTTCGCTGAACATTTTCTCATCAGTAAGCAGTAACATTTTTCGCATACCGGCTGCTTTGGATTTATGCTTGGAACTTTCCTTCAAAGTCCTCGTAAGCTGATATTCTTGAATTTCTTGTATACTTATAGTTCCAAGTTACCTCTTATTATGTAAAAAATCTATATCGATGATATATTTATTTCCTAGTGTAAGGGTAGATCATTTCATACAAATGTCACGTAAATATCACTTGTCAAAATGATGTCAAGATAGAGCAGACGCGCCCAATGGTTTTCTCCGATTCTTCGATGGATGTCATTGTTTAACATACAAACCAATGACAAAATGGTGCCTCGTTATGTGGTTGAGTTGAGACATTATCACCGATAGTTGGGTTTATAATCATAATCTACTTTACCGCACAATCTAAGCTTTAATTCTTCTTAACCCTCTGACGAGTATTGTGTAAAGCTAGAATCGCAGGACAATTATCACAACGTACACTATTGCACCTCATTTGGTACTTAGAGAGGAAATCAAACTATGTAGCAACGATATAAATGTCGTTTGAGGGTAGACGTTAGTAATAGAAATCTACAAGATTAACAAGATTGATTTAAATGATAAAATCTATTCTTAAATTAATTTGGTAATATTAAACAGATAAAACATTTCAAATTCCAGCCTTTTCGACTAAAGCTTTTTTGAAACACAGGTCACTATGTTATAAAAATAAATGTCGAAGGTTTTAAAAATGTCCGTTTACAAATTTTTATATTTCATAAAAGAACTCACGGAGAGTGTTACATGATTAAGAACTTCTTCGAAAAATTATGGTGTTTTCAGACTAGTTAATAACCATGATTAACATCACTATAACTACAATTTCTCACATAGTTATTTAGGAATAACTAAGTAAAATATAACTGGATTAAACAACACACATCCAAATTGACCCACACGACACCGATTTTTATAGAATACTTCACAGTAAGTGTACACGTCAACGACAAGGAATTACGATAATAATAACAATTTGAATAGCTTACGAGGTAGTAGAGGGAAAGAAGAAAGCTGAAAAAACGCATCATCACATAGATTCCATAATAAAAGCGTAATTGCTGTCATAAAAGTTAATGTGTATCATATTTCTCCTGTTTTCTACCCTAACATCAAAAGTTCTTGGAGGGTTATAAAATAACGGGTGGTGCAAGAGAGTATTAAGAACTCAACACGGCGATGAGGTGGAAACACCTGACTGATAATACTCGTACCTACTATACATTCCCTCGGCTAATGGCTTTAATTAAACGCCTTCTGCCCCCTCTATAATATAAGGCAATTCAGTTTTGTATATCTGGAAATATACACGGCGAATAAGTATATTGTATTGCTCGCGTATGCTGCGAATTGATTCGATTAATAATACAACATAGACAGCAGAGTTCCCGCTAGTGTGTACCTAATATGCAAGGGTGGTGTTTATGTTTCATCAAGCCAACTCTATTACAGCAATTTACATTGGTATTTGCAGGCAATAAAACTTGTTTCGACTTAATTTCCCGGATAAAACATAATTACATAAAATACATTTCATTTTATGAGAAATATGCTTTTATTAGTTAGTAGAAATTCTCCCTACTATTTCCAGTGAATTACGTTTTCGTATATGCTAAGATCTTATTAACTAAATACAGCATTTAGCTACTACCTGCATATTATGTACAATATAATGAAACAAGTAATAGATAAAATTAATTTACTTAAATCGAATGTTTGGTAATACTGTGATAAGAGTTTTATAACGATTCCCAAATTGAAAATGTTAAATTAGAGGCGTAAGGTGTTAGATTCTGACAAAACGTTCTAGTTAGAACACACGCAATTTAAAATAACATTTCCATTTGATAGCAACATAAAGATTAGTTCAATTCGTGCAATATACTGTATTAGACAAGTAGCATTTCATCGGCTATGGAAAAAATTCCATCCTACAAGATTACAAAGTTTTACTACTACTGCATGTTAGATTCCGGTAGATTTATAGTATGGCGGTTTGACGCACTTTTTTATACCAAGTTAAACACATTTAGTGTATTGTTGATTACCTCACCTTTAACGTTTCATAAAGTATTATGTGTTGAAAAACTATAAAACCTGTCTATACTGTGGTTGATTTTTAGAATACGTTTCCTTCTCACAGAAAATTCAAATAAGTAACAAACTTTTACTTGGAAAATTAACAAAACATCAATTGTTAGCTGTAAACTTATACTTCAAAAAGTATAAAAGTATTTGTCAACGTTGAAAGATGGGTTTGAGCGACTGCTAAAGTTAAGACGAAAGATTTATTTTAAATTACTGTATTCATACCACTTGGAAAATGTACAAAAGTTGATTCTTCTCGATACGGTTCACGGTTCAGCGAATGACCGTATGAACTTGTTTTAATGAACCCGAATATCTGTTAACTGGTCAAAATTATATGGAATTCTCTGATTTACTTGACTATTTGCTATTGCAACTCATGTTCATATGATTTTTCTAGTAATAGTTTTAAATACTTTTTTGCAATCGTATCATAATGAGTACTTTACTTAGATAATTTTTGACCTAGAAAGTATCGTTTTACCAGACTATTCCGTTGAATGTTTTTTTTTTACCGGACTAGTCCCGTAAAAACAAGATATTAAATGTGAATATTGAGATTCGTTTACAATACATGTTATTAACTGCTGTTTGTTGACTGGCAAAGGTAAACATGTGAAATAAAACAAACAAAATGTTTCAGATTTACACTGTATTTGATAATCACGACAGCTGTTTCGCTACACTGTAGCTTCTTCAGGTTTAAATATACAATAATGAAGAAGCTACAGTGTAGCGAAACAGCTGTCGTGATTATCAAATACAGTGTAAATCTGAAACATTTTGTTTGTTTTATTTCACATTGAAAATGGATTTACATCAAGTAAAGACCGACTCAATCCAACATTTGAAAGGTAAACATATTACTGCAAAATCCTATCACAGGTTTGAAAACTATCGTCTGTTTAATAAACGAAAAATTTACGATTGTATAAACAAAACAAACAAAATTTTGTACGTTCCACCTCTGGAAAGTGATTTTATTGGCTTCGTAAGTTACCAGAGACTCGTCTACGAATCGTCCTAGTATTTGCGTACTCGTCCAGTAAAACCTTAGTTTCCAGACTTGATACGTAAATAACTGTTAGTTAATCTTTTTTAATGGCGACAGTTTGAATTATTACAAAACAAATAAGAAAGTTTCAGATTAGATTTTTTGTATTATTGTCCGAAAATGAAATTATAATTTTTTAAATCTGCAAACAAAAAAGGCCTATAATGATAAGGGTATGTCATCCCTAATCAACCCTTTCGAATGCTCCAGAGGACTCGATCAATTATTACCCTTGGTGCGCCCAAACAGCCTACCAGATTTGGTTCTTTTAAGTGTCAGAGCGATATTGATATTTCTGAAAATTTGAGGATTCATTTTCTAGGAGCAAAACTCTTGGTAAATACAATATACTAGTATAGAAATAAATAGAGTAAAAAAAGTAACCAAATATTTACTTTTAGTGTAGCTATTTAAAAAAAAAAGCAGTCGTGGATATAAAAAAGTTTTTTGTAATAGATAATTATTAATATATTAAATATAATGTATTTAGTTTTATAAGGCAAAAGTACATTTTGTGATAAAAATGAGTTCTCTCTCTCTCAGGATTTTACGTGGATCTGCACAAATTAAAGTTAATTTTAGTTTCAGTGTACGAATGTTTTTATTGATGAATTAAAATTTGCTGTTTACAATTTACATAATTTTGCATTTCAGATTTTCATTTTAGTAAATATTTTCCGGCAACTTTCTTTACATTATTCTGGTTTGACATCTATTAGTATTTATTTTATTATTTGGAATATTTTACAATCTGAAGAAAGATTTATGATTCTATATATATTTCATAAATGTTTCATTGCAATATCATTAAATAATTCATAGAATAGAATAATTCATAGAATTTGTAGAACGTAAATATAACCAGTCCCTTTTTATTTTGAATTGAACTACTTAAATCGATGAATATTTCTCATTTTGTTTTACTCGGTTCTCGAACGCGACAAAGTTACAGATACATATATACAGAAGGTCTATGGTCGATAATCTGTTTAATGATGGACAAAATTAAACTTTATAGCTTCTAGAAAATGTCATGCTCTAGAAATTGCTGCAATTTCTTTTAATATCTTGTTAAGCTTGTGTTCGCGTAAAAAGTAAATATATCACGAAAATTAGTGTTCTTTTGTTTCCTTTTTTCGCGAATTCAGCTTTAACGGTACAAGATATCAAAAGAATTGCAATATCTATTTTATAGAGAATAAGACTTTTTTCCGAAAAAGTCCGGCATGTCGTTCTAATGGTTATAATTTTCTAGTTGTACTAATTAGGAAGATGTACGATTTTGTCCGTACTTAAACAGAGCGCCGATCAGTTACAATTAGGACTGTATGTATACATATCATACACACAGAGGGTTAGGCAATAGTGCGTCAAAGCTCAATATATCCATTAATATTAAAGATATCACAAAATGTTATATACAAAAATTATAGATAGTCTTTAGCTACATATTTTAAAATTGTTTTCGTATACACTGGGTGTTTAAGATTGCCAGGGTGAACCAAATGTACAGTGTGTAAAGTAAGAATGTGTACGAGTTAATGGGCGAAAAGATTTATTTTTAATCCTTTTTAAGTGCATGGATTTGTTGTACTGTGTGAGAACAAACATGCTGTACATTTAATAATTAGTCCAATCACTATTGGCATCGATAATTGCCTGACATCTCCGAGGCATACTTTCCCGTAGGTAAACCACGTATTCCTTTGTAAAGACCTCCAAATGAGACGAAGTTGTCGTATCAGCTGCTTCAAAGTGAACACTCTTTTCCCTCGAAGCTTGCTCTTGAAATATGTCCACACATTCTCAATAGGATTGGCACCTGGCGACTGCGACGGCCAATCAAATGTGACGATGCCAGACTTCCATTTCCACTTGATGCAGAGCTTGTTCCGGTATTTTAGGTTGTTGTCTTCTTGTACGATCCAGTCCTCGTTTTTTTATGAACCGTCGTTCAGCAGTCGGCAACAGGTGCTTCTTATAAATTTCAAGCATTTTCGGAGCATTTAAATTGTAAGTAAACAAATGTAATGCTCCGAAACCCTGTTTTGAAAAGCAGCCCCAAAGATGAACCTTTACCTTTAACAGTCCGTTGCATTAACCTATTGGACGAGGTTAACGAGGAACGTCCTATGGTAGTATATTCCCAAATTTAAGCTTCATCCGTCAAGATTACATTGCTCCCATCTCGGTCCAAATTCTCTTTCGCCCAAGCGAGTCTTTTCATCACATGCTGTTTGCGTAACAATTGTCATTATGCTTAGATATTTGACATTATGCGCAATTAAATGGGTTCGAATAATCGTATGGGGTACTTCTCTGCCCTTCTGTTTTAAGTTTGTTGCTTCTGGTCGCAATGTCAAGGTCTGGTTCCACTCAAACAAATTTAGAAAGGTTTTTGCCGTGTTAGGCGTCATTTTGCCTATCGAGCCACATTCTGACAAGTCATCCACATTTTTAACCTGCTTGTATTACTGGACACTTAGCGACGAATGATTTTGATTCCCCCATGTGTTTGGCAGCTGTCGCGTACATTTTGGGTCCTTTAGGATGGGAACAAAGGAACACGGCCTCGTAACGCGATGTGTATGTGGCACTCATGGCGGTGTACGTGTTTCTCAAGCAACAGTTCGATGTCAACTGAATCTTTTATGACAAAGCCAATTGCAATTTATGCTGCACACGCTCTTACTTTACAGACTGTACATTTTCTTAAATGGGACACTTTATATATTATTTCAAATTTAGATTAAGCATATATTCCTCCTTCCTTCGATATAAGGTTTCATTAAGTTATACCGAGTATTTCAGAAGTTATGGTCAATTTTATCTGAAAATCATTGCGTGTTCAACTTCCTGTGTGCCTCACCCTGTATGTGCGAGTACATATACGTTATACCTATTGTCGAGAAGTAGAAATCCGACGTTCGTATTGGTAGGGTACCACAGTGAAATGCATTTAATGTAATGTATGAAATTAAATGACAATTTTTCAGGAGAAAATCTGTATTTAGTAAATAAATGGTTTACATTAACGCAACTTTTTATTTTGAAAAAGTATATCACATCAGCGCTCGTTTATAGAAAAATAAAATTCGCTTTGAAACAAATCGGGTATTTATTAAAAGGAAGTTTCCTGCTGAAAAAATTTAATTTTAGAAAGATTATATATGTTCATTTTTTCCGTACAATTTAGCTGTGTGTTACAGGTTCCATGGCTGTTCCCAAAAACACAGCCTATGATAAATTCTAAAAGTATGTCTTCTTATATCTATTAAGCAAAGTAATACACGATTGTGTGATCCACAGAGGATGGTATAGCAATTTACGTACCCATTAAATACAATGGACAATATGACACAAAAACTTGCACAATAAAAAATCGATACCATAACAGCAAAAAGCAGGCGTTGTTTGATCTAAGTTATACCTTCTAAAATACATAACTGCTCTAAAACTTTACTATTTTATGAAATAGATATAAATCTAATTAGCGTTGTAATAATTCATTTTATGTTTCATATTACATTTTGCTCTAACGGGAAACATATATAATTGATTTAATGTCATAATTCAACCGAGTTTCAATCCTTTTTACGAATTGATACATTTAATATATTCTATACCATGCTTGCTAAGTCTGTCTCGTAATCTAATCAAGCATCAAACCTTATTTCCATTCCATTCGAAACAGAGTAGGTCCTAAACTCTTAATCTATACAGAGGTAGAGGTGTATTGAACGTGAGCGCTCAGAATTAAAGGAAATCGATTTGTTATTCAGACCACCCTGCCGCGCCACTACCTTGTCGTAATTTAAAATTTATCAACTCATTGAAAAAATCCATTCAGAGCGACTGCCGTTGGCCTCCTTTTCGTTGAATACCATTTCACATTCAAGCTGCGTCCACGGTGACAGGCAACATTTATCAATACGCGACTAAATTCACCGCGTTTTGTTCGAGAGGCTGGATTTTTTTCAAAACCTACCAACCGCGAGTTCAAGTTTAAGTCGATTGTGTCACTGAAACTTGACTAAAAGCAACCAAAAAAAAAATCGGTTCAAAGCCACAACTTTTAAGACTAAAGCAAAGAATGTTGATCTTCTAAGAAAAAAGTTCGACTTTAACTGATTAAATATTCTATTAAAATTCTCTTCAGATTTGTAGTGAAAGTTAAGAGCATTCCCCCAGGGAAATTTTGTTTTTGCTCGTGGACGTTATGAAAAGTGCGATACTTTTTGATGTTACAACGTTATGATTATTTTAGTAATTTATAAGATGCAAACTCTGACACTGTGGTTTAAGTGCCACCAACTGATTTTTCTTTGATTTAAATTTTAGAAGTTCAATTTTTGTTCTTTACATTAATTATATATAATTAATAACAATATAATTTAAATGATTTATTTTTGTATTATTCTTATTCTTCTTCAACTCCCACCCCTGCTCGTCTCCAATCTGCCAATGTGAATCCAAAAAAAAAAACGCTGTAAACAGTTAGTAGATTATACTAAAAATTACGTAGCCGTCCTCCAAATTAGTATTTGGGAGATTTAGCCTCGTCTAGTAAATTATAAGTTATGTTATGTAACACTGATTTTTCACAATTAAGAGAAAACAATATCGAATTATTGCATGCTTTATATAGGTATTATTATTACTTTTAATAATGTCAGGCTTAATTTATTGTATTCTAGCGTTATTATGCACTACATTAACCCACTAGTATTAATTCAGACAGGAAAAAGCGCTGACCTATGTAACTTGGTCATAATTTCACTAACCAATATATTACCTGGCACCAGACGATTTATTAGTGGGTTTCTAGTTGAATAGAAATATGACATTAATAGCTATTCTCACAAAAAAGGAAGTTGTAGCGTGTTGGCAATATTCGTGTTGTAGAAAGACAATCTTCTAACGGCCTTATACGGTACAGGTTTACGTACTATAATTCGATGGGATTTCTATTAAACAGGGAAACATTCATCACGTCCCGTGCTTAATCAATATGCAAGCGGTTAAATAGCGAACGTGATCGATTTATTAATTGGAATTAAATGCGCTCCGGGCAGACCGCAGAGAGACAATATCGATATTGGTAAAGCAGGCTGTGCGCAAGGCTACAGGAATTCGAAAGTGTTGTAAATGTGTTTATTTACGATGTTAAATGCTTATTGAGATCATGTAGAGGATATTACACGTGAGTATTGACGATTTCCAAGACAGACGTGAGTATATTTATTCGAATAAATAAATTCCCGGAATGTCTTTTGAATAATGTGGTAAGTTGTATGGTACGCTTCATAATATCTATTATCAGCAGCTGCAGTTTGAAAAGACAAAACTTTGTTACTTTTATTAACTATAAAACATAAAATCTTTGGAACTAATCACGATTCCTGCACCAACTCTTAACCCAAATTCATGTACCTGTTACATTTGTATATTCTTTCTGAAACAACTTTTAAAAACAATGATTAATTATGCCATTCTTTCTTGAACACGTGTATATAATCGAATATCATATATTTATAAATGTTTAATAGTATCAACTCATTTTTCAAGAGCACATCTCCTATGTAGAACTGTCGAAACAAAAATAAATATTGTGATTGACCAGAGATGTAGTCGAACAACCACTGCGCTCATGTATGTAAAACATTTTAGAACATCAGGGCCTATAATAAGCGAAACTAGCGATACAAATCTTAAAATGCCGCGGGTACATTCATTGACTTTTGAGTATCTTTTGATAGGAATTACGTTAAAATGCACATTCGATAAATTTGTCTATATAACATACTTAAAGAACAATGTTTCCATATTAGACTGAAAAGTATTTAAAACACGATAATTAATATTTTTGTCTGTTTTCCTTAATTCTATCTTGACGAATATACTCGATGCAATTTCCTCTAAAGAGTGTGTTTAATTTGCATTCCACATTTTAATATTTTTCGGTCACTAATGTTACCAATATTGAAACTTACACAAAAATTTTGGAGCGGATTACCAGAAATAATTTCAATAAGCAACAATTATGGTCATCTATTAAATAGCAATAATGCTACTCGGAAGCTTTTTGAAATAGTTTAATTGGCGAAAGGGTGTAAATATCTAACTAAATAATAATCGTCGAGCTTGTATTACTTCTCTAGAATTATACATGTCTTCTGTTTGCATACGTAGTGTGCGAACTATTGGGAAATGATTCAATTGTAGGTGGTATTATAGAGACTAAGAAAAATTTTGAATAGAAAGCTAGAGGGAGCAGTGATAACTAAAAAAAAAACGGAAGCCTGCAGTTGTAACACTATACAAGAGGTCCCGTACCGTTAGGTTCAAATTTTGGGAATGTACAGTAAAGTTCATTTCAAGTAACAAAAAAGCAAAACTTGTATATCCATTTTTATTTATTTCAAAGTTACAGATCTATGAATGTGATTGTCAGATCATGAAAAAAAGAATTAATCCTAAAGTCAATAAAAATTGATTTTATTTAAAAAAATTCAATGAATAATATTTTCGAATTGTGCCCGTAAGCCAACAGAAGAAGTACTTATCCGAATTTCATACTTGTTTTGTCGGATCTACTCGGCAACCAGATGAATACGATCCAACAACTGTACTCTCCTCTTGTATTTGAAACTTGCGCCTTTTCATTCACCTCCATAAATAAAAGTCAAGCGGATTAAGATCCTCGACCAATCCATCTCGGATAATTGTGGTTAGCCCAATTTCGAGCAGCAATTCCGAAATGTGGTGCTGCCTCATCCATGTGAAACCACATGTCTCGTTGAACATTCACTGGGACATCCTCTAAAAAACCTGTTCATCAATAACAAATTGAAGGTAATTGTCCGTATTTAACCTCCCAGGAAGAACTACAGGACCAATCAACAACTCATCGATTAGAGCCGCCCAAACGTTCATAAAAAATTCATGTTGAAATTTAGATGGGCGTATAGCTTTGGGATTTTCTAATGACCACCTGTGCAGGTTTCTAAGATTTGTAACACCACTTCTTGTGAACGTATAATCATCTGTCCAGAGGACGGTTCTGCAGAAATTAAAATGAAACCCTGACTCTCTTAATATACAGAATAGAGTAGAATAAACTAGACGAGCCTAGTGGTCTGTCCCCTGGGATAGTGATATGGATATAAGTCCTCACATTTTAAAATTCGCCAAACTGTCGATCGTGGCACTCCTAGTTGTCTAGCGATTCGACGTACACTGAGAGTTGGATCCCTTGTAACAATAGCTACTGTTTCTTCCTCTAAGTCTGGTGGCAAATTTACTTCTCGGTCGAAAAGATAATCACGCAGTTCGCATTCCCGAAATTGTCTGTGTACTTCCAGAAACGTTCTGTAATGAGAAATGCCCCTATCGGGAAACCGATGTCGGTATTCAATAACTGCTTGACGTGGACTGTCGTTACAGTAGTGAATAAAGAAAACATGTCGACTCACTAATAAGCTGTTGTATGAACTGAAGCGTAATATAATCCTTTGTTAAAATGCAACATTAATAGTCATATGAACATTTGTTTATTGTATAGTATTCATGGTTCAGCACTTACGAAATAAGTAATGTTACGGTCGTACGCCTATGACTCATTCGAGAAAACATCGAAATCTAGAGAAATATAAAAGAACTCTAGAAAGTTCGAGAATGGAATCTTCGGGAAATACCAGGACATATAAAAGGTTCCTAATAAAAGGGGGTCAAGATTGCATTGGGAGGACAGTCTATTACCGAACGTTGACGTGTACAAATAAATAGTGTAAAAGTAAATACTAGAAATAAATAATCTGTTAGTTAGTTTTAATTAGTTTAGTAAACAGTTATTATATTTTTTACGTCGTTCATTTAAAATAAATCATTGTTATACGAAATATCGTCGGTGAACTTATTTAAACCCCGAAAACAAGAAAATGACCAGAATTGATTATTTTAATTAGAAGGTTTCCGATAATAGTAATGAATGTCAGACAGCTATTTAGCTGGAGAAATGACAAAAAGAATAAGAGAAAAAACAATCTCGCATAATCTATAATGCCCTACATTTCAGATAATATATGTAGTCATTAGCTGCATCTAATTCACTGCTGAATGCTGAACCGAACTACAATCCAAGCACTCCATTCAAGCACATCTCCTGTATTTGATTTTTGCACGCTTCAAGCAGCTGTAAACTCTGTATTGCCGGGACCGTTATCTACTGCTGTTGCATTCAGTCTCTTAACATCATGTTCTTCGAATAATTAACCCCCTGAACAACGAGACCAGTTGTTTCCATCCTGCCTCATTGAAACTGACGATGATGGTCTGATCATCTTTTATATAAATACTCTAGAGTAGAAGCAATTTTTTTGATATCATTATCTGCCTTTATGTCTTTACAAGCTGACGTTTTAATACTGACCCGTAGACTTTTAATATGGCGTACATTCTTTCACAATTCTAATCAGAGTATCGCATTAAAACTAGCAATTATAGATAAGAATGAAGGGAATTCTGCTGCGTAATTACGTTCAGCAAAAGAAAGCAGAGGAAAAAGAGAAGTTTGGAAATTTCAAGGCAGAGGGAACGGAAAAAATGTTTTTCTCACGCAAGGGTTCTTATCAGAATGCATTCAAGCTGAAATTGATTTAACTTTTCCCGGCTCGTATTAAATTACAAACAGAGGGTGAAAGAGAAAAGACGCATTCCTTTTTTCTTAGGTTTATGTTAAATGAATTGAAATTTTTATAGGAATAAATTTCGTAACGTTGTAATATTAATCTCGCCAATTCTTTTGTTGTGCTCGCGAAAAGTAATTCACTACAATGTTCGACTGTTATTGGTATTGTTACTTCTACGGTTTATTTTATTTTCCCTTGCAGTATCCTCCATCGCGTCTTTTGGATGTCTTTTCTCGTTAATGCTCCTCTCGTTACTTTCGGTCGTATTGGATGTGTATTCTTTTGAAATTGAACGCCGGAAAAGTTTGTTCTTTTATATTTCGTGGAAGATAATAAAACAGCAATGAAAAAGTGATAAAATTTAATTGAATTCGTATAGACGTTTATAGTCTAAGCAAATCTAATTTTGTTTTCAAAGAATGGTAGAAGAATATAAAACAATAAAACGGGAAGTGGTAGACAGTTTTGTTCTTCGATAATGCTGATTGTATGCTGATACTGACTTTTTAACAGTTACTTTATCTTAATTTTAATTAACATTTTAAAGTAATTTTTATATTGTGTCTACAAAGCCTAATAAATTGCACCATAATGCAAATTGTTTAGGCACGAAAATCCACATACTTCTCTACCGTAGTTTTAAAACTCCTCGGATGCATGCACTATACCGATATGAATACCAAATGCGATAATAACGTAACGTTACCGACCTCTCAATTTTAGAACGTCATAAAATAGATGATATTGGCAACCGTTTAGAGTTTGACGCTTCAATATCGTACCAGCACCCATTTACGATCAATAGGTGCCCTATTTTTATTAATCCGTTTCCCGATATTTGGTCGACGCTTTAAATATTTCATGTAAGGTTTCGGGAGGTAGTCGTGACAATACGATGATTTACGACTTTTAATGTCCATCCGTGACTTGGAAGAAACCGAAATGAGCCAGTAATCATTAATCAAACATATAATTGAAGGGTAGGTAAATATTGACGAAATAAATGTACTTAATGCGAGGGAACACAACATACATAAGTGCAGATACAGAATTTAGTTGAATGCAAAACTCCTATGTAGACATTAAAGTTTATTCGCTATTAAAAGTCTGTTACACTGAAAGGACTAATTTCAGCATTGTTGCATGCATAGGTACCAAACCCAATTTACATACTTTTAAAAGCCAATCAAATTTGTTGAGCGGAAGATAAAAAGTGACATAAGGAACATATGTTGCTTTTTGAAATGAATTAAGAAACAAAGGTCTTTCATATTGTATGCATATTATGTTGTTTTATTAGACAAATTTCGTGAAAGCACAAAAGCAGAAACGACGCGGAAATTGAGCTATGGTGTGGTCTTATTAGACGGCAAAATTCATATAGCAGCAATCGCGGATTCCAAACGTATTGCATTGCGAAAGGTCGTGTAGAGAATTATTACATTATGAAAGACATAGTTGCGTAACCGGAATAAAACGCTTTATTGATAGATTAAATGGTTCTGCATTGATATTATTTTTAAGTATACGTAATCAGCTCAACATTTCTAATAGCTTTAGCTCTAATGACTTTGAAAAACAAATTTAAACAAACATTGAATGCTACTGTTTTTACTTCTGAACAAGAGGCTACATTAGTAATGCATTTAACAATACACTGTTTGGTCTTAATATGGAACATTCCAGATTGGCCATTCAATTAGCCTTCCGGTGTAACATGTCGGAATTAGATTAAAATATTTCTAAGGTTCAAATGCTTAATGCGGAGTTCATCATCCAAACCTCACAAAATATATCAAGTGCAGGAAAACGGCATTTCAAAAAGTAGTTATTTCGCTAATAGTCTTTTTCGGCTTACTCAAAATATTTCCAGATAAACGAAAATGGCGTTACTCTGTTTACCACCCCACACGAGAATGACAATTGCTTAGTAGCAATCAAGCTAGCGTCATTTACCGTTTTCTCTATCTCTGGACAATCCTTTTAGGAGTCCGAAGAAAAATGGGAAAAATACATTCCCGAAGGCAATGAAATGAAGGCTGTGTGTCATTCCAGATTTGTCCAAAGCGACCTCATAACTCTTGCTGCAGTATAGCTCCTTCATATATGGATATTGTGAACAGTTGCTAGTTCTTGAAATAACCTTTTGTTACCTTTTTATTCAATTTTCGTTAAACTTAATCTTAGTAAGTTTAAAATGATTCGCCTAGGAATTAAAGTAATGTATGCCATATGTTCTTTTCATTCTAAAAGCTGGTAAAATATACTTTGCTATATAGCAATATAAGTATACTGTACAAATCATGCACCTATGGTCGGTGCTTGGCTTAGTCACTAACAAATTAGGCTCGATAACTTGAAAACCATAACAACTAGAATAGTGTTCTCCTCAACATTTTGTAGAAAATTTCATGCAGTACAAAAAGGGTCTTACAAGTTTTCTTGATATCTTATACGCCCGGTTAATGCTGGATTCGCAAAAAAAGGGGAAATATCGCAAAAATAACCCTAATTGTTCCTTTCTTTGCAGAAGTAACCTTAACGAAAAATGATATCAAAAACTTTTAAGTTTTTAAGTTATCGAGCTAATTCTGTTCGTGATTAAACCTAGCCCCGATCATAGGTGCAAGATTTGTACTCTATAACCAATGTTCAATTTTGGTGCGCCAATTGTATGCTTTAAAAAATCTTGAAGAAACTTCAGATAGAATGGGATGCCATCTTAACAGTTGATTATAGCGAAGCTATTCTTTTTTAAGCAATTCTGTGGATTCATCTAAATTAAACAGGTTCGACCAAAAATAAAAATAAAAAAATACCAACAAAATGCAATGCCTGGATAAGAACACATAAACATTCATGAAACAAAAAATTATGTAAAGTATAAAAGTTATATCAAAACGTAATTACCTAATATGGTAATATATTACCAAAAAACAGTCTAAGAACCAACAACGTAGAGATAAGTTATGTAAAATTGATAAAGAATTACTTTCACAAAGAGATGGCGCTAAGCGCAAAGAAAAGGAACTACAAGTGAATCCGACAAAAAATGAAATAAAAAATCCATCAAAACGAAATGTATAACCGCAAAACTTCTACAGACTGTATTCAGCAATTGCAATAAGGATCTATATAAACTGCCAATAAGCGAATAAATCACAATAGAAAGTCGTACATTACCATATTTCACAAACTACAAATTGAAAGACGCTGTTTACTGTGTTGTCAAACACAGTAAACTAAAAATGCCTGTAATAGGAGCTTATGATATAGTAGCGGAAATCACTCGACTATCATAATAGTATATTATGCAACGAGCATTTAATGATAGCTATTAAGACACGAGTATGAAAATTGTAATTGTAATGAATACGAGTGTCTTAATAGCCATTAAATGCGAGTTGCATACACTATTTTTTCTACGACCACATAATATCATACGTATTTCTTTCATTTTTACTATATTTAAATAGATGCAGAGAACTGTCAAGTTTAAATAATTTTTATATCTGTCAGATATGTAGTCACGGCCATATTGAATATTGGAATGTGGCATTCCTATTGGATATACACTTGTATCGTAATGAAAAATCTGTCTTCCTATTGGATTAAACTTGTATCATAATGAAAATCTGTATCGTAATGGACATCATTAAGGTACAGGTTTAGCATATCTAATAATACAATTAAAGTATGGGAGTAGAAAAACAATAAAAAAGGTTTAAATACTAGAGATGGACTATAGTTTTTGCATACTACGTTCATCAGCGCCACTCAGAATACTAAACCTGCAAGTTAGCGAGGCGTAAGGTTAGTTTTCGAATAACACAGACCACCTAAAAAAGATACGTAACTCTATTGAATCAGGTGATCGAAAGAGTTGCGTGGCAAGGGGTAGACCTACCAGTTTCCGTGTAGGGAAAAAAGTAGGCGCAAAACGTTAAGCAACCAACATTATTATTCTGTATGTAATTTGCATCAGAACTAGTTCTATATTTTTATTTAAGAAAATAGCTATTTTTCTACTGACAGTTTATGATCGATTAATGAACAATTTTATGCCAGCATGTTTTGTGTGTTTTTTAACAAGTAAAATCATAGGTATAAAATTGTGTGGAAACCAATCACTAACCAATTGAAACAAATATGACTCACAAAAATAAAGAAAACATCAAAATAAAAAAAAAATGGCGCCGAAAGCACATCAGACTTCGGACAAAACTGGATGAAGAAATATAATCACGCATGTGCATTGTTCCTGTAATCGCCGTTTTGGCTTGCAACCCACTAAACAAACATTTCTCTTCAGCCTCCTGACAGCCCTCTCCACCATCGCCAGCCTATTTTTAGTGATTTGTGCTAATAACGTCTGATAGGAAAAATCTATAGTCTGAACAGTAGAATTAAGGGAAATATGTGCGATCGTTGACCTTGCTACAGTTCGACATGCCATAATTTTAATAAAATGTCGGATAGTTAAAGCATCAAATCTTTTCTATGTATTACACAAATATTTTACATTAACACTAATACTTGACTATGAATCTAATTTTGAATAAGAGGTATTTGAAAATCAACAACTTTGTAACTCATAAATTCATTGAAAATTATCTAGCAAATATTGTGCATTACATTATTGAAGAGGAAATTATGTTTGCCGTCTTGGATCTTAAAACTTCAATTTAATATATACAGCCAGAATTTTAATATCTGTTTCGTATTGACTAAGTCCCTGTAAGAGCATCGGGCGAGCGATCGAAACACAATATAGGTATTACAAAGTATTACAGCCATTTCACTAATAGATCGCCTTTGCTTCCATCTTCATGTTCTCGCATGCGGCGTTCAGAAGTTGTATGCGCCCCCGTTTTGCTATCGCGCTTCGCTGCCTAGTCAACGAGACATGAGAAGAGCGCTCGGTCTCTCAGCAGCAGTAATATAAATGCCGAAGATGTTCGAGGAATTCTAAATCTATTATGTGCTTAAAACTCTCTGCAAACTTCAATTTTGTATGCACATCTGGATTTTGCAGATTTACGAAGGGATGATATCCGGAATATTGAAGACGGTGTACATACCTCTTCCAACGTAGCACTACTGTCATACCCTATACCTATCCGCTACCACGCTAGCGTTTTTTTCTCTCATTCACCTAGCGATTTCCTTTCTAGCTTCTCCATCACGCTTTCGCGTATAGTACGTTTAGGAAGATCTTTTTTCCACCATTGCGCCCGTTGAATTATTAGAGTCATCTCGAGATGCGATGTTTTTAATTTACGTGCGCCGGATTTCGCAGGCTTTGTTCGGAGTAAGCCGTAATTCATTTTCGAATAGGTTGAATAATCCCATCGAGGCAAAAGATAAAACTTTTGACAGATATCAGGACGTAGTTTTAGAAGAATTTATAATACTGATTATTGGTACTGTACTTTTTAATACTTTTAATTTTTCCTTATTCTTATATCATTTATTTAATTAGCTACTATAATATATGTTATAATTACATTCTTCTCATTTGTTTATTACGACTTAACCAATTAAATTCATTAAATGACCGCTTCCAACTGCTTGAGAAACGTGTTAATTGCGTAGTCTAAGTTCAACCACAAACAATGGCACCTGTTCTTTCGAAAGAGAGATATATGACTGTCTTAATTAGAAGTGATTGTAAAATTAAGGAACTGTTTCTCATACTACGATGGTGTAATTACGTTTCTCAGCTGCTACCCTTATAAATGTAATACTTCAATTAAAATTCCATTGCGGCTCTTTGCTTTGAAGCGAATCCTGTTAAAAATATAAAATAAGTTTGATTTTATATGTGAAATATAAAAGTTTTAATCGAAACGTTAAAGTTCGTATCCAATGATGTCGTTAGATTAACTAATAAAAGTTTTATGTGTGATATATGATGGTCTACAATCATCTGTATTGCTTCTAAAGTATGGCACAGTAATATAACCTATAGAAAATATTTACTTTGGCTTACAATATGACTAAATTAATGTACTCCCTCTACTATAATATATGTAGTGTCCGCTATTTATATTTATATCATTTATGATCAAGATGATGCACGCGAAAGATTTTTAATTGAAAACCAAGACCTGATGTATCGAAGAACAATAACGGAAAACTAGTGGAAAAAAGGTAAACGGAAGAATCTACTAATATTTTTAAAATGCTTTCTTGATCCTTAAGTTAAGTAAATATAAAAGCGGATGTAAGGGGTACTGTGGCCTACTGCGCAATCTATTTGGAGGATGCTAAGGCATGAATTATTATTATTGAGAATATTCCTTCTCCATATTCAGCAATTGTCAGCTGTTAAATTTTCCCCAGATGTATCTACCTTTCCAGTTTTCTGATAATTTCAGTATCAAAGATGCATTTTTGTCAATATTTTTGGAAAGAAATTCCAAATTTCCTATAAGGCAAGCTGAATGTGTTTCGCTATCGTTCTCATGGTTTTTTATCTGCTAAAATCTGTGATGACTAAAA
The DNA here is from genome assembly GCA_023690525.1 of Holotrichia oblita. NCBI lineage: Eukaryota > Metazoa > Arthropoda > Insecta > Coleoptera > Scarabaeidae > Holotrichia > Holotrichia oblita. Next base: position 70,981,497 of record CM043015.1, read on the forward strand.
ATGATTTATCAAATAAGCCGAATCCCATACCTAATATGGATAAAACAGGTGTTAATTGTTTATTTTTGCTGCTTCCTTCATTGTTTCTAATATTGTATGAACGAATTTGTAACGTTAGTGTTATTAAAATGATATAATAGTAAGACCCATTCGAAACGACAGCAAAACTAACAATATAACGAGAGATAAATAATCAAAATGAAGATGTGAATCGACTAAAATTCCTGTTTCCCACGAATTGCTTATTTTTTCTTACATATATAGAAAAAGACGTGTTTGCAAATTAGCTAAACCTCGTGTTGCCTTGTCCTGATTTTGTCAGTTTCAGAGTGATATCTTGGTCTCTACCTTTGAAGTCGACCATAATTTCACCAATGATCAGACGATGATCACTGTCACTATTATGATTTTGATTGTATACAAATTCCTGTTTCAAATCTAAAGAATTTCTCAAAATAGATCTTGGGTACACTATATATGTATGTATACGATTGTAGGATACCATCATTGATCTGCAATAGAATCATCCGAATTTTGTTTGACGTTAGTGCAAAGAAGCACTTCAATATTTTAATCCAAGGTTTTGTTCTACTAGTTCGTAGTACAAATTAATATATGCAGTTGCAGTGGCTCTTGTGTTTCTACAAGATCTCTATGTTGCGACAGAGTAGTAAGCCACCTGAGATTCCAGGCAATCACAAATATGGGCAAACTTTTAGTTTCAGTTAACTAGACAACTGTGTCTAGTTAACTAAAACCATCTACCATTTGCTAAATAAGAAGTGCACATTTTTGCCGTCAAATTTTATTGAGTACAAAACGCCTTAAAATGACACCATTTTTTATATGGTAATAGTAGCCAATTGGGAATTTCTTATGAGTATATTTTAAGCCATTAAACGCCAGAATAGTTTAAACAACATATTTACATTTTGTTGTATTTTTTATTGAAAAAAGAAGTTAATACAGTGTGATACATGTCAATAATTTTTTTCTCTCTCTATAGTAAATTATAGAAACTTAATAGTCTACCTTGAAAGATGAAATTCCAAGATATTCTGAGTGGGGAGTTTGAATGGCATCAACGGAAAAGTTATTCATATTTGCTCACATTTTGAGAATGAAAGCTTGGGGAGTGGCTAACATTTTTGCGTCAATAACTTTTCAGATTTTTTTTCATTTAAGTGAGGAATTTAATCACAACGAGGTGTTAGATTATCTTCACAGCTGCCAAGCAGCTGTATTCAAAAATTAAACAAGTAATAATTTTATCAATCACTCTGATATCGAGAATACATTGAACCCCTCTTAGAGAGAGAGAGCAGATTTATGATCACTGGTCGAGCATTTTTATCAAATAACGTATACTTTGGCTTAATACAGAGATATGCTATTATTATTATTAATACTGAGGAAGTATGCAAAATGGCACGTCGTAGTTTTCAAATCTTAACCACGTATTCAAGTGTTAGACGTTATAATTTCGAAGCCTGCAGAAGGTGTTTTTCACCGAAACCGGTCGAAAAAAAAATTATACAAATTAATTAGAAAGTACTTTTGAATTTTAATTAATATACTATTCACCTAATTATGGACTTACTATCAACCATTATTACTAAGATAATACCAAAAAATATCTATAGGAAAAGCAGTTATGTACAGTGGATAGCTTCTAAATCGACACCGTTACAAAATTTCCTAAACCTTAATAGCAATGTAGAGGGGGTTACGTTGTGTGACCTTCAGTTAGGATGTATAGTAGATATTATTATTAGTAGATAAGGTTGACGTTAGCTTGCGGTGGTGTCGATTTAGAAGCTTTCCACTGTACATAATAGCAGGAGGGAGATCAATAGGAACCGAAACTTCAATAACCACGTTTTGAAAAGCGTAAAATAGGTAAAATATAATAATAAATTAAGCAAAGACGTAATGCAATAATAATAATAAGCTTTCACCTATATTCTGTGGCAGAAATATTTGACATGCACACATGTTTATATCTTCAATAAGGCAACGTGGTGTTTTTTATGCGCGATAGTACAGCTTTGCAGACTATATGAAATTGCCTCCAGTTTTCCTTCGGAACTTTGAAAGTCAACATATAAAATTTTATGACTCACGAAAAAAATGGCCGTGAAAACTTCGACGCCGTCTGTTTTACACGTTTCTTTTCTTTCTGGCAAATCGTATTATTGAAGGGGATATTTGCATTTTTCTTTTATTATTCCGGCATTTCGGCTCGTCGCTATAAAATTCGCTTAAAACGAAAGCGAAAGCTATGAATATTTAAACATTCAAAAAACAAATATTTGAGAAAAACATTTAAGTTATTATCTTTTTCCAGTTCTTGCGTAATATAGTCAACACAGTATTCAAAATTCAGAACACGGTCATATATAAAGCGTTGTATTGAGCAAGAAAATCACTTTAAGGCTTATATTATTTAATGAACCGTTACTAAATCTTAATCCGATGTTAAATTTACCCGTAAAACACCGGTCGGACAAATTCCGTCCGATAACAAATTGTGCGTGTAATTCGCTTGTATACAATGCCGGGAGCTTTTTAAATGAGGCAAGTAATTGAATTAGATAAACGACTCATGTGCGTTTCCTTTGAAAAATTGTTTCGTTTACGGCTAATCTTTAGAATGGAAAAAGGAGAAAAAAGACGAACTAGACTATTCATTTTATTCACGCTACGGGCATTTTCCTCTTGTGAAAATACGGTTTTACTAGATAGATAAAAAGCTCTCAGTTGCATCACCGTATCAGTTCTAATTATTTACGCGATTTAGGTACAAAGGATATCAGATTAATTACATGTGGGAATATTGTCGTTTAGAAAAACAATCGCATAATTTTCGGTAGTATAAAGAGCTGAAACGCCAAAATATGACGTGAAATTTAAGTGATAAGCGGTAAATTTACCTGAAATGTCTAAAGCGCTTGAAAAAGACAAACGGAGGTTCCCATTATTGCTAATTAGCCGATCTTATTATCAAGCCATCAAGACAAAATATAAAATTGTGGAATTTTACATAATTGATCGACTGTTAATTAAAAAAGGATATAAAAACCTAGAAAAATAAGTATGCCCCAATTATGCAAGCCCCACATTGTTGTATGCGGCAAAAAAATCGAAATTAACCAGAAATTAACCTTAAAGCGCTTGAAAAAGACAAACGGAGGTTTCCATTATTGCTAATTAGCCGATCTTATTATCAAGCCATCAAGACAAAATATAAAATTGTAGAATTTTACATAATTGATCGACTGTTAATTAAAAAAGGATATCAAAACCTAGAAAAATAAGTATGCCCCAATTATGCAAGCCCCACATTTTTGTATGCGGCAAAAAAATCGAAATTAACCAGTATGCAATAGATCCAATGAATGGATGTATCCATCAAATGATGATGGATATGACAGAAACGAAAACTTGATGAGCAGCATCTTTTGTGGCAACTTGGTGGACCTTTTAGACATTTCTCGGTCCATTGTCCACACTTCGTTTGTGAAGTATACTCGGCTTCTTTTTGTAATACCGCACTATCTTAAGATAAAACCTTATAATAACATTTTTAAAATTATAACAAAAATGAAAAATACGACGTTCTCTCTATACTCTAACAGATATACAATCGAAAACCACATACCTCATAGATATAGCGGTACCACGCCCCGTAAACATCGCAGCAAAACAAAGGGAAAAGAGCGAAAAATATTTACCTTTGGCGCAGGACCTTCAGGAAGCCTACGACCAAAATAAAGTTAGCATCATACCGGTCGTCGTAGGAGCTACTAGAAAAATCCCGAAGAAGCTTCACGAATCCCTCCAAACACTAAAGCTAGCACCAAACATCTATAAGCAATTCCAGAAGGTAGCCATTCTGGAATCGTGTCATATAATTAGAAAAGTTTTAACAGCATACTTAATATAAAAAACATTATAACGTAACATTGTCAGTAGTTAATAATAACCTGTATGAATAATAACTTGTATAAATAATAATCAATATAAATAATAAGCTGTATAAGGTCGCGGCCAAATGTTATAGGCAGGGTACATTTTATTGCTAGTTCGTTAATATTCATCGAATCAAATCAAAATAAAACGCATATTACTATCTAAAATAACATTTTATTAAAAAATTTAGTATTTTATACTGCCCCCCCTTGCCCGTATCACAGCTTTTATCCGTTGGGCATAGTCGCAACAAGTTTGAAACAAATTTCAGGTGATATGGCCTTCCATTCATCGAAAATTTTTCGTTTTAGCACTTGCTTCGATGTCGTTCCGTGTTTCCGTACTCTTTCTTTTAAAATGTGCCACAGATTCTCGATGGGCGACAGATCTGGGGACTGCGGAGGCCAGTCTAAGAGTTGTACTCCGTTATCCGCAAACCACGCGATAACTTGACGGGCCTTGTGGCAAGGAGCGTTGTCTTGTTGAAAATAAAAATCTTCTTCGACAGTATCATAAAATTTAACCACTGACGGTTCTAATACTTCTTCTAACATGTTTAAGTATTTTACGTTATTCATACGCCCCTCGCACACGTAGACTTCTCCGACGCCCTGAGATGTCATGCACCCCCAGATCATAATGGATCCCCCGCCGTGCTTCACGGTAGGAATTATACAATCTGGCGAATAAGCCTCTCCTTGCCTGCGCCGTACGTACGCGCGACTGCGAGATGGGCTGTACATCTGTAAAATGTACACAAAGGGTGTTAGAAATTTATTAAATTGTTTCAAAATAAGAAACACACCCATGACTTGCTTCTTTGTGTATTATTAATACTAAACCAATAAAATACTTACATCAACATTAGATTCATCTGACCAAATCACCTTGGCCCAGTCATCTACTGTCCAATGTTGATACCTTTTTGCCCAGACAAGGCGCTGTTTGCGGTGTTTCTCAGTCAGCAACGGCTTTCGCCGCGGTTTCCGGGCCGGTAAATTTGCAGCCGCTAACCGTCTTCGAACAGTTCGCACCGAAACTACCGCGTTGAGTTGTCCGCGGAGTTCGCTAGAAATTCCTACCGCGGATTGGCGTCTATCGCGAAGGGCCGTGAGTTCTATGAAACGATCTTCACGGGCAGTAGTAACCCGTTTTCTTCCGCTTTTCGGTAGATTTCTGTATAATTCGTTTCAAGTAATATGGCAAATCCCATACAATTATAATACCGATAATCATTAAGACAGGTAGTTATGTGTCATAAACGTGCCGAGTAAAGAGAACGTAGTAAGGGCCGGATTAAAAATATTTATTTGAGACAAAAACTCACTTAATTGTATTTACATTACGTTTGGATATTATAACGATATATTTATGTATAAAGTAGTGTGACAATATAATATATCTATAGATAATAAAAAATATAAGCATTTACATAGCATCTGAAGATCTGAGATAAATATATGCGTAACGCATGAAACAATATGAAACTAAAGTAATAGATGTTATTCAGAAGTATCTGTATCGTCGTCAAAATCTGTTTCACTAGAATCTTCATTGTTGTTTGCATGGATTACGAAATCCGGAACTGTTTCTATGTATGATTTTTCAATTTTCATAACACGGCGAATAGAATTGCACCACGCATTTATAGACGGCCCTTCTAGTTCTTTTTTTTTTAATTTAATAACAGTTTCACTAAATTTTGGAGAGTTATATCCTTTTCGTATATTACCCTTAACTTGTGCCCATATCAATTCTATAGGGTTAAATACGCAATGATATGGCGGCAAGCGCCGTTTCTTTACACTTTCATTATTATTTACTTGCATAGACACTACTTCGTTTGCAAAAACTGCAGAAGTATCTTCCCACGGTCTGAACATTATAAATTTTTCAATTGTCGTCTAAACACAGTGATTACGTTAAGCTAATTTTAACGTGATAAGTGCACTTTAAATAACATTTTCAATAAAGTGGGGGAAATTTAAAATTCGATTTACGATATTACGACTTTATATGGTAATTATTATTTAATTTCAAAACAGTTGAAACTAAATCTAAAATTCTGTTTACCTTTCTGTTTATGTTTATATTATATATAAAATTACATACACACTTGTTTTCATTGACCGATGATAGTTACGTATTTAAGAAATATGTATTAATCATAATGTGATTGTAACTACGAACTAGTTTAGCTTTTATTTTCTAATTATCTGTAGGCCGTACCTGATATTTTTCAAGTGCTTGTTAATTACCCCCTGCAGCTCGAGGAAAGGGTTTCTCTTTAATCCGGATTATCACCTTATACAAGTCGCTCACATTGCTTGAAACGAACTATATGTGCCACTTTGTTGAAAACGTTTTATTGTGTTTTGCACCGCACAACGAGAACATCTAATTGTCTTCGCAATTTTCACTTGCGACACTCCTTGCCGATACAATAAAATAATCTGGCCTCTTAAGGCCTCAGAAATTTGAGGTCTTTTTGGCATAATATCGATGTTCGATCTACACAATTGCACAAACAACAGAATTACAAGCAATAAACTACAGCAACCAACAATGTTACACGTTATGCCTCTTTGCGCTACTGCAGATAACTAATCGAAATTCTCAAATTATCGTTATATTTGTCCTTAATTGCAAATTTCTTGGAAAACCCCATTTAAACCTCTGTATTATAACGTAATATACCAATCCTTAATACAGATTTCTTAGAAACTACTCATACTTTTCGTTTATACCTGCTTTATTAGGGTGCCTATAACAATTGGCCGCGGCTGTAATAGGCTGTATAAACGTAACTGTATTTACCATAAGTGATAGTTCCTTTTTCTATGTAACTATAGTTGTGCTTCTGTTTAGTTACCTAAATTAATCAGTAACTATAGTTTGTACTGTAAATACTTATCCGTATAATAACTTGTAACTGTAACTACAATAGGCACAGTTTTGGCTGAGACATAGGTTATGGAGAACCAATATTCACTTGAAACAAATAAAACCTGACTTATTATTTAAAATTTTCCTGCCAAGTGCCTACATACATGTAACTTTGCACCACCAGGTACTATGACATATTGGACTTTAGCAAACCTATCTTTCACCAGGTTGTATCCTACTTACATACAGGGTGAGGCATTAGTGCGTCAAAGCTCAATATATCCATTAATAGTACAGATATCACAAAATATTATATACAAAAATCATAGCTAGTCTTAAGTTACATATTTTAAAATTATTTTCGTATATACAGAATG